>CP049710.1:6427698-6521848 GCA_004148225.2 Heterodera glycines | reverse complement strand
ATAATAATAGAATATTTATAATTTACTTACTGCATAATAATCGGTAAGCGAACTTGGAGTGCGTTGATTTCTACGGAGTTTTTTCTCGATAAAAAATAATTTTGTATTATTATTTAATTATTTCTACGGGCACTTTAAAATAAATTAATAACAAAACTTCCATTTCTTAATCATAAAATGGCACCCCTTTTCCCGACAGAGTTTACTTACTGCATAATAATCGGTAAGCGAAACTTGGAGTGCGTTGATTTCTACGGAGTTTTTTTCTCGATAAAAAAATAATTTTGTATTATTATTTAATTATTTCTAACGGGCACTTTAAAATAAATTAATAATAAAACTTCCCATTTCTTAATCATAAAATGGCACCCCTTTTCCGACAGAGTTTTTCGACTTTTTTGCAATCCTTTCTCTAAAAACAAATTTATAATAATATAACGGTTTTTTCTATGGCTGCCTTTCTATAATTATTACATTATTTAGAGATAAATATAATAAATTTTTGTTAGAAACTAGTTCTTAATTTCTGTATCTTAACCAGAAAAAAATGTTTTAGTGATTATTTTGCATTATTTAATTGGGAATAATAAAATAATAATAATAGAATATTTATAATTTACTTACTGCATAATAATCGTTAGGCGAACTTGGAGTGCGTTGATTTCTACGGAGTTTTTTCTCGATAAAAAATAATTTTGTATTATTATTTAATTATTTCTACGGGCACTTTAAAATAAATTAATAATAAAACTTCCATTTCTTAATCATAAAATGGCACCCCTTTTCCCGACAGAGTTTTTCGACTTTTTTGCAATCCTTTCTCTAAAAACAAATTTATAATAATATAACGGTTTTTTCTATGGCTGCCTTTCTATAATTATTACATTATTTAGAGATAAATATAATAAATTTTTGTTAGAACCTAGTTCTAAATTTCTGTATCTTAACCAGAAAAAAATGTTTTTAGTGATTATTTTGCATTATTTTAATTGGGAATAATAAAATAATAATAATAGAATATTTATAATTTACTTACTGCATAATAATCGGTAAGCGAACTTGGAGTGCGTTGATTTCTACGGAGTTTTTTCTCGATAAAAAATAATTTTGTATTATTATTTAATTATTTCTACGGGCACTTTAAAATAAATTAATAAAAAACTTCCATTTCTTATCATAAAAATGGCACCCCTTTTCCCGACAGAGTTTTTCGACTTTTTGCAATCCTTTCTCTAAAACAAATTTATAATAATATAACGGTTTTTTCTATGGCTGCCTTTCTATAATTATTACATTATTTAGAGATAAATATAATAAATTTTTGTTAGAACCTAGTTCTAAATTTCTGTATCTTAACCAGAAAAAATGTTTTAGTGATTATTTTGCATTATTTAATTGGGAATAATAAAATAATAATAATAGAATATTTATAATTTACTTACTGCATAATAATCGGTAAGCGAACTTGGAGTGCGTTGATTTCTACGGAGTTTTTTTCTCGATAAAAAATAATTTTGTATTATTATTTAATTATTTCTACGGGCACTTTAAAAATAAATTAATAACAAAACTTCCATTTCTTAATCATAAAATGGCACCCCTTTTCCCGACAGAGTTTTTTCGACTTTTTTGCAATCCTTTCTCTAAAAACAAATTTATAATAATATAACGGTTTTTTCTATGGCTGCCTTTCTATAATTATTACATTATTTAGAGATAAATATAATAAATTTTTGTTAGAACCTAGTTCTAAATTTCTGTATCTTAACCAGAAAAAATGTTTTAGTGATTATTTTGCATTATTTAATTGGGAATAATAAAATAATAATAATAGAATATTTATAATTTACTTACTGCATAATAATCGGTAAGCGAACTTGGAGTGCGTTGATTTCTACGGAGTTTTTTCTCGATAAAAAATAATTTTGTATTATTATTTAATTATTTTACGGGCACTTTAAAATAAATTAATAATAAAACTTCCATTTCTTAGTCATAAAATGGCACCCCTTTTCCCGACAGAGTTTTTCGACTTTTTGCAATCCTTTCTCTAAAAACAAATTTATAATAATATAACGGTTTTTTTCTATGGCTGCCTTTCTATAATTATTACATTATTTAGAGATAAATATAATAAATTTTTGTTAGAACCTAGTTCTAAATTTCTGTATCTTAACCAGAAAAAAATGTTTTAGTGATTATTTTGCATTATTTAATTGGGAATAATATCTTAACCAGAAAAAAATGTTTTAGTGATTATTTTGCATTATTTAATTGGGAATAATAAAATAATAATAATAGAATATTTATAATTTACTTACTGCATAATAATCGGTAAGCGAACTTGGAGTGCGTTGATTTCTACGGAGTTTTTTCTCGATAAAAAATAATTTTGTATTATTATTTAATTATTTCTACGGGCACTTTAAAATAAATTAATAATAAAACTCCCATTTCTTAATCATAAAATGGCACCCCTTTTCCCGACAGAGCTTTTCGACTTTTTTGTAATCCTTTCTCTAAAAACAAATTTATAATAATATAACGGTTTTTTCTATGGCTGCCTTTCTATAATTATTACATTATTTAGAGATAAATATAATAAATTTTTGTTAGAACCGACTTCTAAATTTCTGTATCTTAACCAGAAAAAAATGTTTTAGTGATTATTTTGCATTATTTAATTGGGAATAATAAAATAATAATAATAGAATATTTATAATTTACTTACTGCATAATAATCGGTAAGCGAACTTGGAGTGCGTTGATTTCTACGGAGTTTTTTCTCGATAAAAAATAATTTTGTATTATTATTTAATTATTTCTACGGGCACTTTAAAATAAATTAATAATAAAACTCCCATTTCTTAATCATAAAATGGCACCCCTTTTCCCGACAGAGTTTTTCGACTTTTTTGCAATCCTTTCTCTAAAAACAAATTTATAATAATATAACGGTTTTTTCTATGGCTGCCTTTCTATAATTATTACATTATTTAGAGATAAATATAATAAATTTTTGTTAGAACTATTTAATTGGGAATAATAAAATAATAATAATAGAATATTTATAATTTACTTACTGCATAATAATCGGTAAGCGAACTTGGAGTGCGTTGATTTCTACGGAGTTTTTTCTCGATAAAAAATAATTTTGTATTATTATTTAATTATTTCTACGGGCACTTTAAAATAAATTAATAATAAAACTTCCATTTCTTAATCATAAAATGGCACCCCTTTTCCCGACAGAGTTTTTCGACTTTTTTGCAATCCTTTCTCTAAAAACAAATTTATAATAATATAACGGTTTTTTCTATGGCTGCCTTTCTATAATTATTACATTATTTAGAGATAAATATAATAAATTTTTGTTAGAACCTAGTTCTAAATTTCTGTATCTTAACCAGAAAAAAATGTTTTAGTGATTATTTTGCATTATTTAATTGGGAATAATAAAATAATAATAATAGAATATTTATAATTTACTTACTGCATAATAATCGGTAAGCGAACTTGGAGTGCGTTGATTTCTACGGAGTTTTTTCTCGATAAAAAATAATTTTGTATTATTATTTAATTATTTCTACGGCACTTTAAAATAAATTAATAATAAAACTTCCATTTCTTAATCATAAAATGGCACCCTTTTCCCGACAGAGTTTTTCGACTTTTTTGCAATCCTTTCTCTAAAAACAAATTTATAATAATATAACGGTTTTTTCTATGGCTGCCTTTCTATAATTATTACATTATTTAGAGATAAATATAATAAATTTTTGTTAGAACCTAGTTCTAAATTTCTGTATCTTAACCAGAAAAAAATGTTTTAGTGATTATTTTGCATTATTTAATTGGGAATAATAAAATAATAATAATAGAATATTATATATTTACTTACTGCATAATAATCGGTAAGCGAACTTGGAGTGCGTTGATTTCTACGGAGTTTTTTCTCGATAAAAAATAATTTTGTATTATTATTTAATTATTTCTACGGGCACTTTAAAATAAATTAATAATAAAACTTCCATTTCTTAATCATAAAATGGCACCCCTTTTCCCGACAGAGTTTTTCGACTTTTTTGCAATCCTTTCTCTAAAAACAAATTTATAATAATATAACGGTTTTTTCTATGGCTGCCTTTCTATAATTATTACATTATTTAGAGATAAATATAATAAATTTTTGTTAGAACCTAGTTCTAAATTTCTGTATCTTAACCAGAAAAAAATGTTTTAGTGATTATTTTGCATTATTTAATTGGGAATAATAAAATAATAATAATAGAATATTTATAATTTACTTACTGCATAATAATCGGTAAGCGAACTTGGAGTGCGTTGATTTCTACGGAGTTTTTTCTCGATAAAAAATAATTTTGTATTATTATTTAATTATTTCTACGGGCACTTTAAAATAAATTAATAATAAAACTTCCATTTCTTAATCATAAAATGGCACCCCTTTTCCCGACAGAGTTTTTCGACTTTTTTGCAATCCTTTCTCTAAAAACAAATTTATAATAATATAACGGTTTTTTCTATGGCTGCCTTTCTATAATTATTACATTATTTAGAGATAAATATAATAAATTTTTGTTAGAACCTAGTTCTAAATTTCTGTATCTTAACCAGAAAAAAATGTTTTAGTGATTATTTTGCATTATTTAATTGGGAATAATAAAATAATAATAATAGAATATTTATAATTTACTTACTGCATAATAATCGGTAAGCGAACTTGGAGTGCGTTGATTTCTACGGAGTTTTTTCTCGATAAAAAATAATTTTGTATTATTATTTAATTATTTCTACGGGCACTTTAAAATAAATTAATAATAAAACTTCCATTTCTTAATCATAAAATGGCACCCCTTTTCCCGACAGAGTTTTTCGACTTTTTTGCAATCCTTTCTCTAAAAACAAATTTATAATAATATAACGGTTTTTTCTATGGCTGCCTTTCTATAATTATTACATTATTTAGAGATAAATATAATAAATTTTTGTTAGAACCTAGTTCTAAATTTCTGTATCTTAACCAGAAAAAAATGTTTTAGTGATTATTTTGCATTATTTAATTGGGAATAATAAAATAATAATAATAGAATATTTATAATTTACTTACTGCATAATAATCGGTAAGCGAACTTGGAGTGCGTTGATTAATATTTATAATTTACTTACTGCATAATAATCGGTAAGCGAACTTGGAGTGCGTTGATTTCTACGGAGTTTTTTCTCGATAAAAAATAATTTTGTATTATTATTTAATTATTTCTACGGGCACTTTAAAATAAATTAATAATAAAACTCCCATTTCTTAATCATAAAATGGCACCCCTTTTCCCGACAGAGTTTTTCGACTTTTTTGCAATCCTTTCTCTAAAAACAAATTTATAATAATATAACGGTTTTTTCTATGGCTGCCTTTCTATAATTATTACATTATTTAGAGATAAATATAATAAATTTTTGTTAGAACATTTAATTGGGAATAATAAAATAATAATAATAGAATATTTATAATTTACTTACTGCATAATAATCGGTAAGCGAACTTGGAGTGCGTTGATTTCTACGGAGTTTTTTCTCGATAAAAAATAATTTTGTATTATTATTTAATTATTTCTACGGGCACTTTAAAATAAATTAATAATAAAACTCCCATTTCTTAATCATAAAATGGCACCCCTTTTCCCGACAGAGTTTTTCGACTTTTTTGCAATCCTTTCTCTAAAAACAAATTTATAATAATATAACGGTTTTTTCTATGGCTGCCTTTCTATAATTATTACATTATTTAGAGATAAATATAATAAATTTTTGTTAGAACCTAGTTCTAAATTTCTGTATCTTAACCAGAAAAAAATGTTTTAGTGATTATTTTGCATTATTTAATTGGGAATAATAAAATAATAATAATAGAATATTTATAATTTACTTACTGCATAATAATCGGTAAGCGAACTTGGAGTGCGTTGATTTATTTATAATTTACTTACTGCATAATAATCGGTAAGCGAACTTGGATTGCGTTGATTTCTACGGAGTTTTTTCTCGATAAAAAATAATTTTGTATTATTATTTAATTATTTCTACGGGCACTTTAAAATAAATTAATAATAAAACTCCCATTTCTTAATCATAAAATGGCACCCCTTTTCCCGACAGAGCTTTTCGACTTTTTTGTAATCCTTTCTCTAAAAACAAATTTATAATAATATAACGGTTTTTTCTATGGCTGCCTTTCTATAATTATTACATTATTTAGAGATAAATATAATAAATTTTTGTTAGAACCTAGTTCTAAATTTCTGTATCTTAACCAGAAAAAAATGTTTTAGTGATTATTTTGCATTATTTAATTGGTAAGCGAACTTGGAGTGCGTTGATTTCTACGGAGTTTTTTCTCGATAAAAAAATAATTTTGTATTATTATTTAATTATTTCTGCGGGCACTTTAAAATAAATTAATAACAAAACTTCCATTTCTTAATCATAAAATGGCACCCCTTTTCCCGACAGAGTTTTTCGACTTTTTTGCAATCCTTTCTCTAAAAACAAATTTATAATAATATAACGGTTTTTTCTATGGCTGCCTTTCTATAATTATTACATTATTTAGAGATAAATATAATAAATTTTTGTTAGAACCTAGTTCTAAATTTCTGTATCTTAACCAGAAAAAAATGTTTTAGTGATTATTTTGCATTATTTAATTGGGAATAATAAAATAATAATAATAGAATATTTATAATTTACTTACTGCATAATAATCGGTAAGCGAACTTGGAGTGCGTTGATTTCTACGGAGTTTTTTCTCGATAAAAAATAATTTTGTATTATTATTTAATTATTTCTGCGGGCACTTTAAAATAAATTAATAATAAAACTTCCATTTCTTAATCATAAAATGGCACCCCTTTTCCCGACAGAGTTTTTCGACTTTTTTGCAATCCTTTCTCTAAAAACAAATTTATAATAATATAACGGGTTTTTCTATGGCTGCCTTTCTATAATTATTACATTATTTAGAGATAAATATAATAAATTTTTGTTAGAACCTAGTTCTAAATTTCTGTATCTTAACCAGAAAAAAATGTTTTAGTGATTATTTTGCATTATTTAATTGGGAATAATAAAATAATAATAATAGAATATTTATAATTTACTTACTGCATAATATTCGGTAAGCGAACTTGGAGTGCGTTGATTTCTACGGAGTTTTTTCTCGATAAAAAATAATTTTGTATTATTATTTAATTATTTCTACGGGCACTTTAAATAAATTAATAACAAAACTTCCATTTCTTAATCATAAAATGGCACCCCTTTTCCCGACAGAGTTTTTCGCCTTTTTTGCAATCCTTTCTCTAAAAACAAATTTATAATAATATAACGGTTTTATCTATGGCTGCCTTTCTATAATTATTACATTATTTAGAGATAAATATAATAAATTTTTGTTAGAACCTAGTTCTAAATTTCTGTATCTTAACCAGAAAAAAATGTTTTAGTGATTATTTTGCCGACTTCTAAATTGGAATATAAAATAATAATAATAGAATATTTATAATTTACTTACTGCATAATAATCGGTAAGCGAACTTGGAGTGCGTTGATTTCTACGGAGTTTTTTCTCGATAAAAAATAATTTTGTATTATTATTTGATTATTTCTACGGGCACTTTAAAATAAATTAATAATAAAACTTCCATTTCTTAATCATAAAATGGCACCCCTTTTCCCGACAGAGTTTTTTCGACTTTTTTGCAATCCTTTCTCTAAAAACAAATTTATAATAATATAACGGTTTTTTCTATGGCTGCCTTTCTATAATTATTACATTATTTAGAGATAAATATAATAAATTTTTGTTAGAACCTAGTTCTAAATTTCTGTATCTTAACCAGAAAAAAATGTTTTAGTGATTATTTTGCATTATTTAATTGGGAATAATAAAATAATAATAATAGAATATTTATAATTTACTTACTGCATAATAATCGGTAAGCGAACTTGGAGTGCGTTGATTTCTACGGAGTTTTTTCTCGATAAAAAATAATTTTGTATTATTATTTAATTATTTCTACGGGCACTTTAAAATAAATTAATAATAAAACTTCCATTTCTTAATCATAAAATGGCACCCCTTTTCCCGACAGAGTTTTTCGACTTTTTTGCAATCCTTTCTCTAAAAACAAATTTATAATAATATAACGGTTTTTTCTATGGCTGCCTTTCTATAATTATTACATTATTTAGAGATAAATATAATAAATTTTTGTTAGAACCTAGTTCTAAATTTCTGTATCTTAACCAGAAAAAATGTTTTAGTGATTATTTTGCATTATTTAATTGGGAATAATAAAATAATAATAATAGAATATTTATAATTTACTTACTGCATAATAATCGGTAAGCGAACTTGGAGTGCGTTGATTTCTACGGAGTTTTTTCTCGATAAAAAATAATTTTGTATTATTATTTAATTATTTCTACGGGCACTTTAAAATAAATTAATAATAAAACTTCCATTTCTTAATCATAAAATGGCACCCCTTTTCCCGACAGAGTTTTTCGACTTTTTTGCAATCCTTTCTCTAAAAACAAATTTATAATAATATAACGGTTTTTTCTATGGCTGCCTTTCTATAATTATTACATTATTTAGAGATAAATATAATAAATTTTTGTAGAACCTAGTTCTAAATTTCTGTATCTTAACCAGAAAAAAATGTTTTAGTGATTATTTTGCATTATTTAATTGGGAATAATAAAATAATAATAATAGAATATTTATAATTTACTTACTGCATAATAATCGGTAAGCGAACTTGGAGTGCGTTGATTTCTACGGAGTTTTTTCTCGATAAAAAATAATTTTGTATTATTATTTAATTATTTCTACGGGCACTTTAAAATAAATTAATAACAAAACTTCCATTTCTTAATCATAAAATGGCACCCCTTTTCCCGACAGAGTTTTTCGACTTTTTTGCAATCCTTTCTCTAAAAACAAATTTATAATAATATAACGGTTTTTTTCTATGGCTGCCTTTCTATAATTATTACATTATTTAGAGATAAATATAATAAATTTTTGTTAGAACCTAGTTCTAAATTTCTGTATCTTAACCAGAAAAAAATGTTTTAGTGATTATTTTGCATTATTTAATTGGGAATAATAAAATAATAATAATAGAATATTTATAATTTACTTACTGCATAATAATCGGTAAGCGAACTTGGAGTGCGTTGATTTCTACGGAGGTTTTTCTCGATAAAAAATAATTTTGTATTATTATTTAATTATTTCTACGGGCACTTTAAAATAAATTAATAATAAAACTCCCATTTCTTAATCATAAAATGGCACCCCTTTTCCCGACAGAGCTTTTCGACTTTTTTGCAATCCTTTCTCTAAAAACAAATTTATAATAATATAACGGTTTTTTCTATGGCTGCCTTTCTATAATTATTACATTATTTAGAGATAAATATAATAAATTTTTGTTAGAACCTAGTTCTAAATTTCTGTATCTTAACCAGAAAAAAATGTTTTAGTGATTATTTTGCATTATTTAATTGGGAATAATAAAATAATAATAATAGAATATTTATAATTTACTTACTGCATAATAATCGGTAAGCGAACTTGGAGTGCGTTGATTTCTACGGAGTTTTTTCTCGATTAAAAATAATTTTGTATTATTATTTAATTATTTCTACGGGCACTTTAAAATAAATTAATAATAAAACTTCCATTTCTTAATCATAAAATGGCACCCCTTTTCCCGACAGAGATTTTCGACTTTTTTGCAATCCTTTCTCTAAAAACAAATTTATAATAATATAACGGTTTTTTCTATGGCTGCCTTTCTATAATTATTACATTATTTAGAGATAAATATAATAAATTTTTGTTAGAACCTACTTCTAAATTTCTGTATCTTAACCAGAAAAAAATGTTTTAGTGATTATTTTGCATTATTTAATTGGGAATAATAAAATAATAATAATAGAATATTTATAATTTACTTACTGCATAATAATCGGTAAGCGAACTTGGAGTGCGTTGATTTCTACGGAGTTTTTTCTCGATAAAAAATAATTTTGTATTATTATTTAATTATTTCTACGGGCACTTTAAAATAAATTAATAATAAAACTCCCATTTCTTAATCATAAAATGGCACCCCTTTTCCCGACAGAGTTTTTCGACTTTTTTGCAATCCTTTCTCTAAAAACAAATTTATAATAATATAACGGTTTTTTCTATGGCTGCCTTTCTATAATTATTACATTATTTAGAGATAAATATAATAAATTTTTGTTAGAACCTAGTTCTAAATTTCTGTATCTTAACCAGAAAAAATGTTTTAGTGATTATTTTGCATTATTTAATTGGGAATAATAAAATAATAATAATAGAATATTTATAATTTACTTACTGCATAATAATCGGTAAGCGAACTTGGAGTGCGTTGATTTCTACGGAGTTTTTTCTCGATAAAAAATAATTTTGTATTATTATTTAATTATTTCTACGGGCACTTTAAAATAAATTAATAATAAAACTTCCATTTCTTAATCATAAAATGGGAACCCTTTTCCCGACAGAGTTTTTCGACTTTTTTGCAATCCTTTCTCTAAAAAACAATTTATAATAATATAACGGTTTTTTCTATGGCTGCCTTTCTATAATTATTACATTATTTAGAGATAAATATAATAAATTTTTGTTAGAACCGACTTCTAAATTTCTGTATCTTAACCAGAAAAAAATGTTTTAGTGTTTATTTTGCATTATTTAATTGGGAATAATAAAATAATAATAATAGAATATTTATAATTTACTTACTGCATAATAATCGGTAAGCGAACTTGGAGTGCGTTGATTTCTACGGAGTTTTTCTCGATAAAAAATAATTTTGTATTATTATTTAATTATTTCTACGGGCACTTTAAAATAAATTAATAATAAAACTTCCATTTCTTAATCATAAAATGGCACCCCTTTTCCCGACAGAGTTTTTCGACTTTTTTGCAATCCTTTCTCTAAAAACAAATTTATAATAATATAACGGTTTTTTCTATGGCTGCCTTTCTATAATTATTACATTATTTAGAGATAAATATAATAAATTTTTGTTAGAACCTAGTTCTAAATTTCTGTATCTTAACCAGAAAAAAATGTTTTAGTGATTATTTTGCATTATTTAATTGGGAATAATAAAATAATAATAATAGAATATTTATAATTTACTTACTGCATAATAATCGGTAAGCGAACTTGGAGTGCGTTGATTTCTACGGAGTTTTTTCTCGATAAAAAATAATTTTGTATTATTATTTAATTATTTCTACGGGCACTTTAAAATAAATTAATAATAAAACTTCCATTTCTTAATCATAAAATGGCACCCCTTTTCCCGACAGAGTTTTTCGACTTTTTTGCAATCCTTTCTCTAAAAACAAATTTATAATAATATAACGGTTTTTTCTATGGCTGCCTTTCTATAATTATTACATTATTTAGAGATAAATATAATAAATTTTTGTTAGAACCTAGTTCTAAATTTCTGTATCTTAACCAGAAAAAAATGTTTTAGTGATTATTTTGCATTATTTAATTGGGAATAATAAAATAATAATAATAGAATATTTATAATTTACTTACTGCATAATAATCGGTAAGCGAACTTGGAGTGCGTTGATTTCTACGGAGTTTTTTCTCGATAAAAAATAATTTTGTATTATTATTTAATTATTTCTACGGGCACTTTAAAATAAATTAATAATAAAACTTCCATTTCTTAATCATAAAATGGCACCCCTTTTCCCGACAGAGTTTTTCGACTTTTTTGCAATCCTTTCTCTAAAAACAAATTTATAATAATATAACGGTTTTTTCTATGGCTGCCTTTCTATAATTATTACATTATTTAGAGATAAATATAATAAATTTTTGTTAGAACCGACTTCTAAATTTCTGTATCTTAACCAGAAAAAAATGTTTTAGTGATTATTTTGCATTATTTAATTGGGAATAATAAAATAATAATAATAGAATATTTATAATTTACTTACTGCATAATAATCGGTAAGCGAACTTGGAGTGCGTTGATTTCTACGGAGTTTTTTCTCGATAAAAAATAATTTTGTATTATTATTTAATTATTTCTACGGGCACTTTAAAATAAATTAATAATAAAACTTCCATTTCTTAATCATAAAATGGCACCCCTTTTCCCGACAGAGTTTTTCGACTTTTTTGCAATCCTTTCTCTAAAAACAAATTTTATAATAATATAACGGTTTTTTCTATGGCTGCCTTTCTATAATTATTACATTATTTAGAGATAAATATAATAAATTTTTGTTAGAACCTAGTTCTAAATTTCTGTATCTTAACCAGAAAAAAATGTTTTAGTGATTATTTTGCATTATTTAATTGGGAATAATAAAATAATAATAATAGAATATTTATAATTTACTTACTGCATAATAATCGGTAAGCGAACTTGGAGTGCGTTGATTTCTACGGAGTTTTTTCTCGATAAAAAATAATTTTGTATTATTATTTAATTATTTCTACGGGCACTTTAAAATAAATTAATAATAAAACTTCCATTTCTTAATCATAAAATGGCACCCCTTTTCCCGACAGAGTTTTTCGACTTTTTTGCAATCCTTTCTCTAAAAACAAATTTATAATAATATAACGGTTTTTTCTATGGCTGCCTTTCTATAATTATTACATTATTTAGAGATAAATATAATAAATTTTTGTTAGAACCTAGTTCTAAATTTCTGTATCTTAACCAGAAAAAAATGTTTTAGTGATTATTTTGCATTATTTAATTGGGAATAATAAAATAATAATAATAGAATATTTATAATTTACTTACTGCATAATAATCGGTAAGCGAACTTGGAGTGCGTTGATTTCTACGGAGTTTTTTCTCGATAAAAAATAATTTTGTATTATTATTTAATTATTTCTACGGGCACTTTAAAATAAATTAATAATAAAACTTCCATTTCTTAATCATAAAATGGCACCCCTTTTCCCGACAGAGTTTTTCGACTTTTTTGCAATCCTTTCTCTAAAAACAAATTTATAATAATATAACGGTTTTTTCTATGGCTGCCTTTCTATAATTATTACATTATTTAGAGATAAATATAATAAATTTTTGTTAGAACCTAGTTCTAAATTTCTGTATCTTAACCAGAAAAAAATGTTTTAGTGATTATTTTGCATTATTTAATTGGGAATAATAAAATAATAATAATAGAATATTTATAATTTACTTACTGCATAATAATCGGTAAGCGAACTTGGAGTGCGTTGATTTCTACGGAGTTTTTTCTCGATAAAAAATAATTTTGTATTATTATTTAATTATTTCTACGGGCACTTTAAAATAAATTAATAATAAAACTTCCATTTCTTAATCATAAAATGGCACCCCTTTTCCCGACAGAGTTTTTCGACTTTTTTGCAATCCTTTCTCTAAAAACAAATTTATAATAATATAACGGTTTTTTCTATGGCTGCCTTTCTATAATTATTACATTATTTAGAGATAAATATAATAAATTTTTGTTAGAACCTAGTTCTAAATTTCTGTATCTTAACCAGAAAAAAATGTTTTAGTGATTATTTTGCATTATTTAATTGGGAATAATAAAATAATAATAATAGAATATTTATAATTTACTTACTGCATAATAATCGGTAAGCGAACTTGGAGTGCGTTGATTTCTACGGAGTTTTTTCTCGATAAAAAATAATTTTGTATTATTATTTAATTATTTCTACGGGCACTTTAAAATAAATTAATAATAAAACTCCCATTTCTTAATCATAAAATGGCACCCCTTTTCCCGACAGAGTTTTTCGACTTTTTTGCAATCCTTTCTCTAAAAACAAATTTATAATAATATAACGGTTTTTTCTATGGCTGCCTTTCTATAATTATTACATTATTTAGAGATAAATATAATAAATTTTTGTTAGAACCTAGTTCTAAATTTCTGTATCTTAACCAGAAAAAAATGTTTTAGTGATTATTTTGCATTATTTAATTGGGAATAATAAAATAATAATAATAGAATATTTATAATTTACTTACTGCATAATAATCGGTAAGCGAATTGGAGTGCGTTGATTTCTACGGAGTTTTTTCTCGATAAAAAATAATTTTGTATTATTATTTAATTATTTCTACGGGCACTTTAAAATAAATTAATAATAAAACTCCCATTTCTTAATCATAAAATGGCACCCCTTTTCCCGACAGAGTTTTTCGACTTTTTTGCAATCCTTTCTCTAAAAACAAATTTATAATAATATAACGGTTTTTTCTATGGCTGCCTTTCTATAATTATTACATTATTTAGAGATAAATATAATAAATTTTTGTTAGAACCTAGTTCTAAATTTCTGTATCTTAACCAGAAAAAAATGTTTTAGTGATTATTTTGCATTATTTAATTGGGAATAATAAAATAATAATAATAGAATATTTATAATTTACTTACTGCATAATAATCGGTAAGCGAACTTGGAGTGCGTTGATTTCTACGGAGTTTTTTCTCGATAAAAAATAATTTTGTATTATTATTTAATTATTTCTACGGGCACTTTAAAATAAATTAATAATAAAACTTCCATTTCTTAATCATAAAATGGCACCCCTTTTCCCGACAGAGTTTTTCGACTTTTTTGCAATCCTTTCTCTAAAAACAAATTTATAATAATATAACGGTTTTTTCTATGGCTGCCTTTCTATAATTATTACATTATTTAGAGATAAATATAATAAATTTTTGTTAGAACCGACTTCTAAATTTCTGTATCTTAACCAGAAAAAAATGTTTTAGTGATTATTTTGCATTATTTAATTGGGAATAATAAAATAATAATAATAGAATATTTATAATTTACTTACTGCATAATAATCGGTAAGCGAACTTGGAGTGCGTTGATTTCTACGGAGTTTTTTCTCGATAAAAAATAATTTTGTATTATTATTTAATTATTTCTACGGGCACTTTAAAATAAATTAATAATAAAACTCCCATTTCTTAATCATAAAATGGCACCCCTTTTCCCGACAGAGTTTTTCGACTTTTTTGCAATCCTTTCTCTAAAAACAAATTTATAATAATATAACGGTTTTTTCTATGGCTGCCTTTCTATAATTATTACATTATTTAGAGATAAATATAATAAATTTTTGTTAGAACCTAGTTCTAAATTTCTGTATCTTAACCAGAAAAAAATGTTTTAGTGATTATTTTGCATTATTTAATTGGGAATAATAAAATAATAATAATAGAATATTTATAATTTACTTACTGCATAATAATCGGTAAGCGAACTTGGAGTGCGTTGATTTCTACGGAGTTTTTTCTCGATAAAAAATAATTTTGTATTATTATTTAATTATTTCTACGGGCACTTTAAAATAAATTAATAACAAAACTTCCATTTCTTAATCATAAAATGGCACCCCTTTTCCCGACAGAGTTTTTCGACTTTTTTGCAATCCTTTCTCTAAAAACTAATTTATAATAATATAACGGTTTTTTCTATGGCTGCCTTTCTATAATTATTACATTATTTAGAGATAAATATAATAAATTTTTGTTAGAACCTAGTTCTATTTAATTATTTCTACGGGCACTTTAAAATAAATTAATAATAAAACTTCCATTTCTTAATCATAAAATGGCACCCCTTTTCCCGACAGAGTTTTTCGACTTTTTTGCAATCCTTTCTCTAAAAACAAATTTATAATAATATAACGGTTTTTTCTATGGCTGCCTTTCTATAATTATTACATTATTTAGAGATAAATATAATAAATTTTTGTTAGAACCGACTTCTAAATTTCTGTATCTTAACCAGAAAAAAATGTTTTAGTGATTATTTTGCATTATTTAATTGGGAATAATAAAATAATAATAATAGAATATTTATAATTTACTTACTGCATAATAATCGGTAAGCGAACTTGGAGTGCGTTGATTTCTACGGAGTTTTTTCTCGATAAAAAATAATTTTGTATTATTATTTAATTATTTCTACGGCGGCGGAAAGGCCAACGGAGGAGGAAGAGGAGCACCATTTTCACCAAGCAATTTTTGAGAGAAAAAAGGAATTACAAAACCAAAATTGAGTTGTTCCTGTTTTTGTAATTTGATTTGACTAAACGATAAAAATTTGGCCAAAAGAATTTGTCTTTTTTTACTCATTTGTCCATTTTAATGTATTTTTGTAAAATGAATATTTTTAAATGAGGCTTCATCCATTCAATAATAGGTCAATCGGTAGCGTCCAATCTTCAAGAGATTTTGGGAAGAAGGGTCCCAAAATTGTACGGCATTTTCGAGAAATAATGACAAACTCTGCCATTCTTTAAAAAATGTAGATTCGTATTCAGCATCCATTTTACCCAAGAAAAAACATTTTAAAAAATTTAAGGGGGTCACAAAAATAAAAGTACCCAGATTCGTGCTCATTTTTTTTGTTTTTTCTAATTTTTTCGTCAGCGCCTCAGATTACCCTTAGAAATAATTTTCTTTAAATAAAAAAAAATTTTGGGACCAATAATCTCCATCATTGCCAAATTTTTGCTCATTAACTCCCAAGACCCTCTAATTTCTCTTCAAAAAATTTTCAAAATAACAAAACTGGGTGATTTTCTTGGTCAAATTTGTTGAATTCACAATGTTTGCCTATATGTCCTTCAAAATCGAACTTCTTTTCATCAAAAGCATTAAAAAGGCACACATTATTTGATTATCAAATCTTTAATGGTTTATCTTAAATAGCTGAAATAATTCCATCATTTTCTTTTCCAATTTGAAATGCCAAAAGGAAATAAAATGGATTTGAAATATTTTTGCCATTAATCCCTTCGTCATTTACGGCTAATAAAATTGAAGACGCCTTTTTTGGCCTCATTTACTTTCAGCAGCACCCATGAGGATTTTATTAATAATATCTATAAATATTTTCTGTTGATTTCTGTCATAAAATGAATTTGTCTTTTTAAAAATGCATAAATTAAAAAAAGAAATAAAATTTATTTGTAATAAATTTAGGCTTAAAATATGTGGCTATAAATACTGTGGTGAAATGATTTTTGGCATATTCAAAATATTAGAAAGAGCCTGATTGATGATCATATTTACAATGCTAACTATCCGCAGATAAATCCGTATTCACCAATGACACATGGGTCGTATTCTGAATTATCAAATAAAATCCCATCCATTTCTCTGCTCTCCCTTCATATTCACCACTAAGGCTGGGATTATTATTTAATTTAAATATTTTTTCTGCAGCTTCAATTTTGATGAGAATGCATAAAAAACACTGATTTTAGTCGAAAATATTTTAACGTCACTATTCAAAAAAAAAAAGTTTGGGCTTTCATAAATAAAATATTACGAAAGTATATTTAACTTTTCTTTTAATCTATATTTTGATAAATATTTTGGAATTTTTGGATTTCTTGGTTTTTTAAAAGAAATTCCTTAACAAAATGCAGTAAAAACGAAAAATACACTCTTAAGAATTGGGCTTTTCATGCTGAGTATAGGGTTTTATTTCTATGGACTAACAAATATTTAAGAATTCTGAAGATAAATTTTTTGATTTTGAAAATGCGTTTTTTCTCCGTCTCTCTCCTCGTGGTGATTTTCTTCTTTTTCTTTGCTGCTCCCAATTTGTCATTTGGCTGTGTTAATTCGGCGGTATTTAACACAAATTCAAAAAAACATTTAATATTTTGAAGTTATAAAACTTCTTGTTTTAATACCATCAGCAGTTTTATTTATTAAATTGTTTTGTTTTAAGGACAAAGGCAGCGATGTGACGAACTGTCGTGGCAAAAGAGACATTCCCGTCGTTGACAGTAAATTTTCATTCAGAAATTGGGAATTTGTTGAAACTTTGAGCAATTTTTAACAGAAAATGGCATACCAAATTGACAAAAGAATTGACTGACGAAGAAGAAGAAGAACTAAAGCTGTGATGGGAACGGAAAATGATCAAATTGAAAGTGAATTATAAAAATTCATTTATGCATATGTTGAATAAACTGTCGAAGAAAACATTTTAAATTCAAACCTCTTAATATTAATTTATTTTTCAAGAAATTAGTCTCAAAAATCAATTTAAAACTTTCATAATAAAATTTAAATATAAAATTAGTTTTAGCATTCCGAAAAATAAAGAAAAATATTTTTCGGCTTCTTTAATTCTCATTCAAATTATTATCTATTTAAATCCATAATTAATAGAGACCGCAAAAAAAAGGCACCAAAAATCGCGAAAAAGGCACTATAATAGGGGGTCATGGCAGTTCGTACAATGGACAGTTCGTACAATGGGCAGTTCGTATTTAGAATGTGAATTCACTAATTTGGCAACCGTAATCCCGATCCTGATCCGTATTTTCTCAAAATTCCGATCTCTAATATTAAGCATAAATAACACATTTTCCACTTGGTTTGAGGCTTCTACATTGACTTTTATTATGCCTTTTTTTGCCTTTTTCGGGATTTTCGTGCCTTAAATGCCTTTTTTGGCATTTTGCCGTTTTGGTGCCTTTTTTTGACGTTTTTTACCGAAAAATTCAATTAAAATGCAATAAAATTGGGAAAATACACCACTAAGAAATGACCAGAAAAAAATTTCAGAAAATACACCCTAAGAATTTAAAAATTTTCTCAAAAAATAATTTAATTTTTTTTCTTGATAAAAAATTCTCGGTTTAAAAATTTTCCTTATTCGAAAAACATTATAAAATATTTAATAATAATCATTTAAATGACCAAAATTAAGTTTTTGGTTAAGTTTTACGTGTTTTGCTCCCTAAAAATCCTTAATAAAAAAATTTTTAAATGCCTTTTTTCATGCCTTTTTCGGGATTTTCGGTCCTTTTCATGCCTTTTTTCAATTTTTTGGTGCATATCAATGACCATTCCCTTACACTTTCAATTTTTTAAATATAAAAAAAATTATTTATGTTTTGGCAAAATGACGCAAAAATTTAAAAAATTTACACATTTGTACCTAAAAAAATGTCAGAAAAAAACAGTAATCCGTGTCTTAATTTATACGGATCGGGATCATGATTACGGACTTGACATCGATACGGATTACTGACTTACGGATTAAAAATCCGTAAAATCCGTAGTCCGTAAAAAATCCGTATCGGCCGAAAAAATACGGATTACGGACTACGGATCCGTAAAAATCCGTATATGGATCCTGTCCGTATCCGATCTCTACTTAATATATCGGCACTAATGCGCAGAAAAAAAGGCATATGCCTCAAAATGCGGTCTCTAATAATTAATGAACGCATTTGTAGGATTATGAAAAAAATAGAAGAATTGGTAATATGAAAAATTGGGAAGGGATTTATTTATGAACGGAAGAATACCAAATGAATGCATCACGAACATTTGAATATTTTACACGACGGAACTCGTCAGTTGGGCGCCAGCAAGTTTTTCCACTATAACTTTTTTAATTGTTATCCAAATCCAACAATCTTGGTATCATTCGAAAGCTCTTAACATGCTCTAAAATGTTTTAGTGATTATTTTGCATTATTTAATTGGGAATAATAAAATAATAATAATAGAATATTTATAATTTACTTACTGCATAATAATCGGTAAGCGAACTTGGAGTGCGTTGATTTCTACGGAGTTTTTTCTCGATAAAAAATAATTTTGTATTATTATTTAATTATTTCTACGGGCACTTTAAAATAAATTAATAACAAAACTTCCATTTCTTAATCATAAAATGGCACCCCTTTTCCCGACAGAGTTTTTCAATATTATTTATTTATTTTAAAAATTTGGCTTTTTGTAGAACCAAAAGTCCGAAGTTGTCGGCGAAAGTTTGAACAAAACTTTGTATTTTTCTAAAGAGGCCACTATGCCTCTATGGTACATCACACATTGTCATTTCATTTATCATTATTAGGGTTACGATTTTTGATTTTACTTTTTTTTTCTGAGCTCCTCGTGGCCTGAAATGCACGAAAAAAGTGTTTTTTTGGGTTGTTGTTAAGCTAGTTTTCGAGTTATTCACAACTATTTTCTAGTTTTTTATTTTTAGCATCTAAAAATCTAAAATTTAAAAAAAACATATTTTGACCTATTTTGGCGTTTTTCCCAAAATTGTTAACAAAAAATGCAATAAACGAAAAATGCACCCCTAAGAATCGACCCGAAAATTTTCAAAATCCACACCTAAGAAATGAAAAATTTTCTCAAAAATCGATCTCGACATTAATGAATGCTACCAAGAAAACAATTATTACATTATTTAGAGATAAATATAATAAATTTTTGTTAGAACCGACTTCTAAATTTCTGTATCTTAACCAGAAAAAAATGTTTTAGTGATTATTTTGCATTATTTAATTGGGAATAATAAAATAATAATAATAGAATATTTATAATTTACTTACTGCATAATAATCGGTAAGCGAACTTGGAGTGCGTTGATTTCTACGGAGTTTTTTCTCGATAAAAAATAATTTTGTATTATTATTTAATTATTTCTACGGGCACTTTAAAATATTACGACTTTTCATCAAAAATTTCGGAAGTCGGAATTCCGACCCCAAAAATGTCGGAAATCGGAAGTCTTTCCGTGCCATACCTGGTGCCTATCGACATCTGCGAGAAATTTTATAAATTTAATGCGATTTGTTAACAGATTTTGTCTAAAATTGACCAAATGACGCAGTTTTTGACTCAATTCCTACAGGATTATTAAGTAAAAGCCTATCCGGCGGTGCCGATAGGCGCCGCCGGGAAAATTTCACAAATTTTGAATGAAATTTGCGATGAAAAATGAGTTAACTTTAATTAAATTTATTATTTAATTTTTTTAAAAATATTTGGCATTCTGTCTTAGAAAAATTTTCAAAAAAATAATAAAATCCCGCATAATCCCGCACAAAAAATCAAATTTGCGGATCCCGCTGCGTGATTGGAACTCAAAATTCTTTGCGGGACGGGATCCCGCGGGATTAATCCCGCAAATCCCGCATTTTCCAAAAAATGCGGGATGCGGACTGGGATCCCGCAAAATCCCGTGCGGGATCCCGTCCCGCGCCGGTCTCTAGTGACGGCTGTTTACTGTCTACCCTTCCACCCGCCGCAGCCCCACGTAGACAGACAGTCAGACAGTGCACTATTTCTTACTTCTCACCAGTGGCTATGCTGAAGAAAAGAAGGAAATAGTGCACTGTCTGCCTGTCTGGCTACACTTTGAAAAATTTGACCAAAATATAGGACCCAAACGCAATGAGTACCCTAATATATACCTATTTGATGAAATTAGTTTAAAAAATTAAATAAGAGCAATTATTTAAAAAAGGCATAGAAAAAATTACATGAAAAATTCACAACAAGCATAATAAGTGACCAATTTGCAAGTTCATCAACTAATTTTGAGACTTCTTTCTCCATCGCATTATGCTTACTCTTGACACTCCCAATTCTTTGGCAATTTTTCGCTCGCTTTCCCATGGGTTTCGTTTTTTCCTTTTGTCAATCTTTTCAAACAATTCCGATCGTTCGGCATCCGTGTAGGTTTTGTGCCTTACTAAAGGATCGATTAACTTTATTATTTTATTGTTATTTATGAATTAAAAAATTACTTCCGATTAAGCCAAATTTTCTCATCCATTGGTAAACTGTGCTTAATCCAACACCAATTTTTCCCACAATTTTTCTTTCAATTTCGTAACTCGGCTTTAAATTGAATTTCTTAGCAAATTCATCTTTCACTTTTTCAAATTTCTCAATAATTTCATGCCTTTGTTGGTTGGAAAAATTCTTTGTGCCAACTGAAAAAGAAAAACTGAAGATTTTTTTGTTGTTGTTAATTAAACAATTAAAAGAGAATTTATAAAATTAAGATCAAATTGAAGCCTTTAATTTGAATTTTAATTTTCCTTTTTTATCGCATTGCTTTTTCCCTTTTTTAAGGGATTCGTTTTTAGGCAAATGCCAAAAATTTCTGCGCACTTAATACGCTCAGATAAGCACGAAAAACGAGTTTTTCGCTTGGGTTGGGAAGGCTACGATGCTTATAATGCCTATTTCGGGGTTTTTGTGATTGATGTGCCTATTTTCAGGATTTCCGGAAAACCCCCAAAAGTTAATTAAATTAGTATAATCAAAATATTTTGTTTACCAAGTTCCTTCTTCCATTCTTGAATTTTATTCCGACTAAATCCCATTTCATTCGCAATTTTCACTTCTAATTTTTTTCGTTTAATTCTGTCATATTTAAAGCCATGAGTTTTTTCTTTTTTCATTTTTTCAAACTTTTTCACAAATTCCAATTTCTCCGCATTCGAAAAATTTGCTTAAAAACTCATTAAGTTTTAAAAAAGTTTAGAAATTTTACATCGTTTGATTAGACCGAATTCTTGCTTCCATTTATAAATTGTTGTTAAACCAACTCCGATGTTTTTCGCAATTTTTGCGTCAATTTTCCAAGTCGTTTTGATATTGAATGTTTCTGACAATTTATGCTTGATTTTTTCAAACTTCTCAATTATTTCAACCTTTTGCTGTTTTGAAAATTTTTTAATTATGTCTAAAGAAATATTTTTATGATTTTTTGTTTAATTTAAAATTACCAAATTCTTTCCTCCATTGATAAATTTTATAAGAACTGACGCCAAATTTCTCCGCAATTTCTTTTCCGATTTTATTTCTTTTATTTTTGTCATATTTAAATCCGTAAATTTGTTCTTTGTACATTTGCTCAAATTCTCTGATGATTTTCATTTTCTTGTCTTTTTCTTCACGCATTTGCTTCTGCTTTTGTTTTTGTCCTAATTTTCTCTTCGATTTCTAAATTTTATATTATTTTTATTTTTTATTAATTTATTAATTTCGGTTGCTACTAAATTCAAATATTGTTACCGGCACAGAGTGCAGCGATTCGTCATTATCGGCAGAAGACGAAAAGCTGTTCGAATCAGCAGAATAATCCTCGTTATAATCATTAACGAATGCTGCTTCATTGTTGAATTGATCTTCTTCAACTTTTGGCTTGTTACCGTTTGTTTTTAATTTGTTATAATTCGGGTCATCAAATTTTTCATTTTTAATTCTTTGAAAGATAACGGTTTTTTCTATGGCTGCCTTTCTATAATTATTACATTATTTAGAGATAAATATAATAAATTTTTGTTAGAACCGACTTCTAAATTTCTGTATCTTAACCAGAAAAAAATGTTTTAGTGATTATTTTGCATTATTTAATTGGGAATAATAAAATAATAATAATAGAATATTTATAATTTACTTACTGCATAATAATCGGTAAGCGAACTTGGAGTGCGTTGATTTCTACGGAGTTTTTTCTCGATAAAAAATAATTTTGTATTATTATTTAATTATTTCTACGGGCACTTTAAAATAAATTAATAATAAAACTCCCATTTCTTAATCATAAAATGGCACCCCTTTTCCCGACAGAGTTTTTCGACTTTTTTGCAATCCTTTCTCTAAAAACAAATTTATAATAATATAACGGTTTTTTCTATGGCTGCCTTTCTATAATTATTACATTATTTAGAGATAAATATAATAAATTTTTGTTAGAACCTAGTTCTAAATTTATCCCTCGAGATCCGTCCCACAATTTGATTACAATCCCATAGCGGGATCCGTAAATTTGAAATTTCCTGTCTCTAATATTTATTTATAATTTACTTACTGCATAATAATCGTTAGGCGAACTTGGCGTGCGTTGATTTCTACGGAGTTTTTTCTCGATAAAAAATAATTTTGTATTATTATTTAATTATTTCTACGGGCACTTTAAAATAAATTAATAATAAAACTTCCATTTCTTAATCATAAAATGGCACCCCTTTTCCCGACAGAGTTTTTCGACTTTTTTGCAATCCTTTCTCTAAAAACTCATTTATAATAATATAACGGTTTTTTCTATGGCTGCCTTTCTATAATTATTACATTATTTAGAGATAAATATAATAAATTTTTGTTAGAAACTAGTTCTTAATTTCTGTATCTTAACCAGAAAAAAATGTTTTAGTGATTATTTTGTATTATTTAATTGGGAATAATAAAATAATAATAATAGAATATTTATAATTTACTTACTGCATAATAATCGTTAGGCGAACTTGGCGTGCGTTGATTTCTACGGAGTTTTTTCTCGATAAAAAATAATTTTGTATTATTATTTAATTATTTCTACGGGCACTTTAAAATAAATTAATAATAAAACTTCCATTTCTTAATCATAAAATGGCACCCCTTTTCCCGACAGAGTTTTTCGACTTTTTTGCAATCCTTTCTCTAAAAACTAATTTATAATAATATAACGGTTTTTTCTATGGCTGCCTTTCTATAATTATTACATTATTTAGAGATAAATATAATAAATGGCCCATCCGCTAATGTTGGCACTTTTGGTGGCAGCGGCGGCGGAAAGGCCAACGGAGGAGGAAGAGGAGCACCATTTTCACCAAGCAATTTTTGAGAGAAAAAAGGAATTACAAAACCAAAATTGAGTTGTTCCTGTTTTTGTAATTTGATTTGACTAAACGATAAAAATTTGGCCAAAAGAATTTGTCTTTTTTTACTCATTTGTCCATTTTAATGTATTTTTGTAAAATGAATATTTTTAAATGAGGCTTCATCCATTCAATAATAGGTCAATCGGTAGCGTCCAATCTTCAAGAGATTTTGGGAAGAAGGGTCCCAAAATTGTACGGCATTTTCGAGAAATAATGACAAACTCTGCCATTCTTTAAAAAATGTAGATTCGTATTCAGCATCCATTTTACCCAAGAAAAAACATTTTAAAAAATTTAAGGGGGTCACAAAAATAAAAGTACCCAGATTCGTGCTCATTTTTTTTGTTTTTTCTAATTTTTTCGTCAGCGCCTCAGATTACCCTTAGAAATAATTTTCTTTAAATAAAAAAAAATTTTGGGACCAATAATCTCCATCATTGCCAAATTTTTGCTCATTAACTCCCAAGACCCTCTAATTTCTCTTCAAAAAATTTTCAAAATAACAAAACTGGGTGATTTTCTTGGTCAAATTTGTTGAATTCACAATGTTTGCCTATATGTCCTTCAAAATCGAACTTCTTTTCATCAAAAGCATTAAAAAGGCACACATTATTTGATTATCAAATCTTTAATGGTTTATCTTAAATAGCTGAAATAATTCCATCATTTTCTTTTCCAATTTGAAATGCCAAAAGGAAATAAAATGGATTTGAAATATTTTTGCCATTAATCCCTTCGTCATTTACGGCTAATAAAATTGAAGACGCCTTTTTTGGCCTCATTTACTTTCAGCAGCACCCATGAGGATTTTATTAATAATATCTATAAATATTTTCTGTTGATTTCTGTCATAAAATGAATTTGTCTTTTTAAAAATGCATAAATTAAAAAAAGAAATAAAATTTATTTGTAATAAATTTAGGCTTAAAATATGTGGCTATAAATACTGTGGTGAAATGATTTTTGGCATATTCAAAATATTAGAAAGAGCCTGATTGATGATCATATTTACAATGCTAACTATCCGCAGATAAATCCGTATTCACCAATGACACATGGGTCGTATTCTGAATTATCAAATAAAATCCCATCCATTTCTCTGCTCTCCCTTCATATTCACCACTAAGGCTGGGATTATTATTTAATTTAAATATTTTTTCTGCAGCTTCAATTTTGATGAGAATGCATAAAAAACACTGATTTTAGTCGAAAATATTTTAACGTCACTATTCAAAAAAAAAAAGTTTGGGCTTTCATAAATAAAATATTACGAAAGTATATTTAACTTTTCTTTTAATCTATATTTTGATAAATATTTTGGAATTTTTGGATTTCTTGGTTTTTTAAAAGAAATTCCTTAACAAAATGCAGTAAAAACGAAAAATACACTCTTAAGAATTGGGCTTTTCATGCTGAGTATAGGGTTTTATTTCTATGGACTAACAACTATTTAAGAATTCTGAAGATAAATTTTTTGATTAAAATGCGTTTTTTCTCCGTCTCTCTCCTCGTGGTGATTTTCTTCTTTTTCTTTGCTGCTCCCAATTTGTCATTTGGCTGTGTTAATTCGGCGGTATTTAACACAAATTCAAAAAAACATTTAATATTTTGAAGTTATAAAACTTCTTGTTTTTAATACCATCAGCAGTTTTATTTATTAAATTGTTACGTTTTAAGGACAAAGGCAGCGATGTGACGAACTGTCGTGGCAAAAGAGACCTTCCCGTCGTTGACAGTAAATTTTCATTCAGAAATTGGGAATTTGTTGAAACTTTGAGCAATTTTTAACAGAAAATGGCATACCAAATTGACAAAAGAATTGACTGACGAAGAAGAAGAAGAACTAAAGCTGTGATGGGAACGGAAAATGATCAAATTGAAAGTGAATTATAAAAATTCATTTATGCATATGTTGAATAAACTGTCGAAGAAAACATTTTAAATTCAAAACTCTTAATATTAATTTATTTTTCAAGAAATTAGTCTCAAAAATCAATTTAAAACTTTCATAATAAAATTTAAATATAAAATTAGTTTTAGCATTCCGAAAAATAAAGAAAAATATTTTTCGGCTTCTTTAATTCTCATTCAAATTATTATCTATTTAAATCCATAATTAATAGAGACCGCAAAAAAAAGGCACCAAAAATCGCGAAAAAGGCACTATAATAGGGGGTCATGGCAGTTCGTACAATGGACAGTTCGTACAATGGGCAGTTCGTATTTAGAATGTGAATTCACTAATTTGGCAACCGTAATCCCGATCCTGATCCGTATTTTCTCAAAATTCCGATCTCTAATATTAAGCATAAATAACACATTTTCCACTTGGTTTGAGGCTTCTACATTGACTTTTATTATGCCTTTTTTTGCCTTTTTCGGGATTTTCGTGCCTTAAATGCCTTTTTTGGCATTTTGCCGTTTTGGTGCCTTTTTTTGACGTTTTTTACCGAAAAATTCAATTAAAATGCAATAAAATTGGGAAAATACACCACTAAGAAATGACCAGAAAAAAATTTCAGAAAATACACCCCTAAGAATTTAAAAATTTTCTCAAAAAATAATTTAATTTTTTTTCTTGATAAAAAATTCTCGGTTTAAAAATTTTCCTTATTCGAAAAACATTATAAAATATTTAATAATAATCATTTAAATGACCAAAATTAAGTTTTTGGTTAAGTTTTACGTGTTTTGCTCCCTAAAAATCCTTAATAAAAAAATTTTTAAATGCCTTTTTTCATGCCTTTTTCGGGATTTTCGGTCCTTTTCATGCCTTTTTTCAATTTTTTGGTGCATATCAATGACCATTCCCTTACACTTTCAATTTTTTAAATATAAAAAAAATTATTTATGTTTTGGCAAAATGACGCAAAAATTTAAAAAATTTACACATTTGTACCTAAAAAAATGTCAGAAAAAAACAGTAATCCGTGTCTTAATTTATACGGATCGGGATCATGATTACGGACTTGACATCGATACGGATTACTGACTTACGGATTAAAAATCCGTAAAATCCGTAGTCCGTAAAAAATCCGTATCGGCCGAAAAAATACGGATTACGGACTACGGATCCGTAAAAATCCGTATACGGATCCTGTCCGTATACGATCTCTACTTAATATATCGGCACTAATGCGCAGAAAAAAAAGGCATATGCCTCAAAATGCGGTCTCTAATAATTAATGAACGCATTTGTAGGATTATGAAAAAAAGAGAAGGATTGGTAATATGAAAAATTGGGAAGGGATTTATTTATGGACGGAAGAATACCAAATGAATGCATCACGAACATTTGAATATTTTACACGACGGAACTCGTCAGTTGGGCGCCAGCAAGTTTTTCCACTATAACTTTTTTAATTGTTATCCAAATCCAACAATCTTGGTATCATTCGAAAGCTCTTAACATGCTCTATTAGCCTTACAAAAAACAAAAAAATTTTCTTGCATATAAAAAAATTATTAAGAAAAAATTTCAAAATTTTTGAACTTTTTTGCAATTTTCGTGTATAACTTTTTTGGTATGTCCAATCACGAAACAATGGCTTAGATAAACCTTCTAAATATGTTAAGCTTTCGAATGTTATCAATAATGTTGGATTTGAAAGTTATAGTGGAAAAACATGCTGGCGCCCAACCGTGAGCGCCCAACTGACGTAGACCGTTACACGAATATTATTTATTTATTTTAAAAATTTGGCTTTTTGTAGAACCAAAAGTCCGAAGTTGTCGGCGAAAGTTGAACAAAACTTTGTATTTTTCTAAAGAGGCCACTATGCCTCTATGGTACATCACACATTGTCATTTCATTTATCATTATTAGGGTTACGATTTTTGATTTTACTTTTTTTTTCTGAGCTCCTCGTGGCCTGAAATGCACGAAAAAAGTGTTTTTTTGGGTTGTTGTTAAGCTAGTTTTCGAGTTATTCACAACTATTTTCTAGTTTTTTATTTTTAGCATCTAAAAATCTAAAATTTAAAAAAAACATATTTTGACCTATTTTGGCGTTTTTCCCAAAATTGTTAACAAAAAATGCAATAAACGAAAAATGCACCCCTAAGAATCGACCCGAAAATTTTCAAAATCCACACCTAAGAAATGAAAAATTTTCTCAAAAATCGATCTCGACATTAATGAATGCTACCAAGAAAACAAATATGAACTATTTTATGAGACGGAAATTTTGGAAATTTGTATGAATATTGTTTGTTAGAAAGTACGTCGGAATTCAGCAGTGAACAAAAGACAACAATTTTTTTTTTCCTTTGAGAATGTCAATTAAAAATGCGAATTATTCACTTTATTTTGAAAATGAAACAAAACTGTCAGCTTGACAATTGGAAAAATGTCATTAAAAATTTCAGTTCAATTTATTATTAGAAATTGTACAAAACTTACTAGTTTTTAAAAAAAAATTAAAAAATTTACGACTTTTCATCAAAAATTTCGGAAGTCGGAATTCCGACCCCAAAAATGTCGGAAATCGGAAGTCTTTCCGTGCCATACCTGGTGCCTATCGACATCTGCGAGAAATTTTATGAAATTTAATGCGATTTGTTAACAGATTTTGTCTAAAATTGACCAAATGACGCAGTTTTTGACTCAATTCCTACAGGATTATTAAGTAAAAGCCTATCCGGCGGTGCCGATAGGCGCCGCCGGGAAAATTTCACAAATTTTGAATGAAATTTGCGATGAAAAATGAGTTAACTTTAATTAAATTTATTATTTAATTTTTTTAAAAATATTTGGCATTCTGTCTTAGAAAAATTTTCAAAAAAATAATAAAATCCCGCATAATCCCGCACAAAAAATCAAATTTGCGGATCCCGCTGCGTGATTGGAACTCAAAATTCTTTGCGGGACGGGATCCCGCGGGATTAATCCCGCAAATCCCGCATTTTCCAAAAAATGCGGGATGCGGACTGGGATCCCGCAAAATCCCGTGCGGGATCCCGTCCCGCGCCGGTCTCTAGTGACGGCTGTTTACTGTCTACCCTTCCACCCGCCGCAGCCCCACGTAGACAGACAGTCAGACAGTGCACTATTTCTTACTTCTCACCAGTGGCTATGCTGAAGAAAAGAAGGAAATAGTGCACTGTCTGCCTGTCTGGCTACACTTTGAAAAATTTGACCAAAATATAGGACCCAAACGCAATGAGTACCCTAATATATACCTATTTGATGAAATTAGTTTAAAAAATTAAATAAGAGCAATTATTTAAAAAAGGCATAGAAAAAATTACATGAAAAATTCACAACAAGCATAATAAGTGACCAATTTGCAAGTTCATCAACTAATTTTGAGACTTCTTTCTCCATCGCATTATGCTTACTCTTGACACTCCCAATTCTTTGGCAATTTTTCGCTCGCTTTCCCATGGGTTTCGTTTTTTCCTTTTGTCAATCTTTTCAAACAATTCCGATCGTTCGGCATCCGTGTAGGTTTTGTGCCTTACTAAAGGATCGATTAACTTTATTATTTTATTGTTATTTATGAATTAAAAAATTACTTCCGATTAAGCCAAATTTTCTCATCCATTGGTAAACTGTGCTTAATCCAACACCAATTTTTCCCACAATTTTTCTTTCAATTTCGTAACTCGGCTTTAAATTGAATTTCTTAGCAAATTCATCTTTCACTTTTTCAAATTTCTCAATAATTTCATGCCTTTGTTGGTTGGAAAAATTCTTTGTGCCAACTGAAAAAGAAAAACTGAAGATTTTTTTTGTTGTTGTTAATTAAACAATTAAAAGAGAATTTATAAAATTAAGATCAAATTGAAGCCTTTAATTTGAATTTTAATTTTCCTTTTTTATCGCATTGCTTTTTCCCTTTTTTATGGGATTCGTTTTTAGGCAAATGCCAAAAATTTCTGCGCACTTAATACGCTCAGATAAGCACGAAAAACGAGTTTTTCGCTTGGGTTGGGAAGGCTACGATGCTTATAATGCCTATTTCGGGGTTTTTGTGATTGATGTGCCTATTTTCAGGATTTTCGGAAAACCCCCAAAAGTTAATTAAATTAGTATAATCAAAATATTTTGTTTACCAAGTTCCTTCTTCCATTCTTGAATTTTATTCCGACTAAATCCCATTTCATTCGCAATTTTCACTTCTAATTTTTTTCGTTTAATTCTGTCATATTTAAAGCCATGAGTTTTTTCTTTTTTCATTTTTTCAAACTTTTTCACAAATTCCAATTTCTCCGCATTCGAAAAATTTGCTTAAAAACTCATTAAGTTTTAAAAAAGTTTAGAAATTTTACATCGTTTGATTAGACCGAATTCTTGCTTCCATTTATAAATTGTTGTTAAACCAACTCCGATTTTTTTCGCAATTTTTGTGTCAATTTTCCAAGTCGTTTTTATATTGAATGTTTCTGACAATTTATGCTTGATTTTTTCAAACTTCTCAATTATTTCAACCTTTTGCTGTTTTGAAAATTTTTTAATTATGTCTAAACAAATATTTTTACGATTTTTTGTTTAATTTAAAATTACCAAATTCTTTCCTCCATTGATAAATTTTATAAGAACTGACGCCAAATTTCTCCGCAATTTCTTTTCCGATTTTATTTCTTTTATTTTTGTCATATTTAAATCCGTAAATTTGTTCTTTGTACATTTGCTCAAATTCTCTGATGATTTTCATTTTCTTGTCCTTTTCTTTACGCATTTGCTTCTGCTTTTGTTTTTGTCCTAATTTTCTCTTCGATTTCTAAATTTTATATTATTTTTATTTTTTATTAATTTATTAATTTCGGTTGCTACTAAATTCAAATATTGTTACCGGCACAGAGTGCAGCGATTCGTCATTATCTGCAGAAGACGAAAAGCTGTTCGAATCAGCAGAATAATCCTCGTTATAATCATTAACGAATGCTGCTTCATTGTTGAATTGATCTTCTTCAACTTTTGGCTTGTTACCGTTTGTTTTTAATTTGTTATAATTCGGGTCATCAAATTTTTCATTTTTAATTCTTTGAAAGATTTCTGGCTTTGTATCTATTTTATGATTGTTATTAGCTGAATAAATTAAAATAAATTCAATTAAACTTAAAGCCATTTTTATCGCCAATTTCATCCAAAATTTACGAAATCTTTCCGGCGGTGCCATTCGGCCCGCTGGGCCTTCCTCCAAAAATCAAGAAATTATGGATTGAGATCATTAACAATTTGTCCGCCGACCTATCTCCAACCCTCAGACCCATTCGAAAAAAGGTCAACTCATTACGCTTTTTTCATGTATCTGCCAACCCCTAAAATTTCTTTCTCAAAATTTATCATTTAGTTTTTGGAGTTTATTTATTAATAAATTTTTGAAATTTCAAAAAATCCCACAATCCCGCATGGGATCCCGCAAATTTTAAATGCGGGATGGGTGGGATTAATCCCACGGGATCCCATCCCGTAAAAATTTTGAGTTAGTTGCAATCCCGGTCCGCGCGGTATCCCGTATCCCGCAAATTTTATGTGGGATTTTAAAAATTAATCCCTCGAGATCCGTCCCACAATTTGATTACAATCCCATAGCGGGATCCGTAAATTTGAAATTTCCTGTCTCTAATATTACAATTTTCTTGTTTAATTGATGTTTTGTCAAAGTTTTGTTCGTCATTTTCACCATCATTGCTTACCAATTTCTTCGTTTTTTATATACTTTTGTTTAGGTTTTTGAGAAATCGAAAGATTCTTTGTCAGTGAATTCGGATGATTGATTTTGTTAAATAAATCCTTAAATAAATCATCGTCAATTCCAATAATCCCAATAAATAACGGATAAATGATGAAAAGAAGCATTTGAAAGCTGATAAATTTATTTAAATAAACAATATTAAAGAAATATATTTTCAATGAAATGAATTGTTGAATTTTAAACAGGGGAAAAAAATAATGGGTTCCTACTTTAATGATTAGCTTTTCTCCATTTGATTGGTAATATTAAAGTAACAAATTTATTGTATATGCAATTTGCAAATGTTGACACTGTGAAATCGATCACTATATACGCATGGTGTATTATTTTGCAGAATAAAATAATAATAATAATTATTATTATTATTAGGGTTTGAAATTATTTGTTTTCTTGCTGGACTGGAACAACCTGAAACGCACGAAAAACATGTTTTTAGCTTGTTTCGATGCTTCTTGGACATATTTCGCAATTTATGTTCTTATTTTATGTGGATATTTAGGCATTTTTCAAAAAGACTCTGTTAAAGCGGCCTTTTAACTTAAGGTCCGAAAATTTTTCAAAAAATCAATTTTTTGGAATCGATAATATTAATAAGAAATATAACTTTCGAAAAATTCGGAATTTTTGCCAAATAAGTCCAAAATAAAAATTTTGGATTTTCTACTCAATTTTCTTCAACTTTATTTATATTTTTTTTCTAAAAAAATTTTATTATTAAAAATATAATGCAATTTTTCATTTTTTTAAATTAATTAAAAACATTCAGTCAGTACCAGGGATGCATTTGAGGCCCCAAAAATTTTTGTGAAAACGTAAATCCGACACGAAAATCGGAAAAGTCTGAAAATTCGGAAAAAATAGTAGAATTTTCTAAATATTTCTAAAATAAATAATGAAAGACGAAATTTCAAATATGTTTTTTTGGGAACATTTGGGGAGAGTCCGGCGGTTGTCGTTAACGCCGCTGGAAAATTTTGAAAATATAAGTGGCAATTGTTAACAGAATTTGCACAAAATTGGTAATTTTACGATTTTGGACTAATTTTTTAAGGAAAAATTAAGAATTTTCTTTTAGTTTCATTTGGAAGTCAAAATAAAGCAGAAAACACCAAAGACTAAGTTATTTTACACTTTAAATAAATAATCATTTTGAATTGGCAAAAAAAAAACTAAAAAATAAAATTTGTCCGAAAATTCCGACTTTTACCAAAAATTCCGGAATTCCGACATCCAAATTTTTTACGGAAATCGGAATTCGGTGCCATCCCTGCTCAGTACAGCTTTGTTTAAAAAGTCTATTTCCTGCTAAAAATCCTAAATTTCATACCAATAAGATATTAGGGTAACCCGGTGGAAAAAAATTTGCGTCTTTCTTAAATATGTAAAAATGAAATCTTAAAACAAAAATTTAATGAAATTCTTTCCATCTTAAAAAACAGAGAAAAGAATAAAAATTGCGTTTCCATAGTTAGGAGACGAATCAAAGGTTAAGCAATTTTCGACCCGCGCTTCCTTCTTAATTATCTTCCCTAATTTTTAAAAAATTTAATAAATCCGCGAAAATTCTAAAAGCGCCGAATTTACTTCAATCATGTATAATGAAACTGCCGCAAATGCAAACCAAAGTCAATTTCAGGATAAATCTGTTCACAAATTTCAATTAAATTTCCGAAAATTTCCACGGCGGCGCCTACCGGCAGATCGGCACCGCCGGACTCTTTCCTTCCCCTAAAAGTTTTTTGATTGAAAAGAACACGCCGCGAAAAAAAAGTTAAAAAGAGACCGTTAATTAATTGAAAAATAGAAAAATTCTGAAAAAAAATTTCGGCAAACGAACCTTTTGATTATTTTTAAGATTTCTTTTTATTCAAATACAAAAATTTCAAGTGCAAAAAACACATATGATGAAGAAATCGAAAGATATTTGCTCGGTCGATTTTGTCGGGCAGCAGAAATTGGACCCATTGAATTGGTCGAAAGCGAACGAAGGGTTTCCGAGTTTTGCCACACTTTCTGCCCCGGCAACAACGGTCGGAAGCGAGCAACTTTTCAGTGCTGCAAAATATATTTTTGACCAGTCAACGAATTTAAGGGCTGAACATGCCGAAATCTTGTTTTTTGAACAAATTAATTCCAAAAATTCAATTTTATTAATTTTTTAAATTATTATCTTTTCAATTAAATAAAAACTATACATTCAATCATTTAATTAGACAATTTTTAATATTTAAATAAAAACTGCAAAAATGCTTAAATTTTGAACTCTAAACATTGATATAGATAGATCAAGGAAAATAGTTTCAAGATTTGTGGACTTTTCTTTAAAAAAAAACATTTTCAAAGTCTTATCAAATAAATGTTATGTAATGCTAAAATTCCAAAACCTTCTAATTAAAAAATACAAAAAAAAGTTCATACAATTGGACGAAAAAATTTAATTTCTTCCTTTTTCCCATCATGAAAAGATAAATGATTAGGGCAAATTTTCAAAAAATTGTTTGAAAATTGGCAAGAGGGGGGGGGGGGGTCCCGGCACGGAACTACGCTATTTACAACTTCCGTTCTTTATTTATTTATTCATTACATCATATTTTTGATATAGTTTTATGTAACTTTTAAATTTTAAAAGAATTTTCTGCTCATCTAATTTTATTTAATCAATGCCATCAAATATGCAATTGGCTGGCTTACGTTGCCGGTCACAGCCACACCCATTTTTTGCGTGGCATTTGAAAAACATATGAATTCATCCCTCTTAGCCAATATTTATTAAAAAAAATAATATTGTGACATTATTGATGCATTTATTTATAAGAAAATAAATTAATTTTACACTTATTTGTACACTCACAGAACTCCATCCATGCCTATTACTGTGTCTGTAATACTCCAATTTGGTTTCCTAATATTCCTCGCCAATTATTTGGAATTTTGTTCCGCTGTTGGACGACATTCGCCCAAAAGTCGGGATAACCGAACACACCGAAACCACCAGCGAAACGCCAGTCCGCACGATGATGAACAACACCATCAAAAGAATGCCAAAAGCCACGGTGAAAAACACCAGCGGGGAAATGATAAAGCCCATGGCGCCGCCGTTTCTCATCATGACAAAGTGCATGGAAATGACAACAAGCATGGGAAGAAACATGCGGACACTGAGTTGGGCCAAAGCGTAAAAACAAAGCGACACATTGCAAATTCGAATAGTAATATAATTTTTAAAGGAAAATGAGCAAATGTTAGAGGCGTCGGGTGGGAATCGAACCCACGTCTCCCCACCCAGCAGTCCGTGGACAGCTTTACCATTGGGCTACCGAGGCACTTCCGCCCTTTTTTGGATAAATTAATTGCCGGTTCTAACTGGACCAGTTCGTCCTGTTACCGGCCATTCCAAATACGGGCCTTATAATGCCAGAAGGGGGATAGGGCCGCTAATTAATGGGTTTCAGGCTCAGTTCGATTGTTTCGATATGCAACGATAGTCTTTTGCCATTTTAGACGGTAAGGAAGCAAATAAACAGCGTGCCAATGAGGAGCACAAAGAAGTGAGTCTGCAGAGTTGCGAACAATTGGGCCGCCATTTCTTCAGTCAGTGCTTTGAAAGTAAGAAATACTGTTAAAATCAGCAATATTGAAATTACTGAAATTATACTAAAATATTAATTGAGTCGAGAATATTTGTAATTTTCATATCCGCTTGTTTTGTTTCCGGAATTCCGACCCATTGATTAATTATTTTGGCATCGGAAATCCGATTTCCTAAAAATTTTGGCACCTGAATTCCATGTCCAGCGTAGTTTTCATGCCGGAATTCCAGCTTATTTATTAATTTAATTTTTTGTTTTTTTTCAGTCAGTTCCAAAACTGGTCAGTGCCATTCGAATGAGCTTCCGATGCGCATCAAGGACTGCTTGCACCTGAAGAAGTTCATCAACACAAATCTGCACACGCTTGTGGAGGCGCCAAATGGAGGAGTCGAAACGCATCCGCACAACCCAGCGGCAGCAGCAGCAGCAGTGCATGCGAACGGAGAACATGTTGGGGCATTTGTAACCGCAAAGAACGTAATGTGCTGCACGGTTAGCACTGGTAGGTAAATTTATTTTGATAAAATTGTAATTTTAAATCAACAAAAAATTAATTCTGAAATATGATTGGTTACGGTAGCAACTTACTGTAGCCAAGCTAAGGCCATTCTCCTCACCAGTTCGGATTGATAAATTAACAGTGCATGGTTTATTAAAAAAATGATAGCCAAACAACGGAAGAAGGGCGAATCGTAATAACAAATTATCCAATTCGTACCAAGTCTCCCGATTCGTTCCAGGGGTGGTCCCGCATTCCGGAGCCTTTAGAAATTCGGGGTCGTAGTGTGATCATAGCAAACTAAAAATGCAATTGCATTTGCATATTGTTTTTTAGAAAATTCACTTCACCATGCCATCCAAATGATCAACAACCGGTTGATGGTCGCACATGAGTTGGCCCTGTATCGCTTTGCGCACCAAATTCCGGTGGACGACCCGGAAAGGGAGGCGACCGTGCTGAAACACGTGGGTAACCAGGCCAACGCGGCCGGCATCGACGCGGAATTTGCTGTGAACTTCCTCCTGGCACAGATGGAGGCCAACAAAATGATTCAGGTGCAAAATGCATGGCAAAAGGGAATCTCGAGAAACGTCCCACCCCAGTCGTAACAGAAATAAACAATGGCCACAGATGGAACGGATATATTGTTTAAAAAGGGGCATTTTGCATATTTTAGTGCGTGACCCAACCGTAAGCAGATATTTCTAGGGGAGAAAATTGAATGGTTTTTTAGAGAAAATGAAAAATTTTACTTCAACTGAAAAGTTAAACAAAATTTGCACTTTTTCGTTGTTTTGTATCAAATTTGCTTAATAAGTTCAAAGCTTTCAAACTTTTCAGCGAGGATATATCGACCGGTGGAATTCGGATCACTCTTTCGAGTCAAAATATGTGCCGGATTTTGAGAAAGAAATTCAACCTAAATTTTCTTACGCAACGAATGCATTGATTTTGGCACTGATTCCATTGGTCGATGCGGGCCACCAAATGCACAACGACCAAAACTGTGTTGAGCATGTGGAAGACGTGTTGGAATCGATGGAGCATTTGCGAGCCAGCGAATTGGAGCCGAACGGAAAGGAAGCCATGGAAAAAGCGGTCAAAGCAATTTGTGAAAAAATATCGACACATGAGGGACAAAGCAACGCAGAAGGCGGGATTTGTTTTTTGATAAAACTGATACAAGACCAGTAGAGTGGGGAAGTGCCACCTTTAGTTCGCCGTCGCGATTTGCGACAGTGCAAATTTAAATTCGCGACCGCGAGATTTTTCTGTCTGCGCTCCATTAGCTATATTGAATCAATTTTTCATTTTTGTCTAAATTATCCTCATTTAGGAAAAATTCCTCAACTGGGAGAATGGAAAATTTTTCTCGAAAAGCGAAAGGGCCAAAAATAAAACCCAATTAATTATTAAAAAAATTCTTTGGTCCATTCATTCATTTAGTTTAGTTAAGCCATTTATGTCAGCTTAATTAAATGTTCTTTCTATTGGTGTTTTAATTTAGATCAATCAAAATCGAAAAAACGGAAACATTCTGACAATCACAAAATGGAAGAGGGAAAGCATGGGGAAGAAAAAGAAATTCGACCCACAAAAAGAACACGGAAAGCGAACACAGATGAAAGCAAAACACCAGCAGCAGGGGAAAATAGGAGAAATCATCGCAGAGAAAACTATGGTTTTGTTTAATTATTACATATTATTTTTTATTTATTTAAAAAATATATTTTTATTCAGTGGATAGTCAAACAACAAAAGAACAAACGAAGAAAGAATCACCGCGAAGAAGGGAAAATGCCAAAAACTTCGAACATAAAAAGAGTGCCCAAAACAGAAATGTGAGGAAAGGGAAGAAGCAGTCGGAAGAGAGTTGGGAAGGTAAGAAAATCGACGAACTGAAATTAAATTTATTTGAAAATTATTTTTATGAGAAATGTGAGGAAATAAATGACAATTAAATTTAAAATCCAGATGACATCGAAAAGGTAACGAAGAAATCACCGCGAAAGATTGAGGAGGTTTCCGACACGAGCATAATGATAACACGGGGAGAAAAAAGTCGGGGAACAAATGGCAAGGACAAAATTACCCACGAAAATAAGAAAACCGGAAAAGAAAGTGACACAAAGGGTAAAGTGTCCTTTTAATTTCGATTTTAATTAAATTGTATAAAGTATTATTTTTAATTTATCATTAATTTAAGTGAAAAGTCCGAAAAAATCGCCAAGAAGAATCGAAGTTTCTGATCGTAGTGTTCTGATAAAAATGGAAGATTTAATAAGCGATGAAAAGGAACACTTAACAAGCAGAGAACGAAATGGTAAATCATTCCAGTCCGTCCGTCAAATAACGTTAATTAAGATTAATTAGCCCATTTTTGGCACTTCAATCAAAAAATAATAAATTTTAAATTAAGTTTTTGGACAAATTCTCTTAGAAATTTCACTCGATTATTCCTCAATAAAACATCCGTTTTTAAATGGTTTAATAACTGAACATTTCAATTAAGAAACTGATGCCTATTCCAAAACACAAGTCAAAAAATCACCATTCAAAAACAAAGTGACGACTGAAAATGAACCACAGAACAAATCGAAATCACAAGCAGAGGAGCAAAAAAGAAGTGCTGTTGCTGCTATTGACAAATCATTTGACGTCCGATTTGATTCCGAAGAAGAAAATCCTCGAAAAGCTTCCAGCACCGAAACGATCCGAAATCCTTCGCTGATTTCCCGGGACGCGTCGATTCCGATGAATTCGAGAAATCTCTCCGCTGTTGAGCACGAAAATGAGCGGAAAGATTCACTGGTTGTCCACCGAAATAGGCGTATAAAGGACAATGAACGCGCAAAAAGCATCGGATCGGAGGAAAATTTGCAAAACCTTGGCCTTTCTCGCGACGATAAATCCACGGCGGATGAAGCAAATGATCAGTCAATGAATGGGAGTTGGTCAGTGGAGAAAACGGATAACCAAAGAAACCGTCATGTGCAACAAAATGGAGAAAGTCGGCAAAACTCGAACATAAGCTTGCATAGTCCATCACGACTCTTGACGGGGATCAGCACTGAACACGGGGAAGAGCACCGGCAGGAGAGCGAAGAAGAAGCGATGGAAAGCACGCGGACGAGCAGATTTTTAATGCCAAATGCGAGCGGAGAGGGTAAATATTGATTTAAATTTCATAATAATCGATAAAGTATTGATTATTGTGTTACCGTACCTTTAATAAGCCCTCCACAAAAAGGATAATTTGTAAGTGGAATAATAAAGAAGAGGGAGAGAAGAAAAGGAGTAAAGACAATGAGAAAGAGTAAAAGATTAAATATTAGTCAGTATTAAATAATCGACTAAAAAAGGCACTTTTGTCTGCCTCTGAAGAGAACATCCATCTTTTTACTAGCAGAGCCAAGGAATTTTAATTTAAATTTGGCAATTCTTTTAGGGCACCAATCAAAAAACAGCAATGAAAAGGAGGAAAAAGATCACCATGAGAATATAAGGGAAGGAATAGATGAAAAGAATTATGAACATTTAAAATCTGAAGAATTCCATCACATTGAATTAGAGCCCGATGCCGAATCCATCGTTATTCACACGCCGGGAGGGGAAAAGCCAGTGAAAATTAAGTTGAGCAGAAAGCCAGTGAAAGGAAACGGTGAATAATTTGTTTTTTAATAAATACTTAAAAAATTAATTTAAAAAAGTTATTTTGAATCCTTATTTTGAAAAAATTACATTTTGGAAATAATTTATTAATTTAAAATTTTCCCAAAATAGAAATCATCGCAAAGGAAGAAAATGAAAATGGAAAAAACTCAGAGAAAGAACTGCAACAACAAAATAGAGAACAGAGCAACGAAATCCATTTTAAGGATGAAGCAGAAGAAGAAGGAAAAGCCTCAAAAAACAAATTCAAAGTGAAGAAAGCCATCTCAAGCATTTCTGCGGAAGAGAAAAATGAGGTAATTAAAATTTAAAATATTTTACTCATTTTTTTCGTTTAAATTGAACCAAACGGCTGAGTTGAGGCAGGATTATCACACTTAAAAAAAATTAAAACTTTAAGAGCCACCAAAATGATGAAATTATGGATGAGAAAATGGGAAAACAAAGTGACGAAGCAACAGAAAAGGCCACTAAAAAGAAATTCTCAATGAAAAAAGTTGTTGGGTCAGTGGAGAGCATTAGAAATGACGACGTAATAAAATTTAAAAAAATTAATTAATTTAATTTTATGTGTTTTGAAGATGTTAACTAACGGCGAAGGCATTGAGAACGAAACTGAGAAGCGAAGTGGCGAAAGTTTAAGAATCTCTCCGAAAAACAAATTCAAAATTAAGAAAGCTGTGTCCAGTGCTTCTGCTGCTGAAGAGGAAAATAATGTGAATTTAATAAAAAAAAATAATATTATTAAAATAGATTTTAATGAACATTTTAAGGCCCATAAAGACGGAGGAGAAATTGATGAAGCGAAAATGGGAGTACAAAGCGGCGAAAGCACAAAATCCCAGAAAAACAAATTCAAAATGAAAAGAGTTGGGTCGGAAGTGAACAACGTACTGTAATTAAATGGATAAACATTAATCCAACTACTAAACATAGAGAGTGTGGGTGGGGTCGGAAATCGCTGGGGAAAAACAGTTGGGCGCGAAAAATGGTGTGGGTTCGATCGGACCAAGAAAAGGTCCTAGAGTCAGGATTTTCGGCAGTTGAGAGGCATGCGATGGAAAAAATTACTTTCAGCCAATTTTTCGGAGGTTTTAGCCTATTTTTAAGAAATTTACCCTTTTTGAGGGGGTCCCTGGGATCGTCCCCGTTCGATTCGTATAAGGCTTACAATTAGAATTTGTCCTTTTGTGTGAAGCCCCCCCCCCCGTCCTTGGGTATTGAAAGTTAAAATCAATTCATTTAAGATGGCAGAGGGACAAAGCGAAGAACATTTGCAAAACCCGCCGATTGACAAATCCAATGAATACGTTGGGGCACCCGAAAAAATTTCAGCCGAATTTTCTGGAAGATCTGCTGGAGTTAATGAGGCAATTGCTGATCATTCGGCAAGTTTTGAAAATTACGGAGGCCAAACGGAGAATGACAAAAAATAGTGAGGAGATGGAGGAAGAAAAGATAGAGGAGAAAAGAGAAATAAAGTGGAAACGAAACGTATTGTAGCATTGTGGAAAATAAATACTGTATTTGAATGGATCTTTTACAAATTATGTATTTAAAAAAGATTCGTTCCCTTTAAAAGAGTTAAAATAGGGAAAATGATCGATGATCCAGCAGAGATGGAATATAAGGGCTAAAACCGAGAAATAAGTACCTAAAATATTCATTCTTCATCCATCGGCAGCAAAATTATAATATAATATTTAATTAAATTACTACAGTGTGTAAATTTAGAATAGAGACAACTGTTTTTTCGGGAGAAATTTTATGATTTTTTATTTGAAATTTGGTGTAAATTTAAAATAGGGACAATTTTTCAGAATTCTGTAACTTTTTGGTTTAAGCACTAAAAAATTTGAAAAAATTCATTTAAGCTTAACTTTTGGTACTGATCAAAAAAGTCAATTGCACCAATTGATCAGATCACTCCATCATGGTGATCTGAAAATCCTAAAATGGCTTAAAATCGAGGTCACTTCAGAAAAAAATTTCTCTGGGGGTGGAAAAAATTTTCCGCGGAAGACGAATATAACGGCAAAAGTCATTAATCCGTTCGCGTTGCAATGTCCGCTCCAATTCGGCATTTTTCTCCTCCAAAAGCGTTTCCATTCGGTGAATGCGTTCCTCCGCTGACAATTGCTTCTTTAAAATTAATAATTATTAATTCTCATTTGTTGGCGTTTTGTCCACCTTTTCCGCTGCTGACAATGCCTCCATCCGTTGGAACAGTTCGGCCTAAAACAGAGAATAAAAAGCGGTAAATCTCCCAAATTTAAAAGCAATCTCAGAGGCTTTGGCAGGATGACGCCATTGTGCCAATTCAAAAAACACATTTGCCTCAACCGACGGCAGTGACTCGGCCTTATTCAAACTTTGGGCCAATTGCGCCTCCGCAAGTTCGAGGCGTTCCTTCAGTTTGTCCAAGTGCCACGGTGTTGCCACCGAATGCCACATGAAATGCCTTTCGGCATTCGACGAATGCTCCACTGAATGCGATTACAAATAATACATATTCCAATTAAATGAGAATAAACGATAAATTTAATAGAGAACGAAAAAAAGCACCAAAAACCCCGAAAAAGGCAGGAAAAAAGACATTTACAAATTTTTTATTAAGGATTTTTGAGAGTAAAACACATAAAACTTAATCCAAAAATTTAATTGTGGTTATTTAAATGATTATCTTAAGGATATATTTTCCCGAATTATTGCATTTTTAATGGAATTTTCGGAAAAAAACGCCAAACATCTATTTTGAGAAAAACTCAAAAAAAAATATGAAGCCTGAGAATTTTTCTCATTTCTCGCATATCGTAATATTTTGACATAATGTGTTACATCACGAAATTACACAAGTCAGAAACCGTGCTGGGTCGTTTCGTAAAAAGTGCCACTTTGGGCGTTTCGTAAAAGTGCCAAATTGGGCATTTCGTAAAAAGTGCCAAAATGTGCGTTTCGTAAAAGTGCCAGGGCGTTTCGTAAAAAGGCCACTTTGGGCGTTTCGTAAAAGTGCCACTATGGGCGTTTCGTAAAAGTGACAAATCGCCGATTTATTTTATATTAAATACAAATATGCATAATGTATTAGTGGAATCCACTAGATTTTACCCCTATTATTTAATCTCCCGTCTTGATCGCACCTTGATTTAAAAATGCCATAATGGGCTTCAGAGCGTTTTCTAAAAGTGCCATTTTTTAAGCATGAAATTATTTTATCTAATCAAATAAGCGGATAATAAGTTTTGAAAAATTAATGTCAAACAATGATGCCAAAGATTTAGTTGACAAATACCTTAAAAAAGAAATAAGAACACAAGGGGATTTATTAGAAAAACTGGATGAAATTGGAGTTGAAATAAGCTTAAGATGTATATGTTATGAAATACATAATTGCCTTAGCATTTACTCTAGAACATATTTCTTATAATGGCCTTTTTACGAAACGCCCTGGCACTTTTACGAAACGCCCAAAATGGCCTTTTTACGAAACGCCCTGGCACTTTTACGAAACTACAAAAATGGCCCTTTTACGAAACGCCCTGGCACTTTTACGAAACGCCCAAAGTGGCACTTTTTACGAAACGACCTAGCACCTAATTTTGCATTTAGTACTCCGATTTTATTGCAATTAAATGCGTCGGCTCCGAATTTTTTATTGGAAAATTCTGTGATTTTGTTGGCAAACGAATTGGGCACAAATTGTTAAATTATTCTGAAGCATTTTTGGAGGATTCGGTCGAACTTTTGCATTTATATCCCAAAATTTTGAACCTTCAGCCTCAAATTAAAGAACAAAATATTCAACAGAGCCCAAAAAGGTTGGAATCATTTAATTAATGTATAACTTTTAATTTAAAAAATTTTAAATTTTCAATTAATTAAAGCCAATTTTAAAGTAATGGCCAATTTGAAATGCTGTGGATTGTCGGAATTCATTTTAAAGCTAATTTAAAATACAAAAAGATGAAAGAAATTAAGGAAAAATTGGGGGAAAATTTGAAAACAAACTTTGATGTTGAAACTGTCAATGACTTTCAACAATTCGCCTTTTTCAATGTCAAATTGCACTCAACAATTCTCGAGAGAAATGAACTCAAAAAACTATTGAATTAATTTCCATTTTCGTTCTCTATGTTTGGAAATGTATGAATAAACGGCCCTTCTAAACTCAGATTTATTTTTATTATTGCAAATTTAAAAAAAGTAAATCTTTGCAAAATATTCAATTTCATACCCATTTATTTCCTCTGTTTTTCTTGGGGTTTTCAATAAACCACTTATTTAAATTTTAATAATTTTGAATTGTCTCTTTGGTACTTGTACAGTTTAGACTCCATAGAAAAAATTTTTTAATTTTTCAAAAGCCATGAAAATATGTTTCCAGTGGTATTTGGGGTCGTTGATCATGAATCCGGCATCCATTTCGACCAATTCGGAACCCCTGACCCGAACTCGAACAAAAAGTCGAAAATTTTCGAACTTCATATTTTTGATTCACTTTGTTTGAATACACGGAAACGAAGTGGAAAGTCATCATTGGTTCAACAAAAGATCATTTAAACTATTTTTAGAACAAAAATATGAAATTTGAAAAATCTAAATTTTCTAGTTTTTGTTCGATTTTGGGTCCGGGTTTCGGAATTGGTCGAAATGGATGTCATATTCGTGATCAGCAGCGACCCCGAACCCCCTGGAAACACGTTTTTATTACTAAAAATATAAAAACATTTCTATGGGGTGTAAACTGTACAAGTACCGTCTCTTTTTATGGACAGTTTTTCTCGTGTGGAATGCCTTTAGCTTCTGCTCATTGTCGTTGACCCTCTCATTCGTCCTCTTGGCATTGAGAATTTTCTGCGCAACGTACAGCGATAGGGGTGGTAAATGATGGCGGTGATGAACGGATTTACGATCAGAAATTGAAAAAAATAATTGCAAATTATTTTAAAATACTAATTTAAATTAAATATCTATCCGATGCGTTTTCTTGCCGGATTCAATTGAGCAGGCAAAGGAATGCCCAGGCGAAGTTGTAAATCCATTGCAACCATTGGCACTTTTCGACACAGAAATGATCAATGTCCACCAAATACATCCAATAAAGCATCAAAAGTCGGAAGGGCAGCAGCGAAAGAGCGGTCCAAACAGTGGTGGTGAAAATGAACACCAGCGAACGGAGCTGAAAATCGGAGAGAAACAAAAAACAAAGCATTGGCAAAATGGCATTGATATTTGAAAAATTTTGTCCAAAAATTTTTACGTTGGAAAATTACCGGTTTTTACCGGTACCGGTACCGGTGGAAAAAGTTGGTACCGGTACCGGTTTTTGCATTACCGGTCAGTACCGGTACCGGTTTTTTTACAATTACCGATTACTAGGGCTTCGATTTTTAGGTTTTTACATATTTTTTTCCTGAGCTCCCCGTGGCCTGAAACGCACGAAAAACATGTTTTTTTGGGCTGTTGTTAAGCTACTTTTCGAGTTATTAGCACCTATTTTCTAGGTTTTTATTTTTAGCACCTAAAAAACCTAAAAAAATTTAAAAAAACTTATTTTCACCTATTTTGGCATTTTGCCCAAAATTTGTTAACAAAAATGAAATAAAAAGGAAAAACAGACCCCTAAGAATCGACCGAAAATTTTTTTCAAAAAATATACCCCTAAGAATCGACTCGAAAATTTTCAAAAATATACCTATGAAAAAAGAAAAATTTCTCAAAAATCATCTCCAAAATTTATTTGTTTATTTTCTTGGCGAGAATTTTTTATTTTGAAAATTATCTATCTCATTAATGATTTGGCATAATATTTTTGCTTTTTGAAGAAAATTTTCGATTTTACACCCCAAATTCGGAACTTTTTGGCACCTATTTTCCCATTTTTAGCACCTATTTTGGGGGTTTTTTAGAACCTAAAACCTACTTATTTTGGCAGTTTTTAGCACCTAAAAATCGAAGCCCTACCGATTACCGCTCAACTCTACTTTGGACATTTAGAATCAATAAAAAATGATTAGTTTTTCGCATTTTGGTAGAAAACAGCAGTTTTGGAGTTGAGTTATAACCTGATAAAAATTTGACTCTCATAACTTTTTTCTGAGATGTCAAATTGCTTAGCATTCGCTTAGAAAAAGATTTTCCTTTTCAAAATCTTTTTTTAAATACAAATTTGTTCAGTTTAGGTAGTTGGGAATGAAGCGAGTTATGGCTGATCAAAATAAAAAATACAAAAAAGGCATTACTAGTGTAAATTTGAATTTAGTGCGCAAAAATTTACGCCAATTACGCTATTCGGCGTTGCAGCAATTTTGTCTAACATTGGGCTTGACCATAGTGATGCCAGATGATGGAGTATGAATGTTTAACTCTTTCAAATTCAAAATTTTTTGTATCAACGTATTTCTTCGCTAAGCTACAAAGTATCCAACTCAAGAAATGTCCAAATTAGTAAAAATCAACAATTTTATTCTTCGAAGTACGTATGATATGACGTGTCCTAATGTCATTGGCGCGTTTCAATTAGGTATGTCATGGTATCATATCGCCGATATGATATCGTATCTGCGACGCGTCATAAGTGGCGCACGATTTTCTTATGATTAATCATATGCTCGTTTCAATTAACTACCTTTTCACCACGGCGATTCAATTTTGGGCTCCCAGTGCAAATAAGTTTATTATTTATTTAGGAATCAGAACGCCAAAACTTTGCAAAACTTAAAATTGGATTCGAACCTGAGACCCCCTTTTTGTAGACTAACTCACAGACCACTAAGACGAAAAAACCAACTTAATTGTACTTGGAGCCCAAAATTGAATCGCCGTGTCACGAATGATGCCGTCACATATGACACCCCTTCGCCATTTTTTGATTTCAAACTCGGCTCTACAATAATCACATTATTAAAAAATTTTGTTTTTATAGTATTATTTCTCTATTTAATCACTTTTTCTCTTTCTCTGTATCCCTTTTCATTGCCTTAGCATATGTAAACATTAGGGCTGCTAATTTTATGTAACAAAATTTGCGAAATATGTAAATAAAATATGTATAAAAAATGCTAAAATATGTATGAAATATGTACAAAAACCCCCAAATATGTACTAAAATATGTAAATAAAATTTTTTTAATGGTTATTTTTTGGAAAAAAATTCTTCGTAAAAAGTGAAATAGGCACAAAATGCCATAAAAATGACCAAAATAGGCTTAGAATCACATTTGAATATTTTACAAATTAATTTTTGATATATCATTTTTTGAAAAAAAACTCGATTTTTTAGGGATACATTTTCAAAAAAAATTTTTTTTAATTTTTTACAAAAAATTTCTATAAATTCTCAAAAATCCTCAAAATATGTAAAAAAATGAAAAATATGTACGAAAAATTGCGAAATATGTACAAAAAAGTCCAAAATATGTATAAAAATATGTACATATTTAATATGTAGAAAAATCCGAAAATATGTAAATAAATAACTTTTGTTCGCAAACACAAAAAAGAAAGTGTTTTTCCTACTAATTAAGGCTATAGAGAATCCAGGAAAAAAAACATGTATTTACATAAAATTAGCAGCCCTAGCCATCAAAAACCAACTTATTATCGATAATAATGAATATTTCACGTCTCAAAATGATAATTTCAGTGCACTAGATATAAAATTTCTGAAGTGGAAAACTTGTTTAATGGCTTTCACAATTTTAACACAAATTATTAATATTTTGGCCCATCAATTAAGTTAATTTAATCACTCAAAAATGGACATGATAATTAATTATTTGTGAGATCGCGTCTTGTGCTGTTGCGGTTGCTTTTCGCCGCTTCCTCCTTTGCCGTTTTCATCTCGCGGCTCGCCTCTGCCCCGGCAATTGGCCACCAGTTTCTGGAACTCCTCCTCCAATGTCCGTCGTGCGCTGTCACTGTCCGGAATTTGTAAAATGTGTGCCATTGCGGGCACATCAAATGTTCCGTCGAGGGCCTTAAAGTTTCATGAAATCAGGATAATTTTCCCTTTTGCTACCATTAGTGCGCCATGGACGCCCGAGTCGATGGCATTTGCTACAAACGCGCCAAGGCCAATCTCTTCCAGCCATTTAATGACCCGCTCATTTGACCAGACCATTAGATCTAATTGGGAATCGGTAGTTATTAATTGCATTTCATTGAATTCCCTCTTTTTCACCTCTGTTGACGTTTTCCGATGCGCTTCTCCGTTCTTCCAATTGGTTCCTGTTATAATTCAATTTCTTCAGGCACACAATGCCGTAGTGTAAGCTTGTCCTTGAAAGAACCATCAAAATAAGCCAATCAAACAATGAAAAGCCGCAGATATTTTTTGACTTTTTTCATTACAAATTCTTTTCCCACCGGTGAAAACTGTCGATCATTTTCATTTTGCTGAGATCTCTTTTGCTCAAATGTTCCAACATTCGCGCATCAACCTTGAAACGGAAAAATTGATAGTAAAAAACAACAACAAAAAAACGATTGAAAAAGATGTCGTCCCCGGGGGATTTGAGTACCCTAATTTTACATGACCGGGTCCGATTTGGGCTTCTGAGTCCCATACAAACGCGACCTCACCAGACACTCCATGAACTCGGTACGGTATTTGACAAGACAAGTGAAGGCAGCCATTCGTTGCCAACCCATTCGTGGTTCATTTCGCCGAATGCCATGCCAAAGCGCAGAATTTGCGGGGACGAGGGCGAGGTTAAAGCAACCTTTTTTGAAATTGAAACGAATTAATATTTACAAAAAAATACAATTACCATTTCCTGGATGGCCAAGCGCAATTTTAAACTGAAATATGAAAAAAGTTAAATTTGTGCTGTTGCGGTTGCTTTTCGCCGCTTCCTCCTTTGCCGTTTTCATCTCGCGGCTCGCCTCTGCCCGGGCAATTGGCCACCAAATAAATTTGTGGACACCCACCGGTGCAGCGGATTTGATACACCGATTTCGCGTTGAATCTCTTGGTCAGAAAGTGCAGACATTATCGAACCACTGTTGTGTACATAATTAAATGGTAATTAATAAGATTTGTCAAAATTAAAAAAGGAGTTTTACCTTTTGACATTGGCCCTAAAATTAAATAGTCATTTACATTACTTTTGTTCTCTAAACTCTGTCAAATGCACCTGCACGCCTCGGTGTACCAACTTGGCATTCCGACCCAAAGCTCGAGCCATGCCACCACTGTAGGCCCATTCCACAGCGCAAACGGAGTACGGGCCTTCATAGCCTGAAAAAAATTGTAAAGAATTCTAAATGTGCCAATTTGTTGACTAATTATATGCGATTAAAATAATAATGCTCGAGATGTGGTTATATGGATTCTCAGAAATCAGAGATTGAAATTAAATAAAAATAAAGAAATATAATTAGTTTATTCATTGTTTCTTTTTTCTCGAGTCTCGACTCGAGGAAAACCTTACTTCCTCGAGCAGTTCATGCTTTTTCCTCTTCCGCTTGTCATAATCGGACAGTGATGTCAGTCGATGCATCGATTGGCTCATTTTGGCGCCTCCATTTGGCATTCTGTCGCTGCTTCCGCCCGCCATGCCATTGAATTCCGTGCCGCCGCCACATTCCGAGTCGGACAACGACACATTCTCTCCTCCGTTTGCAATTTGCCTTGAAGCAGCAAGAAATAAAAAAGGGAAATATTTGGCGCCTTTATAAATTTTCAGTCCGACAATTAGCAAAAAGTGGTATTTAAGCCAAATTTTCCCGTGCCATTTTGCTCCGACCGCCCCACCTCTGCTCCAGTGCCAACCGCTTCTTCTGACTGCCGCCGCTGCCGAATATTCGGCCCAGCGACTTCAGTCCGCTGCTCGTTGATGTCGACCGCTTCTTCAGCGGTTTGCCGGCGCCTCCCATCGATGGCATTTCGCGCCCTTCGCACTCCTCAAATTGTGCAGCCTTTGCCGGCGGCGAATTGTTGTACCGCTCCACCGGGAAGCCGCGAATTGGCGAGTAGCCCCTGGCGGCGCCGGCATCGCTCATTGGCACGGGAAATTCGCTGGCATAAATTGCCGCGCCATGGTCCATTCCATTTGGAAAAGACGAAGCATTTAGGGCATATGAAGTGGTGGGCTCCTGGGAAATCTGAAAGATATATTAGTTAAATTATATCAAAAAAATAAAGAAGACGTTTTTCTCTTTTTTTTGCTGTCAAAATTTTTGTGGCACTCCAATAAATTTTATCCCTGAAAATACCGGTGGAATAGCATGAATAACTTGTCCGTAAAAAGCCTTAGAAAACTTTATGATTTTTGTCCTTTTTTGGCAGATTAAATTCAGGACTTTTAGTGATTCAACTCGGTACAGTATGTTTAAGAAATACAGTACAATGTTGTATTTTTAAATTAGCGAATATTGCTGCTGCTGCTGATCATGCTGTTGCCGTGGTGAGTATCCGCCGTTGTTAAAAGTTATGGTTATTTAAATCCACAAAACCTTAAGTCGGAATTTTTGTCCAGAACTTTTTTGAAACTCAATTAAATTTTTTGGAATTATAATGATAAATAGTTTAAATAGAGGAGTTGAAATTCTAAAAAGAAAATTTTATCTAATTCCTTCTGAAAAAAGTTATAAAGCATTGAACATGCTATGTTTTTTGCCACAGTCATGCGAATATAATTAATTATAAACATTTAAAATTTTCAAGCCATAAAATGCAATTGAGCCAAAATTAATTTATTATTCGATAGCGCTAAGAATTCTCTATTTACCTTTGAAATTTCAGAAAATTTCATTGATTTTGAAAAAAGTTATGGACAAAAAATTCCGACTTAATATTTTGTGGAATTTTGGCTCCATAACTTTTTATAATTTCATATAAAAATTTTCTAAATTAATATTCTGATAGACAACACTCAAAGCTATTGAATGGTATCAAGAATTATTAATTTGTTGAAACTGGGCCAAGATACGAATTTATATGTTTTACAATTTTTATTTTCCTACAACTTGGCAGTTTTTAAGAAACGACCTAGCACACTTTCTTTGTTTGTATTTCCACACGACGCCCCCCCCCGGAATTGACCAAAACGGTGAAATTTATTTATTATTTTATTAAATTTTATTCTTTTTGAATTAATGAGTGATGGAGGAAGAAATGAACTTATTTACTGTATGAGGAGAAAATATTAAATAAAATTCGTAAAAGGCGGCGCCTATCGGCACCGCCGGCCCTCCTTGTCCCCCAAAAGTCTTGGAAAAAACGTGCCGCGTAAAAAGCGGTGTTGAAAGCAAAAAAAAGGTCATTGATTTACATTAATTTACATGGCCGGAGACCCCTTCGCAAAATTGGAAAATTGGCTGCTGACCCCTTGTTTTGCAATAATCTGAATTTTGAGGTCTATATCTGAATTTTAGTGTTCTATGTCCTGAATTTGAAAAAAAAAAAAACTTGGTCAACCTGAATATACATATACTTCTGAACAATTCTAATGCTAAAAAACAGGTACTCGCGCGAAAACTGAATAAAAATTTTGTATTTGGAAAATTTTGTCCAAAAATTTTTATGTTCTAAAATTACCGGTTTTTACCGGTACCGGTACCGGTACCGGTTGAAAAAGTTGGTACCGGTACCGGTACCGGTTTTTGCAGTACCGGTCAGTACCGGTACCGGTTTTTTTGCAATTACCGATTACCGCTCAACTCTAATTTTAAAGTATAAATTTCTGTTGACTTTTTCTGCTCCCATAAATGATTTGTTCGTGTAATTATAAAACTTAATTGTTTGTTTGCTTTTTTAATTAGGCTTCGTTTGTATCAAAGGACGCCAAAAGGATTTGATTAGAGTGCCACGGGACCGGGACCGGGCCGGGAATTCCCGGTCATCCGAGGTCCCGGTCCCGGTCCCGGGTTTTGAAAAGCTCAGGTCCCGGTCCCGGTCCCGGTAGGGCAACCGGGAACCGGGAAAAACAAGCACTGGTAAGAATGGGGGTCTGAGTGAAAAATTAGTGAAGAAAATTGGAGTCAAAGGGAAAAATAAAAAATAATAATTAATATATTCTTTAAAAGTAACACTGCCCAAGTGTGCAAATGGCTAGTCTCCTTGACTTTCCCTTCTTCTTTCCCCTGGTTCAATCCCTCTGCAGAAATTAGATTATTTTCAATTTTTTTTTTGTATACTCGTGGGTTTCCTATAAAGAAAATATTAGAGTAGAGCGGGACCGGGAATTTTGGGCAAAACCGGGACCGGGACTTGCCGGGACCTGAGAAGCCGGGACCGGGACCGGGACCTCGATTTTTCTTCGGGACCGGGACCGGGAACCGGGACCAACCGGGAATTTTTAAAAATTCAAAAAAATTCAAAAAATTTAAAAAATTAAAAAAAATCAAATTTTAATTTATTTCAAGTGAAAATATTAAATAATTAAATTTTATTTAGTTTTTTATTTAATAAAACCCAAAAGTTAAAGCTAATAAATTAATGAAAATTTTCAAATCAAATTTTCTTCATTTCTTTCAAACAATTAATCATTTTTGGACTAAGTGATCGAATATTATTAGAAATTCAGATTTACGTTTCACATAAATTTTTTCGGCGCGCTTTTTCCAAAAAACTTAGCGGAAGAAAGGGGGACCGGCGGTGCCGATAGGCGCCGCCGGGGGAAATTTTGAAAATTTGAGTGAGATTTGTTAACAGATTTTCAACAAAAAAGGCTGGTTTTGGGATTACTAGGCTCAATTTGTACGGATTTTCGTTAAAAATGATAAAATACAATTAAAAAAAAATTAAGAATCATATTTTGTCGATAGGAAAGCCATGAGTATATATAAAAAGAAATTTCAAAATATTTTCATTTCTGTAGAGGGATCGAACCAGGGGAAAGAAGAAGGGAAAGTGAAGGAGAATAGCCATTAGGCCATTTGCACAGTTGGTCTTGCTACTTTATGAATATATTTAATTATTATTTCTAAATTTTTTCCTTTAACTCCAATTTTCTCACTAATTTTTGCACTCAGACCCCCATTCTTACCAGTGCTTGTTTTTCCCGGTTCCCGGTTGCCCTACCGGGACCGGGACCTGAGCTTTTCAAAACCCGGGACCTCGGATGACCGGGAATTCCCGGCCCGGTCCCGGTCCCGGTCCCGCTCTACTCTAGAAAATATGATTCCTCATAGTTTTTTTTTAAATTGATACATATTTTATCATTTTTTAAATGAAAATCCTACCAATTGAGCTTAATAATCGTAAAAACCAACCTTTTTTTGTTGAAAATCTGTTAACAAATTGCACCCAAACTTTTAAAATTTCCCCCGGCGGCGCCTATCGGCACCGCCGGACCCCTTTCTTTCCCAAAAGTTTTTTGAAAAAGCGCTCCGAAAAAAGTGATGTGAAAATCAAATCTGAATTTCTATTAATATTCGATGATTTAGTCCAAAAATGATTAATTGTTTGAAATAATTGAAGAAAATTTGTTTGAAAATTTTCATTAATTTAATTTATTAAATAAAAAACCAAATAATTTTGTATTATTTTCACTTGATATAAATTAAAATTTGAATTTTTTTTAATTTTAAAAATTTTTTTGAGTTTTTAAAATTTCCCGGTTGGTCCCGGTTTTTCTTGCGGTCCCGGTCCCGGTCCCGAAAAAAAATCGAGGTCCCGGTCCCGGCTTCTCAGGTCCCGGCAAGTCCCGGTCCCGGTTTTGGCAAAAATTCCCGGTCCCGTGGCACTCTAGATTTGATCATTACGGGGGGACTGAATGTTTACCCGCCGGAAGTGGAGGACGTGGTGACCAACATTTTCGGCGAAAAGCTGAAGGAGTGCGCAATTATTGGTGAGAAATAAATTATATTAATCTCGTAAAAATTCTTTTTTAAATTTAAACCCAAATTTATTAATTTACTTAACTTTTTGCTAGAGACCGGATTTTCCGGATCTGCCGGACTGGCCGGGCTGATATTTTCAGAAGCAACCGGTTATCGGGCCAAGAAAAAAAAATGACAGTGTTGAAGTGGTGCATTTGTTTATGTTTTGTTCAATTTAAACACAATCAATACATATTTGGAGCATCAATTAAGTAAGTTTAAAAACAGCATGTGCATGAATTATTTATGAGATCGCATCTTCTGCTTCTTCTGCTGATCATGCTGTTGCCGTGGTGAGTATCCGCCGTTGCTCGCGTTGTTGTTGTTGCCGTACTCGTAAACGGTGCCGTTCGGTGGCCATTCTTGGCTTTGTTCCGCAGCGACGCGTTCCGCCTGCTGTTTTTGCTCCTTCAAATGGAAAAAATGCAAAATTAAATTTAAGAGCAAATCGGTTTAATTTAATTAAATTGAAATCAGCTCATTCACTTGGATCATCCGAATTTCGTTGTTTATTGCGTCCAGGGGATCAGTCGTCGATTGGTCCAGCGCAGGCGGCGGTGCCTCGTTCACATTGAGCATTGAAGAAGAGGTGGAAAAAGCCTAAAAACATTAAAAATGGAAAAATAGAGGGGCCAAATGACGAAGGGGTGGAGTAATAAAGTGCACCCCCATTTCTAAATATTAAAAAAAATCCCAACAATAAACGCTTTAAAGTTGTTGTACAAAACATTGATTGTATGGCTATAGCGAAATATCGCAAATTGAAATATGGAAAAGTCCTGCGGGGAATTTTTTTTTGTAATCCATTTGAGGATGATTTTCCCACTGCTGATTGTTGTGGCCCCTGCTGTTGGAGTCCCCACCTGTTGGATGCTGGCCAACACGTTCGCCTGCTGAATGCGCTTCCATTCCTGCTCGCCCAGCGTTTGCACTTTGCCCGGGTCGTTGCGAAGGTCGTCATTCTCACGCAGCAACCGCTCTTTGAAACGTTCCGTCTGTCAAGGGGCATTAATTAATAATTAATTAGTCATTAAATATAATTAATTGGCCGGATTTTCGTGTCAAATGGCCACCTGATCAAATATTTTCTTGGCCTGGTCAAGCCGCTGCATCAGTTTGTTCTTGTCAATTTGCGCCTGCATTCGCTCCTTCAGATGGATTTGGAGGCGTTCATTCGATTCGCTCAACAATTTGTCGACGGTGGCGGAGAGGCGATTCTGAGCAAAAAATGTATATGCTGATTGTTGTGGCCCCTGCTGTTGCTGTTGGAGTCCCCACCTGTTGGATGCTGGCCATAAACCATCGACGAAGGTGGTCCAACCACGTTTTCTCCTCATTTCGAGTCAATTGAACATCTTCGAACAGCGGCACAGCGAGACGTTGTCCTTTGTATAAATACGTCAATTGATCGGTTTGGCGGCAATGATTGGCACAGAGAGCATCCATCACATTTTGACCGACACTGAAAAAAGGGTTGATGTAAAGACAGTAGGACAACAAAACACTCACAGCATATCCAACGGTAATCCTTTGATCACATCAAATCCAACACGCACCTTCGCATCGCCAATACGAACAACAATTGTCAATCTGAATTTAAATTCATGTTTTAGGCGATGAAATTAATTTAAAACACACCGTCCTTGCGTTTTTAAACTGCCACCTATTCCAGTGACTTTTGTAGCGAGACGTTTGACAATGTGTCCTTGCAGGTTGTGGCGATAAACAAATTCGTATGATACGACCGATCCCATGGAACCTGTAAATGTAAACAAAAAAATGAAAAAAAAATATGCACAAGATGATAAACACCTGAATCCAACATGCCAAAGGTGCATTGGCCATTGATAAACACCAAGATGTATTTCAGCGGTCTGTAGAAGTGGGCTTTGATCACGCTGTCAGTAGAAGTGGACGGACTTTCTGATGAACTGCTGTTGGAAGGCGAGGTGCTTGAATATGATGATCTTGGTGATGAACTGGATGAACCCGACGAAGTGGATGAGCCAGACGAAGTGGATGAACTGGAAGAACTGCTTGAAGAATCTGATGATACTGGCACGGCAAACTAAATTGTAAAAACGTCTCTCAACTCTCAAAACACCAACAATAATCCCACCGCTGAAATGGGAGTACCGCAGCGATTTCCTCCTGATTTGTAATGGACCATACGACATCCGAGCCCAAAAACGTCCAAGTCACTGTGACAAGCATTGGCATCCCAACAATTCTGTGGAAGATTGGAAAACACCTTAAAACAAATTAGGGGTAGCATTGCCGATTTTTAAGTTCTTAATTACCCCCGCAATGGATGGACGAATGTCTGGGTGGACGTCCGTCACTTGCTGGGCCAACTAAACGGAAACAAAAATGAAGAATTCAATCTTTCTCGTCAGTTCATTCCACCTCATCAATTTTCGCAAGGATTCCTTCGTGTACATTGTGCAAAACTGCATTTGGTTTGAACTGCTCCAACTCCGTCTGCTGATCATTTTGTCGATGTGCCAACCGATAAGCTGAAATGAATCGGTAATTATTAAATCAAAATAAAAAATTTCAAATTCATTTGTCAATTCTCTCCCACCCATTTTCTGCTGTTCCTTTTCCATCTCGGCCACTTTCACCATCAGTGCGTTGTGTTCGGTCAACAGTTTCTGATGCTTCAACTCCGCCTGAAGAGCCTTCTGAAAATTTGAACTTTGTTGTTTTTAACTGTCTCTGTCTAATTTTTAAACTCACATTTTCCAAGTTTGTCACCACGTCCATTTGTTTCGTTTCTCTCAATTCCATTTCCAAACTTCTGATTCGGCAAATTGGGCTCGTAAAGACTTCTTTGCGGCACTTCTGAATACGCTAAAACAGGACTTTATAAAACGCGAGTTTAGACAAAGAAGAGTTAAAAAAAGAAAAAAAAGAGGAAAAAAGAAAGTGAAGCCAAATGATTTCTTTTGCTTACAGCGCTTGCTTATATACACATTGACACAGCGCAATGCCCGCACTATGGGTCAACTCCCTCTCGTTTTGGCGTACTATTTTCGTGTCTCTAACACATGAAAAAGATGGAACTTGCAAATTCGAATAGTTTTGGTTATAAGGACACAAAATCTCTTTGGACATTTAGAATCAATAAAAAATGATTAGTTTTTCGCATTTTGGTAGAAAACAGCAGTTTTGGAGTTGAGTTATAACCTGATAAAAATTTGAAACTCTCATAACTTTTTTCTGAGATATCAAATTGCTTATTTGTTAGCTTTAAAAATGCGTCCTTTGCTTCTTCTAGTATTGCCATGCATTTCTGAAGTGGAAAATTTGTTTAATTGCTTTCACAATTTTAACACAAATTATTAATATTTTGGCCCATCAATTAAGTTAATTTAATCACTCAAAAATGGACATGATAATTAATTATTTGTGAGATCGCGTCTTGTGCTGTTGCGGTTGCTTTTCGCCGCTTCCTCCTTTGCCGTTTTCATCTCGCGGCTCGCCTCTGCCCCGGCAATTGGCCACCAGTTTCTGGAACTCCTCCTCCAAAGCGGATTTGATACACCGATTTCGCGTTGAATCTCTTGGTCAGAAAGTGCAGACATTATCGAACCACTGTTGTGTACATAATTAAATGGTAATTAATAAGATTTGTCAAAATTAAAAAAGGAGTTTTACCTTTTGACATTGGCCCTAAAATTAAATAGTCATTTACATTACTTTTGTTCTCTAAACTCTGTCAAATGCACCTGCACGCCTCGGTGTACCAACTTGGCATTCCGACCCAAAGCTCGAGCCATGCCACCACTGTAGGCCCATTCCACAGCGCAAACGGAGTACGGGCCTTCATAGCCTGAAAAAAATTGTAAAGAATTCTAAATGTGCCAATTTGTTGACTAATTATATGCGATTAAAATAATAATGCTCGAGATGTGGTTATATGGATTCTCAGAAATCAGAGATTGAAATTAAATAAAAATAAAGAAATATAATTAGTTTATTCAATGTTTCTTTTTTCTCGAGTCTCGACTCGAGGAAAACCTTACTTCCTCGAGCAGTTCATGCTTTTTCCTCTTCCGCTTGTCATAATCGGACAGTGATGTCAGTCGATGCATCGATTGGCTCATTTTGGCGCCTCCATTTGGCATTCTGTCGCTGCTTCCGCCCGCCATGCCATTGAATTCCGTGCCGCCGCCACATTCCGAGTCGGACAACGACACATTCTCTCCTCCGTTTGCAATTTGCCTTGAAGCAGCAAGAAATAAAAAAGGGAAATATTTGGCGCCTTTATAAATTTTCAGTCCGACAATTAGCAAAAAGTGGTATTTAAGCCAAATTTTCCCGTGCCATTTTGCTCCGACCGCCCCACCTCTGCTCCAGTGCCAACCGCTTCTTCTGACTGCCGCCGCTGCCGAATATTCGGCCCAGCGACTTCAGTCCGCTGCTCGTTGATGTCGACCGCTTCTTCAGCGGTTTGCCGGCGCCTCCCATCGATGGCATTTCGCGCCCTTCGCACTCCTCAAATTGTGCAGCCTTTGCCGGCGGCGAATTGTTGTACCGCTCCACCGGGAAGCCGCGAATTGGCGAGTAGCCCCTGGCGGCGCCGGCATCGCTCATTGGCACGGGAAATTCGCTGGCATAAATTGCCGCGCCATGGTCCATTCCATTTGGAAAAGACGAAGCATTTAGGGCATATGAAGTGGTGGGCTCCTGGGAAATCTGAAAGAGATATTAGCTAAATTATAGCAAAAATAAGGAAGACGTTTTTCTCTTTTTTTGCTGTCAAAATTTTTGTGGCACTCCAATAAATTTTATCCCTGAAAATACCGGTGGAATAGCATGAATAACTTGTCCGTAAAAAGCCTTAGAAAACTTTAGGATTTTTGTCCTTTTTTGGCAGATTAAATTCAGGACTTTTAGTGATTCAACTCGGTACAGTATGTTCAAGAAATACAGTACATTGTTGTATTTTGAAATTAGCGAATTACTCTAATGTTCCGGTTTGCCACTTCAAAGCGGAAAATTGTTCCTCTCGCCGAGCTCTATCCATTGGTTTGGTGCCGGGCTTTCTGATTCGTTAAACCCAACTTCCCGTCGAGTCTAACTTTTTTTGACCCCGGCTGGGCGCGAGGGGCTAAAGGGGGTCCGCCCCCCCCCCTTCAACTTAATGCTGGCGCCAAAAATTTTTTTTAATAAACGCGCAACCCATAAACCCATCTTTTATTGCTTTTCGTCAACCCCCGTCCGATAAGTTGAATATGTGTATGTGCAAAATTCGAAAAACTGCCAAAAAAATTAGACAAATTTTCAAAAAAGTTAATTTTCTCAAAAAAAAGTGCTGACCCTCAAAAAATCCGTGCGGTCAATATTAAAGAGCATGAGCTCAGCTTATTTAAAAAGAAGCAGCTCTCTAACCCACCGCCATCCATTAGCACATGGCCCTTGAAGGTTGGGCCCCGCCTGTTTTCTTTATATATAGATGTGCCCGGCCCAGTATGGGTGCTAAGGAGATGGACGGAACCCGGACTGGGAGATAGCCCTTGAAAAACTGATCAAAAAGTTGTTCTTGACCGAATCGGTCCGGGCCCGGATCAGCACTTTTGGTCCTCCGAAAAGTGTCAGGTGGGCCTCCGGAAAATGCCAAATCACTTTTCGTACTTTTTGGACCGGTTCCGGAGGCCCGGAAAATCGGCAAAAAATTTTCCCCGACTAATTTTGACCCGCGGAATCTAAACTCGGGCTCGGAATTCCGGATTTGGAAAGTCTGAATCCGGACTCCGGAACTTTTCCGAATCTTCCGGATTTTTAGCTGGGGCGAAACTTGTATAGTGCATATCCCCCCCCCCCGTTTTCATCAACCCAATACTTAAGTATAAAAATGTTATGGTTATTTAAATCCACAAACCTTAAGTCGGAATTTTTGTCCAGAACTTTTTTGAAACTCAATTAAATTTTTTGGAATTATAATGATAAATAGTTTAAATAGAGGAGTTGAAATTCTAAAAAGAAAATTTTATCTAATTCCTTCTGAAAAAAGTTATAAAGCATTGAACATGCTATGTTTTTTGCCACAGTCATGCGAATATAATTAATTATAACATTTAAAATTTTCAAGCCATAAAATGCAATTGAGCCAAAATTAATTTATTATTCGATAGCGCTAAGAATTCTCTATTTACCTTTGAAATTTCAGAAAATTTCATTGATTTTGAAAAAAGTTATGGACAAAAAATTCCGACTTAATATTTTGTGGAATTTTGGCTCCATAACTTTTTTATAATTTCATATAAAAATTTTCTAAATTAATATTCTGATAGACAACACTCAAAGCTATTGAATGGTATCAAGAATTATTAATTTGTTGAAACTGGGCCAAGATACGAATTTATATGTTTTACAATTTTTATTTTCCTACAACTTGGCAGTTTTTAAGAAACGACCTAGCACACTTTCTTTGTTTGTATTTCCACACGACGCCCCCCCCCGGAATTGACCAAAACGGTGAAATTTATTTATTATTTTATTAAATTTTATTCTTTTTGAATTAATGAGTGATTGAGGAAGAAATGAACTTATTTACTGTATGAGGAGAAAATATTAAATAAAATTCGTAAAAGTTCTTGAATTTTTTTTATTTAAAATGCCTTTGTCATTTGGAAAATTTAAAAAAAAATTTGTTTATGGATTTTAAAGTATAAATTTCTGTTGACTTTTTCTGCTCCCATAAATGATTTGTTCGTGTAATTATAAAACTTAATTGTTTGTTTGCTTTTTTAATTAGGCTTCGTTTGTATCAAAGGACGCCAAAAGGATTTGATTAGAGTGCCACGGGACCGGGACCGGGCCGGGAATTCCCGGTCATCCGAGGTCCCGGTCCCGGTCCCCGGTCCCGGGTTTTGAAAAGCTCAGGTCCCGGTCCCGGTCCCGGTAGGGCAACCGGGAACCGGGAAAAACAAGCACTGGTAAGAATGGGGGTCTGAGTGAAAAATTAGTGAAGAAAATTGGAGTCAAAGGGAAAAATAAAAAATAATAATTAATATATTCTTTAAAAGTAACACTGCCCAAGTGTGCAAATGGCTAGTCTCCTTGACTTTCCCTTCTTCTTTCCCCTGGTTCAATCCCTCTGCAGAAATTAGATTATTTTCAATTTTCACATAAATTTTTTCGGCGCGCTTTTTCCAAAAAATTAATTTTAAAGAACTTAAGTTTGTAACTTTTATTACATGTATTTTAAATATTCACTGACTCAAACAATAAAAAATTATTTTTTAAATTTAAAGTTGGTGTCGGGTTTTCCAGTGTCGGATTTACCGCTAGTGTCGGATTTTCCACCGGTGTCGGATTTTCTGCTTGTGTCGGATTTTCCAGTGTCGGATTTTCCGGTGTCGGATTTTCCGGTGTCGGATTTTCCAGTGTCGGATTTTCCGGCTCCCAAGAAGAAGGGAAAGTGAAGGAGAATAGCCATTAGGCCATTTGCACAGTTGGTCTTGCTACTTTATGAATATATTTAATTATTATTTCTAAATTTTTTCCTTTAACTCCAATTTTCTCACTAATTTTTGCACTCAGACCCCCATTCTTACCAGTGCTTGTTTTTCCCGGTTCCCGGTTGCCCTACCGGGACCGGGACCTGAGCTTTTCAAAACCCGGGACCTCGGATGACCGGGAATTCCCGGCCCGGTCCCGGTCCCGGTCCCGCTCTACTCTAGAAAATATGATTCCTCATAGTTTTTTTTTAAATTGATACATATTTTATCATTTTTTAAATGAAAATCCTACCAATTGAGCTTAATAATCGTAAAAACCAACCTTTTTTTGTTGAAAATCTGTTAACAAATTGCACCCAAACTTTTAAAATTTCCCCCGGCGGCGCCTATCGGCACCGCCGGACCCCTTTCTTTCCCAAAAGTTTTTTGAAAAAGCGCTCCGAAAAAAGTGATGTGAAAATCAAATCTGAATTTCTATTAATATTCGATGATTTAGTCCAAAAATGATTAATTGTTTGAAATAATTGAAGAAAATTTGTTTGAAAATTTTCATTAATTTAATTTATTAAATAAAAAACCAAATAATTTTGTATTATTTTCACTTGATATAAATTAAAATTTGAATTTTTTTTAATTTTAAAAATTTTTTTGAGTTTTTAAAATTTCCCGGTTGGTCCCGGTTTTTCTTGCGGTCCCGGTCCCGGTCCCGAAAAAAAATCGAGGTCCCGGTCCCGGCTTCTCAGGTCCCGGCAAGTCCCGGTCCCGGTTTTGGCAAAAATTCCCGGTCCCGTGGCACTCTAGTTTTGATCATTACGGGGGGACTGAATGTTTACCCGCCGGAAGTGGAGGACGTGGTGACCAACATTTTCGGCGAAAAGCTGAAGGAGTGCGCAATTATTGGTGAGAAATAAATTATATTAATCTCGTAAAAATTCTTTTTTAAATTTAAACCCAAATTTATTAATTTACTTAACTTTTTGCTAGAGACCGGATTTTCCGGATCTGCCGGACTGGCCGGGCTGATATTTTCAGAAGCAACCGGTTATCGGGCCAAGAAAAAAAAGTGACAGTGTTGAAGTGGTGCATTTGTTTATGTTTTGTTCAATTTAAACACAATCAATACATATTTGGAGCATCAATTAAGTAAGTTTAAAAACAGCATGTGCATGAATTATTTATGAGATCGCATCTTCTGCTTCTTCTGCTGATCATGTTGTTGCCGTGGTGAGTATCCGCCGTTGCTCGCGTTGTTGTTGTTGCCGTACTCGTAAACGGTGCCGTTCGGTGGCCATTCTTGGCTTTGTTCCGCAGCGACGCGTTCCGCCTGCTGTTTTTGCTCCTTCAAATGGAAAAAATGCAAAATTAAATTTAAGAGCAAATCGGTTTAATTTAATTAAATTGAAATCAGCTCATTCACTTGGATCATCCGAATTTCGTTGTTTATTGCGTCCAGGGGATCAGTCGTCGATTGGTCCAGCGCAGGCGGCGGTGCCTCGTTCACATTGAGCATTGAAGAAGAGGTGGAAAAAGCCTAAAAACATTAAAAATGGAAAAATGGAAAAATAGAGGGGCCAAATGACGAAGGGGTGGAGTAATAAAGTGCACCCCCATTTCTAAATATTAAAAAAAATCCCAACAATAAACGCTTTAAAGTTGTTGTACAAAACATTGATTGTATGGCTATAGCGAAATATCGCAAATTGAAATATGGAAAAGTCCTGCGGGGAATTTTTTTTTGTAAATTCAATGAAATTTGTGAGTTCATTTGAGGATGATTTTCCCACTGCTGATTGTTGTGGCCCCTGCTGTTGGAGTCCCCACCTGTTGGATGCTGGCCAACACGTTCGCCTGCTGAATGCGCTTCCATTCCTGCTCGCCCAGCGTTTGCACTTTGCCCGGGTCGTTGCGAAGGTCGTCATTCTCACGCAGCAACCGCTCTTTGAAACGTTCCGTCTGTCAAGGGGCATTAATTAATAATTAATTAGTCATTAAATATAATTAATTGGCCGGATTTTCGTGTCAAATGGCCACTTGATCAAACATTTTCTTGGCCTGGTCACGCTGCTGCATCAGTTTGTTCTTGTCAATTTGCGCCTGCATTCGCTCCTTCAGATGGATTTGGAGGCGTTCATTCGATTCGCTCAACAATTTGTCGACGGTGGCGGAGAGGCGATTCTGAGCAAAAAATGTATACGCTGATTGTTGTGGCCCCTGCTGTTGCTGTTGGAGTCCCCACCTGTTGGATGCTGGCCATAAACCATCGACGAAGGTGGTCCCACCACGTTTTCTCCTCATTTCGAGTCAATTGAACATCTTCGAACAGCGGCACAGCGAGACGTTGTCCTTTGTATAAATATGTCAATTGATCGGTTTGGCGGCAATGATTGGCACAGAGAGCATCCATCACATTTTGACCGACACTGAAAAAAGGGTTGATGTAAAGACAGTAGGACAACAAAACACTCACAGCATATCCAACGGTAATCCTTTGATCACATCAAATCCAACACGCACCTTCGCATCGCCAATACGAACAACAATTGTCAATCTGAATTTAAATTCATGTTTTAGGCGATGAAATTAATTTAAAACACACCGTCCTTGCGTTTTTAAACTGCCACCTATTCCAGTGACTTTTGTAGCGAGACGTTTGACAATGTGTCCTTGCAGGTTGTGGCGATAAACAAATTCGTATGATACGACCGATCCCATGGAACCTGTAAATGTAAACAAAAAAATGAAAAAAAAATATGCACAAGATGATAAACACCTGAATCCAACATGCCAAAGATCCATTGGCCATTGATAAACACCAAGATGTATTTCAGCGGTCTGTAGAAGTGGGCTTTGATCACGCTGTCAGTAGAAGTGGACGGACTTTCTGATGAACTGCTGTTGGAAGGCGAGGTGCTTGAATATGATGATCTTGGTGATGAACTGGATGAACCCGACGAAGTGGATGAGCCAGACGAAGTGGATGAACTGGAAGAACTGCTTGAAGAATCTGATGATACTGGCACGGCAAACTAAATTGTAAAAACGTCTCTCAACTCTCAAAACACCAACAATAATCCCACCGCTGAAATGGGAGTACCGCAGCGATTTCCTCCTGATTTGTAATGGACCATACGACATCCGAGCCCAAAAACGTCCAAGTCACTGTGACAAGCATTGGCATCCCAACAATTCTGTGGAAGATTGGAAAACACTTCTGAGCAAAAAATGTATATGCTGATTGTTGTGGCCCCTGCTGTTGCTGTTGGAGTCCCCACCTGTTGGATGCGGGTGGACGTCCGTCACTTGCTGGGCCAACTAAACGGAAACAAAAATGAAGAATTCAATCTTTCTCGTCAGTTCATTCCACCTCATCAATTTTCGCAAGGATTCCTTCGTGTACATTGTGCAAAACTGCATTTGGTTTGAACTGCTCCAACTCCGTCTGCTGATCATTTTGTCGATGTGCCAACCGATAAGCTGAAATGAATCGGTAATTATTAAATCAAAATAAAAAATTTCAAATTCATTTGTCAATTCTCTCCCACCCATTTTCTGCTGTTCCTTTTCCATCTCGGCCACTTTCACCATCAGTGCGTTGTGTTCGGTCAACAGTTTCTGATGCTTCAACTCCGCCTGAAGAGCCTTCTGAAAATTTGAACTTTGTTGTTTTTAACTGTCTCTGTCTAATTTTTAAACTCACATTTTCCAAGTTTGTCACCACGTCCATTTGTTTCGTTTCTCTCAATTCCATTTCCAAACTTCTGATTCGGCAAATTGGGCTCGTAAAGACTTCTTTGCGGCACTTCTGAATACGCTAAAACAGGACTTTATAAAACGCGAGTTTAGACAAAGAAGAGTTAAAAAAAGAAAAAAAAGAGGAAAAAAGAAAGTGAAGCCAAATGATTTCTTTTGCTTACAGCGCTTGCTTATATACACATTGACACAGCGCAATGCCAGCACTATGGGTCAACACCCTCTCGTTTTGGCGTACTATTTTCATGTCTCTAACACATGAAAAAAGATGGAACTTGCAAATTCGAATAGTTTTGGTTATAAGGACACAAAATCTCTTTGGACATTTAGAATCAATAAAAAATGATTAGTTTTTCGCATTTTGGTAGAAAACAGCAGTTTTGGAGTTGAGTTATAACCTGATAAAAATTTGAAACTCTCATAACTTTTTTCTGAGATATCAAATTGCTTATTTGTTAGCTTTAAAAATGCGTCCTTTGCTTCTTCTAGTATTGCCATGCATTTCTGAAGTGGAAAATTTGTTTAATTGCTTTCACAATTTTAACACAAATTATTAATATTTTGGCCCATCAATTAAGTTAATTTAATCACTCAAAAATGGACATGATAATTAATTATTTGTGAGATCGCGTCTTGTGCTGTTGCGGTTGCTTTTCGCCGCTTCCTCCTTTGCCGTTTTCATCTCGCGGCTCGCCTCTGCCCCGGCAATTGGCCACCAGTTTCTGGAACTCCTCCTCCAATGTCCGTCGTGCGCTGTCACTGTCCGGAATTTGTAAAATGTGTGCCATTGCGGGCACATCAAATGTTCCGTCGAGGGCCTTAAAGTTTCATGTTAATAAGATTTGTCAAAATTAAAAAAGGAGTTTTACCTTTTGACATTGGCCCTAAAATTAAATAGTCATTTACATTACTTTTGTTCTCTAAACTCTGTCAAATGCACCTGCACGCCTCGGTGTACCAACTTGGCATTCCGACCCAAAGCTCGAGCCATGCCACCACTGTAGGCCCATTCCACAGCGCAAACGGAGTACGGGCCTTCATAGCCTGAAAAAAATTGTAAAGAATTCTAAATGTGCCAATTTGTTGACTAATTATATGCGATTAAAATAATAATGCTCGAGATGTGGTTATATGGATTCTCAGAAATCAGAGATTGAAATTAAATAAAAATAAAGAAATATAATTAGTTTATTCAATGTTTCTTTTTTCTCGAGTCTCGACTCGAGGAAAACCTTACTTCCTCGAGCAGTTCATGCTTTTTCCTCTTCCGCTTGTCATAATCGGACAGTGATGTCAGTCGATGCATCGATTGGCTCATTTTGGCGCCTCCATTTGGCATTCTGTCGCTGCTTCCGCCCGCCATGCCATTGAATTCCGTGCCGCCGCCACATTCCGAGTCGGACAACGACACATTCTCTCCTCCGTTTGCAATTTGCCTTGAAGCAGCAAGAAATAAAAAAGGGAAATATTTGGCGCCTTTATAAATTTTCAGTCCGACAATTAGCAAAAAGTGGTATTTAAGCCAAATTTTCCCGTGCCATTTTGCTCCGACCGCCCCACCTCTGCTCCAGTGCCAACCGCTTCTTCTGACTGCCGCCGCTGCCGAATATTCGGCCCAGCGACTTCAGTCCGCTGCTCGTTGATGTCGACCGCTTCTTCAGCGGTTTGCCGGCGCCTCCCATCGATGGCATTTCGCGCCCTTCGCACTCCTCAAATTGTGCAGCCTTTGCCGGCGGCGAATTGTTGTACCGCTCCACCGGGAAGCCGCGAATTGGCGAGTAGCCCCTGGCGGCGCCGGCATCGCTCATTGGCACGGGAAATTCGCTGGCATAAATTGCCGCGCCATGGTCCATTCCATTTGGAAAAGACGAAGCATTTAGGGCATATGAAGTGGTGGGCTCCTGGGAAATCTGAAAGAGATATTAGCTAAATTATAGCAAAAATAAGGAAGACGTTTTTCTCTTTTTTTGCTGTCAAAATTTTTGTGGCACTCCAATAAATTTTATCCCTGAAAATACCGGTGGAATAGCATGAATAACTTGTCCGTAAAAAGCCTCGGAATTTTTGTCCAGAACTTTTTTGAAACTCAATTAAATTTTTTGGAATTATAATGATAAATAGTTTAAATAGAGGAGTTGAAATTCTAAAAAGAAAATTTTATCTAATTCCTTCTGAAAAAAGTTATAAAGCATTGAACATGCTATGTTTTTTGCCACAGTCATGCGAATATAATTAATTATAACATTTAAAATTTTCAAGCCATAAAATGCAATTGAGCCAAAATTAATTTATTATTCGATAGCGCTAAGAATTCTCTATTTACCTTTGAAATTTCAGAAAATTTCATTGATTTTGAAAAAAGTTATGGACAAAAAATTCCGACTTAATATTTTGTGGAATTTTGGCTCCATAACTTTTTATAATTTCATATAAAAATTTTCTAAATTAATATTCTGATAGACAACACTCAAAGCTATTGAATGGTATCAAGAATTATTAATTTGTTGAAACTGGGCCAAGATACGAATTTATATGTTTTACAATTTTTATTTTCCTACAACTTGGCAGTTTTTAAGAAACGACCTAGCACACTTTCTTTGTTTGTATTTCCACACGACGCCCCCCCCGGAATTGACCAAAACGGTGAAATTTATTTATTATTTTATTAAATTTTATTCTTTTTGAATTAATGAGTGATTGAGGAAGAAATGAACTTATTTACTGTATGAGGAGAAAATATTAAATAAAATTCGTAAAAGTTCTTGAATTTTTTTTATTTAAAATGCCTTTGTCATTTGGAAAATTTAAAAAAAAATTTGTTTATGGATTTTAAAGTATAAATTTCTGTTGACTTTTTCTGCTCCCATAAATGATTTGTTCGTGTAATTATAAAACTTAATTGTTTGTTTGCTTTTTTAATTAGGCTTCGTTTGGATCAAAGGGCGCCAAAAGGATTTGATTAGAGTGCCACGGGACCGGGACCGGGCCGGGAATTCCCGGTCATCCGAGGTCCCGGTCCCGGTCCCCGGTCCCGGGTTTTGAAAAGCTCAGGTCCCGGTCCCGGTCCCGGTAGGGCAACCGGGAACCGGGAAAAACAAGCACTGGTAAGAATGGGGGTCTGAGTGAAAAATTAGTGAAGAAAATTGGAGTCAAAGGGAAAAATAAAAAATAATAATTAATATATTCTTTAAAAGTAACACTGCCCAAGTGTGCAAATGGCTAGTCTCCTTGACTTTCCCTTCTTCTTTCCCCTGGTTCAATCCCTCTGCAGAAATTAGATTATTTTCAATTTTCACATAAATTTTTTCGGCGCGCTTTTTCCAAAAAATTAATTTTAAAGAACTTAAGTTTGTAACTTTTATTACATGTATTTTAAATATTCACTGACTCAAACAATAAAAAATTATTTTTTAAATTTAAAGTTGGTGTCGGGTTTTCCAGTGTCGGATTTACCGCTAGTGTCGGATTTTCCACCGGTGTCGGATTTTCTGCTTGTGTCGGATTTTCCAGTGTCGGATTTTCCGGTGTCGGATTTTCCGGTGTCGGATTTTCCGAAACTGGGCCAAGATACGAATTTATATGTTTTACAATTTTTATTTTCCTACAACTTGGCAGTTTTTAAGAAACGACCTAGCACACTTTCTTTGTTTGTATTTCCACACGACGCCCCCCCCGGAATTGACCAAAACGGTGAAATTTATTTATTATTTTATTAAATTTTATTCTTTTTGAATTAATGAGTGATTGAGGAAGAAATGAAGGACCGGGACCTGAGCTTTTCAAAACCCGGGACCTCGGATGACCGGGAATTCCCGGCCCGGTCCCGGTCCCGGTCCCGCTCTACTCTAGAAAATATGATTCCTCATAGTTTTTTTTTAAATTGATACATATTTTATCATTTTTTAAATGAAAATCCTACCAATTGAGCTTAATAATCGTAAAAACCAACCTTTTTTTGTTGAAAATCTGTTAACAAATTGCACCCAAACTTTTAAAATTTCCCCCGGCGGCGCCTATCGGCACCGCCGGACCCCTTTCTTTCCCAAAAGTTTTTTGAAAAAGCGCTCCGAAAAAAGTGATGTGAAAATCAAATCTGAATTTCTATTAATATTCGATGATTTAGTCCAAAAATGATTAATTGTTTGAAATAATTGAAGAAAATTTGTTTGAAAATTTTCATTAATTTAATTTATTAAATAAAAAACCAAATAATTTTGTATTATTTTCACTTGATATAAATTAAAATTTGAATTTTTTTTAATTTTAAAAATTTTTTTGAGTTTTTAAAATTTCCCGGTTGGTCCCGGTTTTTCTTGCGGTCCCGGTCCCGGTCCCGAAAAAAAATCGAGGTCCCGGTCCCGGCTTCTCAGGTCCCGGCAAGTCCCGGTCCCGGTTTTGGCAAAAATTCCCGGTCCCGTGGCACTCTAGTTTTGATCATTACGGGGGGACTGAATGTTTACCCGCCGGAAGTGGATGACGTGGTGACCAACATTTTCGGCGAAAAGCTGAAGGAGTGCGCAATTATTGGTGAGAAATTAATTATATTAATCTCGTAAAAATTCTTTTTTAAATTTAAACCCAAATTTATTAATTTACTTAACTTTTTGCTAGAGACCGGATTTTCCGAATCTGCCGGACTGGCCGGGCTGATATTTTCAGAAGCAACCGGTTATCGGGCCAAGAAAAAAAAGTGACAGTGTTGAAGTGGTGCATTTGTTTATGTTTTGTTCAATTTAAACACAATCAATACATATTTGGAGCATCAATTAAGTAAGTTTAAAAACAGCATGTGCATGAATTATTTATGAGATCGCATCTTCTGCTTCTTCTGCTGATCATGTTGTTGCCGTGGTGAGTATCCGCCGTTGTTCGCGTTGTTGTTGTTGCCGTACTCGTAAACGGTGCCGTTCGGTGGCCATTCTTGGCTTTGTTCCGCAGCGACGCGTTCCGCCTGCTGTTTTTGCTCCTTCAAATGGAAAAAATGCAAAATTAAATTTAAGAGCAAATCGGTTTAATTTAATTAAATTGAAATCAGCTCATTCACTTGGATCATCCGAATTTCGTTGTTTATTGCGTCCAGGGGATCAGTCGTCGATTGGTCCAGCGCAGGCGGCGGTGCCTCGTTCACATTGAGCATTGAAGAAGAGGTGGAAAAAGCCTAAAAACATTAAAAATGGAAAAATAGAGGGGCCAAATGACGAAGGGGTGGAGTAATAAAGTGCACCCCCATTTCTAAATATTAAAAAAAATCCCAACAATAAACGCTTTAAAGTTGTTGTACAAAACATTGATTGTATGGCTATAGCGAAATATCGCAAATTGAAATATGGAAAAGTCCTGCGGGGAATTTTTTTTTGTAAATTCAATGAAATTTGTGAGTTCATTTGAGGATGATTTTCCCACTGCTGATTGTTGTGGCCCCTGCTGTTGGAGTCCCCACCTGTTGGATGCTGGCCAACACGTTCGCCTGCTGAATGCGCTTCCATTCCTGCTCGCCCAGCGTTTGCACTTTGCCCGGGTCGTTGCGAAGGTCGTCATTCTCACGCAGCAACCGCTCTTTGAAACGTTCCGTCTGTCAAGGGGCATTAATTAATAATTAATTAGTCATTAAATATAATTAATTGGCCGGATTTTCGTGTCAAATGGCCACCTGATCAAATATTTTCTTGGCCTGGTCAAGCCGCTGCATCAGTTTGTTCTTGTCAATTTGCGCCTGCATTCGCTCCTTCAGATGGATTTGGAGGCGTTCATTCGATTCGCTCAACAATTTGTCGACGGTGGCGGAGAGGCGATTCTGAGCAAAAAATGTATATGCTGATTGTTGTGGCCCCTGCTGTTGCTGTTGGAGTCCCCACCTGTTGGATGCTGGCCATAAACCATCGACGAAGGTGGTCCAACCACGTTTTCTCCTCATTTCGAGTCAATTGAACATCTTCGAACAGCGGCACAGCGAGACGTTGTCCTTTGTATAAATACGTCAATTGATCGGTTTGGCGGCAATGATTGGCACAGAGAGCATCCATCACATTTTGACCGACACTGAAAAAAGGGTTGATGTAAAGACAGTAGGACAACAAAACACTCACAGCATATCCAACGGTAATCCTTTGATCACATCAAATCCAACACGCACCTTCGCATCGCCAATACGAACAACAATTGTCAATCTGAATTTAAATTCATGTTTTAGGCGATGAAATTAATTTAAAACACACCGTCCTTGCGTTTTTAAACTGCCACCTATTCCAGTGACTTTTGTAGCGAGACGTTTGACAATGTGTCCTTGCAGGTTGTGGCGATAAACAAATTCGTATGATACGACCGATCCCATGGAACCTGTAAATGTAAACAAAAAAATGAAAAAAAAATATGCACAAGATGATAAACACCTGAATCCAACATGCCAAAGATCCATTGGCCATTGATAAACACCAAGATGTATTTCAGCGGTCTGTAGAAGTGGGCTTTGATCACGCTGTCAGTAGAAGTGGACGGACTTTCTGATGAACTGCTGTTGGAAGGCGAGGTGCTTGAATATGATGATCTTGGTGATGAACTGGATGAACCCGACGAAGTGGATGAGCCAGACGAAGTGGATGAACTGGAAGAACTGCTTGAAGAATCTGATGATACTGGCACGGCAAACTAAATTGTAAAAACGTCTCTCAACTCTCAAAACACCAACAATAATCCCACCGCTGAAATGGGAGTACCGCAGCGATTTCCTCCTGATTTGTAATGGACCATACGACATCCGAGCCCAAAAACGTCCAAGTCACTGTGACAAGCATTGGCATCCCAACAATTCTGTGGAAGATTGGAAAACACCTTAAAACAAATTAGGGGTAGCATTGCCGATTTTTAAGTTCTTAATTACCCCCGCAATGGATGGACGAATGTCTGGGTGGACGTCCGTCACTTGCTGGGCCAACTAAACGGAAACAAAAATGAAGAATTCAATCTTTCTCGTCAGTTCATTCCACCTCATCAATTTTCGCAAGGATTCCTTCGTGTACATTGTGCAAAACTGCATTTGGTTTGAACTGCTCCAACTCCGTCTGCTGATCATTTTGTCGATGTGCCAACCGATAAGCTGAAATGAATCGGTAATTATTAAATCAAAATAAAAAATTTCAAATTCATTTGTCAATTCTCTCCCACCCATTTTCTGCTGTTCCTTTTCCATCTCGGCCACTTTCACCATCAGTGCGTTGTGTTCGGTCAACAGTTTCTGATGCTTCAACTCCGCCTGAAGAGCCTTCTGAAAATTTGAACTTTGTTGTTTTTAACTGTCTCTGTCTAATTTTTAAACTCACATTTTCCAAGTTTGTCACCACGTCCATTTGTTTCGTTTCTCTCAATTCCATTTCCAAACTTCTGATTCGGCAAATTGGGCTCGTAAAGACTTCTTTGCGGCACTTCTGAATACGCTAAAACAGGACTTTATAAAACGCGAGTTTAGACAAAGAAGAGTTAAAAAAAGAAAAAAAAGAGGAAAAAAGAAAGTGAAGCCAAATGATTTCTTTTGCTTACAGCGCTTGCTTATATACACATTGACACAGCGCAATGCCAGCACTATGGGTCAACACCCTCTCGTTTTGGCGTACTATTTTCATGTCTCTAACACATGAAAAAAGATGGAACTTGCAAATTCGAATAGTTTTGGTTATAAGGACACAAAATCTCTTTGGACATTTAGAATCAATAAAAAATGATTAGTTTTTCGCATTTTGGTAGAAAACAGCAGTTTTGGAGTTGAGTTACAACCTGATAAAAATTTGAAACTCTCATAACTTTTTTCTGAGATATCAAATTGCTTATTTGTTAGCTTTAAAAATGCGTCCTTTGCTTCTTCTAGTATTGCCGATGCATTTCTGAAGTGGAAAATTTGTTTAATTGCTTTCACAATTTTAATACAAATTATTAATATTTTGGCCCATCAATTAAGTTAATTTAATCACTCAAAAATGGACATGATAATTAATTATTTGTGAGATCGCGTCTTGTGCTGTTGCGGTTGCTTTTCGCCGCTTCCTCCTTTGCCGTTTTCATCTCGCGGCTCGCCTCTGCCCCGGCAATTGGCCACCAGTTTCTGGAACTCCTCCTCCAATGTCCGTCGTGCGCTGTCACTGTCCGGAATTTGTAAAATGTGTGCCATTGCGGGCACATCAAATGTTCCGTCGAGGGCCTTAAAGTTTCATGAAATCAGGATAATTTTCCCTTTTGCTACCATTAGTGCGCCATGGACGCCCGAGTCGATGGCATTTGCTACAAACGCGCCAAGGCCAATCTCTTCCAGCCATTTAATGACCCGCTCATTTGACCAGACCATTAGATCTAATTGGGAATCGGTAGTTATTAATTGCATTTCATTGAATTCCCTCTTTTTCACCTCTGTTGACGTTTTCCGATGCGCTTCTCCGTTCTTCCAATTGGTTCCTGTTATAATTCAATTTCTTCAGGCACACAATGCCGTAGTGTAAGCTTGTCCTTGAAAGAACCATCAAAATAAGCCAATCAAACAATGAAAAGCCGCAGATATTTTTTGACTTTTTTCATTACAAATTCTTTTCCCACCGGTGAAAACTGTCGATCATTTTCATTTTGCTGAGATCTCTTTTGCTCAAATGTTCCAACATTCGCGCATCAACCTTGAAACGGAAAAATTGATAGTAAAAAACAACAACAAAAAAACGATTGAAAAAGATGTCGTCCCCGGGGGATTTGAGTACCCTAATTTTACATGACCGGGTCCGATTTGGGCTTCTGAGTCCCATACAAACGCGACCCTCACCAGACACTCCATGAACTCGGTACGGTATTTGACAAGACCAAGTGAAGGCAGCCATTCGTTGCCATCAGTCCGACAATTAGCAAAAAGTGGTATTTAAGCCAAATTTTCCCGTGCCATTTTGCTCCGACCGCCCCACCTCTGCTCCAGTGCCAACCGCTTCTTCTGACTGCCGCCGCTGCCGAATATTCGGCCCAGCGACTTCAGTCCGCTGCTCGTTGATGTCGACCGCTTCTTCAGCGGTTTGCCGGCGCCTCCCATCGATGGCATTGCGCGCCCTTCGCCCTCCTCAAATTGTGCAGCGTTTGCCGGCGGCGAATTGTTGTACCGCTCCACCGGGAAGCCGCGAATTGGCGAGTAGCCCCTGGCGGCGCCGGCATCGCTCATTGGCACGGGAAATTCGCTGGCATAAATTGCCGCGCCATGGTCCATTCCATTTGGAAAAGACGAAGCATTTAGGGCATATGAAGTGGTGGGCTCCTGGGAAATCTGAAAGATATATTAGTTAAATTATATCAAAAATAAGGAAGACGTTTTTCTCTTTTTTTTTGCTGTCAAAATTTTTGTGGCACTCCAATAAATTTTATCCCTGAAAATACCGGTGGAATAGCATGAATAACTTGTCCGTAAAAAGCCTTAGAAAACTTTAGGATTTTTGTCCTTTTTTGGCAGATTAAATTCAGGACTTTTAGTGATTCAACTCGGTACAGTATGTTCAAGAAATACAGTACATTGTTGTATTTTGAAATTAGCGAATTACTCTAATGTTCCGGTTTGCCACTCCAAAGCGGAAAATTGTTCCTCTCGTCGAGCTCTATCCATTGGTTTAGTGCCGGGCTTTCTGATTCGTTAAACCCAACTTCCCGTCGAGTCTAACTTTTTTTGACCCCGGCTGGGCGCGAGGGGCTAAAGGGGGTCCGCCCCCCCCCCTTCAACTTAATGCTGGCGCCAAAAATTTTTTTTAATAAACGCGCAACCCATAAACCCATCTTTTATTGCTTTTCGTCAACCCCCGTCCGATAAGTTGAATATGTGTATGTGCAAAATTCGAAAAACTGCCAAAAAAATTAGACAAATTTTCAAAAAAGTTAATTTTCTCAAAAAAAAGTGCTGACCCTCAAAAAATCCGTGCGGTCAATATTAAAGAGCATGAGCTCAGCTTTATTTAAAAAGAAGCAGCTCTCTAACCCACCGGCATCCATTAGCACATGGCCCTTGAAGGTTGGGCCCCGCCTGTTTTCTTTATATATAGATGTGCCCGGCCCAGTATGGGTGCTAAGGAGATGGACGGAACCCGGACTGGGAGATAGCCCTTGAAAAACTGATCAAAAAGTTGTTCTTGACCGAATCGGTCCGGGCCCGGATCAGCACTTTTGGTCCTCCGAAAAGTGTCAGGTGGGCCTCCGGAAAATGCCAAATCACTTTTCGTACTTTTTGGACCGGTTCCGGAGGCCCGGAAAATCGGCAAAAAATTTTCCCCGACTAATTTTGACCCGCGGAATCTAAACTCGGGCTCGGAATTCCGGATTTGGAAAGTCTGAATCCGGACTCCGGAACTTTTCCGAATCTTCCGGATTTTTAGCTGGGGCGAAACTTGTATAGTGCATATCCCCCCCCCCGTTTTCATCAACCCAATACTTAAGTATAAAAATGTTATGGTTATTTAAATCCACAAACCTTAAGTCGGAATTTTTGTCCAGAACTTTTTTGAAACTCAATTAAATTTTTTGGAATTATAATGATAAATAGTTTAAATAGAGGAGTTGAAATTCTAAAAAGAAAATTTTATCTAATTCCTTCTGAAAAAAGTTATAAAGCATTGAACATGCTATGTTTTTTGCCACAGTCATGCGAATATAATTAATTATAACATTTAAAATTTTCAAGCCATAAAATGCAATTGAGCCAAAATTAATTTATTATTCGATAGCGCTAAGAATTCTCTATTTACCTTTGAAATTTCAGAAAATTTCATTGATTTTGAAAAAAGTTATGGACAAAAAATTCCGACTTAATATTTTGTGGAATTTTGGCTCCATAACTTTTTATAATTTCATATAAAAATTTTCTAAATTAATATTCTGATAGACAACACTCAAAGCTATTGAATGGTATCAAGAATTATTAATTTGTTGAAACTGGGCCAAGATACGAATTTATATGTTTTACAATTTTTATTTTCCTACAACTTGGCAGTTTTTAAGAAACGACCTAGCACACTTTCTTTGTTTGTATTTCCACACGACGCCCCCCCCGGAATTGACCAAAACGGTGAAATTTATTTATTATTTTATTAAATTTTATTCTTTTTGAATTAATGAGTGATTGAGGAAGAAATGAACTTATTTACTGTATGAGGAGAAAATATTAAATAAAATTCGTAAAAGTTCTTGAATTTTTTTTATTTAAAATGCCTTTGTCATTTGGAAAATTTAAAAAAAAATTTGTTTATGGATTTTAAAGTATAAATTTCTGTTGACTTTTTCTGCTCCCATAAATGATTTGTTCGTGTAATTATAAAACTTAATTGTTTGTTTGCTTTTTTAATTAGGCTTCGTTTGTATCAAAGGACGCCAAAAGGATTTGATTAGAGTGCCACGGGACCGGGACCGGGCCGGGAATTCCCGGTCATCCGAGGTCCCGGTCCCGGTCCCCGGTCCCGGGTTTTGAAAAGCTCAGGTCCCGGTCCCGGTCCCGGTAGGGCAACCGGGAACCGGGAAAAACAAGCACTGGTAAGAATGGGGGTCTGAGTGAAAAATTAGTGAAGAAAATTGGAGTCAAAGGGAAAAATAAAAAATAATAATTAATATATTCTTTAAAAGTAACACTGCCCAAGTGTGCAAATGGCTAGTCTCCTTGACTTTCCCTTCTTCTTTCCCCTGGTTCAATCCCTCTGCAGAAATTAGATTATTTTCAATTTTCACATAAATTTTTTCGGCGCGCTTTTTCCAAAAAATTAATTTTAAAGAACTTAAGTTTGTAACTTTTATTACATGTATTTTAAATATTCACTGACTCAAACAATAAAAAATTATTTTTTAAATTTAAAGTTGGTGTCGGGTTTTCCAGTGTCGGATTTACCGCTAGTGTCGGATTTTCCACCGGTGTCGGATTTTCTGCTTGTGTCGGATTTTCCAGTGTCGGATTTTCCGGTGTCGGATTTTCCGGTGTCGGATTTTCCAGTGTCGGATTTTCCGGCTCCCAAGAAGAAGGGAAAGTGAAGGAGAATAGCCATTAGGCCATTTGCACAGTTGGTCTTGCTACTTTATGAATATATTTAATTATTATTTCTAAATTTTTTCCTTTAACTCCAATTTTCTCACTAATTTTTGCACTCAGACCCCCATTCTTACCAGTGCTTGTTTTTCCCGGTTCCCGGTTGCCCTACCGGGACCGGGACCTGAGCTTTTCAAAACCCGGGACCTCGGATGACCGGGAATTCCCGGCCCGGTCCCGGTCCCGGTCCCGCTCTACTCTAGAAAATATGATTCCTCATAGTTTTTTTTTAAATTGATACATATTTTATCATTTTTTAAATGAAAATCCTACCAATTGAGCTTAATAATCGTAAAAACCAACCTTTTTTTGTTGAAAATCTGTTAACAAATTGCACCCAAACTTTTAAAATTTCCCCCGGCGGCGCCTATCGGCACCGCCGGACCCCTTTCTTTCCCAAAAGTTTTTTGAAAAAGCGCTCCGAAAAAAGTGATGTGAAAATCAAATCTGAATTTCTATTAATATTCGATGATTTAGTCCAAAAATGATTAATTGTTTGAAATAATTGAAGAAAATTTGTTTGAAAATTTTCATTAATTTAATTTATTAAATAAAAAACCAAATAATTTTGTATTATTTTCACTTGATATAAATTAAAATTTGAATTTTTTTTAATTTTAAAAATTTTTTTGAGTTTTTAAAATTTCCCGGTTGGTCCCGGTTTTTCTTGCGGTCCCGGTCCCGGTCCCGAAAAAAAATCGAGGTCCCGGTCCCGGCTTCTCAGGTCCCGGCAAGTCCCGGTCCCGGTTTTGGCAAAAATTCCCGGTCCCGTGGCACTCTAGTTTTGATCATTACGGGGGGACTGAATGTTTACCCGCCGGAAGTGGAGGACGTGGTGACCAACATTTTCGGCGAAAAGCTGAAGGAGTGCGCAATTATTGGTGAGAAATAAATTATATTAATCTCGTAAAAATTCTTTTTTAAATTTAAACCCAAATTTATTAATTTACTTAACTTTTTGCTAGAGACCGGATTTTCCGGATCTGCCGGACTGGCCGGGCTGATATTTTCAGAAGCAACCGGTTATCGGGCCAAGAAAAAAAAGTGACAGTGTTGAAGTGGTGCATTTGTTTATGTTTTGTTCAATTTAAACACAATCAATACATATTTGGAGCATCAATTAAGTAAGTTTAAAAACAGCATGTGCATGAATTATTTATGAGATCGCATCTTCTGCTTCTTCTGCTGATCATGTTGTTGCCGTGGTGAGTATCCGCCGTTGCTCGCGTTGTTGTTGTTGCCGTACTCGTAAACGGTGCCGTTCGGTGGCCATTCTTGGCTTTGTTCCGCAGCGACGCGTTCCGCCTGCTGTTTTTGCTCCTTCAAATGGAAAAAATGCAAAATTAAATTTAAGAGCAAATCGGTTTAATTTAATTAAATTGAAATCAGCTCATTCACTTGGATCATCCGAATTTCGTTGTTTATTGCGTCCAGGGGATCAGTCGTCGATTGGTCCAGCGCAGGCGGCGGTGCCTCGTTCACATTGAGCATTGAAGAAGAGGTGGAAAAAGCCTAAAAACATTAAAAATGGAAAAATGGAAAAATAGAGGGGCCAAATGACGAAGGGGTGGAGTAATAAAGTGCACCCCCATTTCTAAATATTAAAAAAAATCCCAACAATAAACGCTTTAAAGTTGTTGTACAAAACATTGATTGTATGGCTATAGCGAAATATCGCAAATTGAAATATGGAAAAGTCCTGCGGGGAATTTTTTTTTGTAAATTCAATGAAATTTGTGAGTTCATTTGAGGATGATTTTCCCACTGCTGATTGTTGTGGCCCCTGCTGTTGGAGTCCCCACCTGTTGGATGCTGGCCAACACGTTCGCCTGCTGAATGCGCTTCCATTCCTGCTCGCCCAGCGTTTGCACTTTGCCCGGGTCGTTGCGAAGGTCGTCATTCTCACGCAGCAACCGCTCTTTGAAACGTTCCGTCTGTCAAGGGGCATTAATTAATAATTAATTAGTCATTAAATATAATTAATTGGCCGGATTTTCGTGTCAAATGGCCACTTGATCAAATATTTTCTTGGCCTGGTCAAGCCGCTGCATCAGTTTGTTCTTGTCAATTTGCGCCTGCATTCGCTCCTTCAGATGGATTTGGAGGCGTTCATTCGATTCGCTCAACAATTTGTCGACGGTGGCGGAGAGGCGATTCTGAGCAAAAAATGTATATGCTGATTGTTGTGGCCCCTGCTGTTGCTGTTGGAGTCCCCACCTGTTGGATGCTGGCCATAAACCATCGACGAAGGTGGTCCAACCACGTTTTCTCCTCATTTCGAGTCAATTGAACATCTTCGAACAGCGGCACAGCGAGACGTTGTCCTTTGTATAAATACGTCAATTGATCGGTTTGGCGGCAATGATTGGCACAGAGAGCATCCATCACATTTTGACCGACACTGAAAAAAGGGTTGATGTAAAGACAGTAGGACAACAAAACACTCACAGCATATCCAACGGTAATCCTTTGATCACATCAAATCCAACACGCACCTTCGCATCGCCAATACGAACAACAATTGTCAATCTGAATTTAAATTCATGTTTTAGGCGATGAAATTAATTTAAAACACACCGTCCTTGCGTTTTTAAACTGCCACCTATTCCAGTGACTTTTGTAGCGAGACGTTTGACAATGTGTCCTTGCAGCCCCCATTTCTAAATATTAAAAAAAATCCCAACAATAAACGCTTTAAAGTTGTTGTACAAAACATTGATTGTATGGCTATAGCGAAATATCGCAAATTGAAATATGGAAAAGTCCTGCGGGGATCCATTGGCCATTGATAAACACCAAGATGTATTTCAGCGGTCTGTAGAAGTGGGCTTTGATCACGCTGTCAGTAGAAGTGGACGGACTTTCTGATGAACTGCTGTTGGAAGGCGAGGTGCTTGAATATGATGATCTTGGTGATGAACTGGATGAACCCGACGAAGTGGATGAGCCAGACGAAGTGGATGAACTGGAAGAACTGCTTGAAGAATCTGATGATACTGGCACGGCAAACTAAATTGTAAAAACGTCTCTCAACTCTCAAAACACCAACATGGCCGGATTTTCGTGTCAAATGGCCACCTGATCAAATATTTTCTTGGCCTGGTCAAGCCGCTGCATCAGTTTGTTCTTGTCAATTTGCGCCTGCATTCGCTCCTTCAGATGGATTTGGAGGCGTTCATTCGATTCGCTCAACCTTAAAACAAATTAGGGGTAGCATTGCCGATTTTTAAGTTCTTAATTACCCCCGCAATGGATGGACGAATGTCTGGGTGGACGTCCGTCACTTGCTGGGCCAACTAAACGGAAACAAAAATGAAGAATTCAATCTTTCTCGTCAGTTCATTCCACCTCATCAATTTTCGCAAGGATTCCTTCGTGTACATTGTGCAAAACTGCATTTGGTTTGAACTGCTCCAACTCCGTCTGCTGATCATTTTGTCGATGTGCCAACCGATAAGCTGAAATGAATCGGTAATTATTAAATCAAAATAAAAAATTTCAAATTCATTTGTCAATTCTCTCCCACCCATTTTCTGCTGTTCCTTTTCCATCTCGGCCACTTTCACCATCAGTGCGTTGTGTTCGGTCAACAGTTTCTGATGCTTCAACTCCGCCTGAAGAGCCTTCTGAAAATTTGAACTTTGTTGTTTTTAACTGTCTCTGTCTAATTTTTAAACTCACATTTTCCAAGTTTGTCACCACGTCCATTTGTTTCGTTTCTCTCAATTCCATTTCCAAACTTCTGATTCGGCAAATTGGGCTCGTAAAGACTTCTTTGCGGCACTTCTGAATACGCTAAAACAGGACTTTATAAAACGCGAGTTTAGACAAAGAACAGTTAAAAAAAAGAAAAAAAGAGGAAAAAAGAAAGTGAAGCCAAATGATTTCTTTTGCTTACAGCGCTTGCTTATATACACATTGACACAGCGCAATGCCAGCACTATGGGTCAACACCCTCTCGTTTTGGCGTACTATTTTCATGTCTCTAACACATGAAAAAAGATGGAACTTGCAAATTCGAATAGTTTTGGTTATAAGGACACAAAATCTCTTTGGACATTTAGAATCAATAAAAAATGATTAGTTTTTCGCATTTTGGTAGAAAACAGCAGTTTTGGAGTTGAGTTATAACCTGATAAAAATTTGAAACTCTCATAACTTTTTTCTGAGATATCAAATTGCTTATTTGTTAGCTTTAAAAATGCGTCCTTTGCTTCTTCTAGTATTGCCATGCATTTCTGAAGTGGAAAATTTGTTTAATTGCTTTCACAATTTTAACACAAATTATTAATATTTTGGCCCATCAATTAAGTTAATTTAATCACTCAAAAATGGACATGATAATTAATTATTTGTGAGATCGCGTCTTGTGCTGTTGCGGTTGCTTTTCGCCGCTTCCTCCTTTGCCGTTTTCATCTCGCGGCTCGCCTCTGCCCCGGCAATTGGCCACCAGTTTCTGGAACTCCTCCTCCAATGTCCGTCGTGCGCTGTCACTGTCCGGAATTTGTAAAATGTGTGCCATTGCGGGCACATCAAATGTTCCGTCGAGGGCCTTAAAGTTTCATGAAATCAGGATAATTTTCCCTTTTGCTACCATTAGTGCGCCATGGACGCCCGAGTCGATGGCATTTGCTACAAACGCGCCAAGGCCAATCTCTTCCAGCCATTTAATGACCCGCTCATTTGACCAGACCATTAGATCTAATTGGGAATCGGTAGTTATTAATTGCATTTCATTGAATTCCCTCTTTTTCACCTCTGTTGACGTTTTCCGATGCGCTTCTCCGTTCTTCCAATTGGTTCCTGTTATAATTCAATTTCTTCAGGCACACAATGCCGTAGTGTAAGCTTGTCCTTGAAAGAACCATCAAAATAAGCCAATCAAACAATGAAAAGCCGCAGATATTTTTTGACTTTTTTCATTACAAATTCTTTTCCCACCGGTGAAAACTGTCGATCATTTTCATTTTGCTGAGATCTCTTTTGCTCAAATGTTCCAACATTCGCGCATCAACCAACACCCTCTCGTTTTGGCGTACTATTTTCATGTCTCTAACACATGAAAAAAGATGGAACTTGCAAATTCGAATAGTTTTGGTTATAATACATGACCGGGTCCGATTTGGGCTTCTGAGTCCCATACAAACGCGACCCTCACCAGACACTCCATGAACTCGGTACGGTATTTGACAAGACCAAGTGAAGGCAGCCATTCGTTGCCAACCCATTCGTGGTTCATTTCGCCGAATGCCATGCCAAAGCGCAGAATTTGCGGGGACGAGGGCGAGGTTAAAGCAACCTTTTTTGAAATTGAAACGAATTAATATTTACAAAAAAATACAATTACCATTTCCTGGATGGCCAAGCGCAATTTTAAACTGAAATATGAAAAAAGTTAAATTTTTTGTCGGGGGAGGGAATGGATGATGTGGGAAAACATAGCTGCGGTTGCTTTTCGCCGCTTCCTCCTTTGCCGTTTTCCCCCCGCGGCTCGCCTCTGCCCCGGCAATTGGCCACCAGTTTCTGGAACTCCTCCTCCAATGTCCGTCGTGCGCTGTCACTGTCCGGAATTTGTAAAATGTGTGCCATTGCGGGCACATCAAATGTTCCGTCGAGGGCCTTAAAGTTTCATGAAATCAGGATAATTTTCCCTTTTGCTACCATTAGTGCGCCATGGACGCCCGAGTCGATGGCATTTGCTACAAACGCGCCAAGGCCAATCTCTTCCAGCCATTTAATGACCCGCTCATTTGACCAGACCATTAGATCTATTCCGACCCAAAGCTCGAGCCATGCCACCACTGTAGGCCCATTCCACAGCGCAAACGGAGTACGGGCCTTCATAGCCTGAAAAAAATTGTAAAGAATTCTAAATGTGCCAATTTGTTGACTAATTATATGCGATTAAAATAATAATGCTCGAGATGTGGTTATATGGATTCTCAGAAATCAGAGATTGAAATTAAATAAAAATAAAGAAATATAATTAGTTTATTCAATGTTTCTTTTTTCTCGAGTCTCGACTCGAGGAAAACCTTACTTCCTCGAGCAGTTCATGCTTTTTCCTCTTCCGCTTGTCATAATCGGACAGTGATGTCAGTCGATGCATCGATTGGCTCATTTTGGCGCCTCCATTTGGCATTCTGTCGCTGCTTCCGCCCGCCATGCCATTGAATTCCGTGCCGCCGCCACATTCCGAGTCGGACAACGACACATTCTCTCCTCCGTTTGCAATTTGCCTTGAAGCAGCAAGAAATAAAAAAGGGAAATATTTGGCGCCTTTATAAATTTTCAGTCCGACAATTAGCAAAAAGTGGTATTTAAGCCAAATTTTCCCGTGCCATTTTGCTCCGACCGCCCCACCTCTGCTCCAGTGCCAACCGCTTCTTCTGACTGCCGCCGCTGCCGAATATTCGGCCCAGCGACTTCAGTCCGCTGCTCGTTGATGTCGACCGCTTCTTCAGCGGTTTGCCGGCGCCTCCCATCGATGGCATTTCGCGCCCTTCGCACTCCTCAAATTGTGCAGCCTTTGCCGGCGGCGAATTGTTGTACCGCTCCACCGGGAAGCCGCGAATTGGCGAGTAGCCCCTGGCGGCGCCGGCATCGCTCATTGGCACGGGAAATTCGCTGGCATAAATTGCCGCGCCATGGTCCATTCCATTTGGAAAAGACGAAGCATTTAGGGCATATGAAGTGGTGGGCTCCTGGGAAATCTGAAAGAGATATTAGCTAAATTATAGCAAAAATAAGGAAGACGTTTTTCTCTTTTTTTGCTGTCAAAATTTTTGTGGCACTCCAATAAATTTTATCCCTGAAAATACCGGTGGAATAGCATGAATAACTTGTCCGTAAAAAGCCTTAGAAAACTTTAGGATTTTTGTCCTTTTTTGGCAGATTAAATTCAGGACTTTTAGTGATTCAACTCGGTACAGTATGTTCAAGAAATACAGTACATTGTTGTATTTTGAAATTAGCGAATTACTCTAATGTTCCGGTTTGCCACTCCAAAGCGGAAAATTGTTCCTCTCGTCGAGCTCTATCCATTGGTTTAGTGCCGGGCTTTCTGATTCGTTAAACCCAACTTCCCGTCGAGTCTAACTTTTTTTGACCCCGGCTGGGCGAGGGGCTAAAGGGGGTCCGCCCCCCCCCCCCCTTCAACTTAATGCTGGCGCCAAAAATTTTTTTTAATAAACGCGCAACCCATAAACCCATCTTTTATTGCTTTTCGTCAACCCCCGTCCGATAAGTTGAATATGTGTATGTGCAAAATTCGAAAAACTGCCAAAAAAATTAGACAAATTTTCAAAAAAGTTAATTTTCTCAAAAAAAAGTGCTGACCCTCAAAAAATCCGTGCGGTCAATATTAAAGAGCATGAGCTCAGCTTATTTAAAAAGAAGCAGCTCTCTAACCCACCGCCATCCATTAGCACATGGCCCTTGAAGGTTGGGCCCCGCCTGTTTTCTTTATATATAGATGTGCCCGGCCCAGTATGGGTGCTAAGGAGATGGACGGAACCCGGACTGGGAGATAGCCCTTGAAAAACTGATCAAAAAGTTGTTCTTGACCGAATCGGTCCGGGCCCGGATCAGCACTTTTGGTCCTCCGAAAAGTGTCAGGTGGGCCTCCGGAAAATGCCAAATCACTTTTCGTACTTTTTGGACCGGTTCCGGAGGCCCGGAAAATCGGCAAAAAATTTTCCCCGACTAATTTTGACCCGCGGAATCTAAACTCGGGCTCGGAATTCCGGATTTGGAAAGTCTGAATCCGGACTCCGGAACTTTTCCGAATCTTCCGGATTTTTAGCTGGGGCGAAACTTGTATAGTGCATATCCCCCCCCCCCCCCCCCCCCCCGTTTTCATCAACCCAATACTTAAGTATAAAAATGTTATGGTTATTTAAATCCACAAACCTTAAGTCGGAATTTTTGTCCAGAACTTTTTTGAAACTCAATTAAATTTTTTGGAATTATAATGATAAATAGTTTAAATAGAGGAGTTGAAATTCTAAAAAGAAAATTTTATCTAATTCCTTCTGAAAAAAGTTATAAAGCATTGAACATGCTATGTTTTTTGCCACAGTCATGCGAATATAATTAATTATAACATTTAAAATTTTCAAGCCATAAAATGCAATTGAGCCAAAATTAATTTATTATTCGATAGCGCTAAGAATTCTCTATTTACCTTTGAAATTTCAGAAAATTTCATTGATTTTGAAAAAAGTTATGGACAAAAAATTCCGACTTAATATTTTGTGGAATTTTGGCTCCATAACTTTTTATAATTTCATATAAAAATTTTCTAAATTAATATTCTGATAGACAACACTCAAAGCTATTGAATGGTATCAAGAATTATTAATTTGTTGAAACTGGGCCAAGATACGAATTTATATGTTTTACAATTTTTATTTTCCTACAACTTGGCAGTTTTTAAGAAATCCGCAGCGACGCGTTCCGCCTGCTGCTTTTGCTCCTTCACAATGGAAAAAATATATGCAAAATTAAATTTAATAGCAAATCGAAAATTGATTAAAGTAAATTTAGTTGAAATCAGCGCAGAAGAAATGAACTTATTTACTGTATGAGGAGAAAATATTAAATAAAATTCGTAAAAGTTCTTGAATTTTTTTTATTTAAAATGCCTTTGTCATTTGGAAAATTTAAAAAAAAATTTGTTTATGGATTTTAAAGTATAAATTTCTGTTGACTTTTTCTGCTCCCATAAATGATTTGTTCGTGTAATTATAAAACTTAATTGTTTGTTTGCTTTTTTAATTAGGCTTCGTTCCAATTTCATAAATATTTAAAAGGATTTTGAAAGTGCCATGGGACCGGGACCATTTATGGAAGACTGACTGAATAGTGAAACGTCGCAAATCGAACAGTCAAAAGTTTTGAAAAGCTCAGGTCCCGGTCCCGGTCCCGGTAGGTTGTGGGTCCATTTGAGGGCTAATTTTCCAACAAGTATGGGGGTCTGAGTGAAAAATTAGTGAAGAAAATTGGAGTCAAAGGGAAAAATAAAAAATAATAATTAATATATTCTTTAAAAGTAACACTGCCCAAGTGTGCAAATGGCTAGTCTCCTTGACTTTCCCTTCTTCTTTCCCCTGGTTCAATCCCTCTGCAGAAATTAGATTATTTTCAATTTTCACATAAATTTTTTCGGCGCGCTTTTTCCAAAAAATTAATTTTAAAGAACTTAAGTTTGTAACTTTTATTACATGTATTTTAAATATTCACTGACTCAAACAATAAAAAATTATTTTTTAAATTTAAAGTTGGTGTCGGGTTTTCCAGTGTCGGATTTACCGCTAGTGTCGGATTTTCCACCGGTGTCGGATTTTCTGCTTGTGTCGGATTTTCCAGTGTCGGATTTTCCGGTGTCGGATTTTCCGGTGTCGGATTTTCCAGTGTCGGATTTTCCGGCTCCCAAGAAGAAGGGAAAGTGAAGGAGAATAGCCATTAGGCCATTTGCACAGTTGGTCTTGCTACTTTATGAATATATTTAATTATTATTTCTAAATTTTTTCCTTTAACTCCAATTTTCTCACTAATTTTTGCACTCAGACCCCCATTCTTACCAGTGCTTGTTTTTCCCGGTTCCCGGTTGCCCTACCGGGACCGGGACCTGAGCTTTTCAAAACCCGGGACCTCGGATGACCGGGAATTCCCGGCCCGGTCCCGGTCCCGGTCCCGCTCTACTCTAGAAAATATGATTCCTCATAGTTTTTTTTTAAATTGATACATATTTTATCATTTTTTAAATGAAAATCCTACCAATTGAGCTTAATAATCGTAAAAACCAACCTTTTTTTGTTGAAAATCTGTTAACAAATTGCACCCAAACTTTTAAAATTTCCCCCGGCGGCGCCTATCGGCACCGCCGGACCCCTTTCTTTCCCAAAAGTTTTTTGAAAAAGCGCTCCGAAAAAAGTGATGTGAAAATCAAATCTGAATTTCTATTAATATTCGATGATTTAGTCCAAAAATGATTAATTGTTTGAAATAATTGAAGAAAATTTGTTTGAAAATTTTCATTAATTTAATTTATTAAATAAAAAACCAAATAATTTTGTATTATTTTCACTTGATATAAATTAAAATTTGAATTTTTTTTCCCAAATTTAAAAGCAATCTCAGAGGCTTTGGCAGGATGACGCCATTGTGCCAATTCAAAAAAAACACATTTGCCTCAACCGACGGCAGTGACTCGGCCTTCTTCAAACTTTGGGCCAATTGCGCCTCCGCAAGTTCGAGGCGTTCCTTCAGCTGCTGCACTTTCTCCTCACTGATGCGAATGGCCGCGTTGAATGTTTACCCGCCGGAAGTGGAGGACGTGGTGACCAACATTTTCGGCGAAAAGCTGAAGGAGTGCGCAATTATTGGTGAGAAATAAATTATATTAATCTCGTAAAAATTCTTTTTTAAATTTAAACCCAAATTTATTAATTTACTTAACTTTTTGCTAGAGACCGGATTTTCCGGATCTGCCGGACTGGCCGGGCTGATATTTTCAGAAGCAACCGGTTATCGGGCCAAGAAAAAAAAGTGACAGTGTTGAAGTGGTGCATTTGTTTATGTTTTGTTCAATTTAAACACAATCAATACATATTTGGAGCATCAATTAAGTAAGTTTAAAAACAGCATGTGCATGAATTATTTATGAGATCGCATCTTCTGCTTCTTCTGCTGATCATGCTATTGCTGTGGTGAGTATCCGCCGTTGTTCGCGTTGTTGTTGTTGCCGTACTCGTAAACGGTGCCGTTCGGTGGCCATTCTTGGCTTTGTTCCGCAGCGACGCGTTCCGCCTGCTGTTTTTGCTCCTTCAAATGGAAAAAATGCAAAATTAAATTTAAGAGCAAATCGGTTTAATTAAATTAAATTGAAATCAGCGCATTCACTTGGATCATCCGAATTTCGTTGTTTATTGCGTCCAGGGGATCAGTCGCCGATTGGTCCAGCGCAGGCGGCGGTGCCTCGTTCACATTGAGCATTGAGGAAGAGGTGGAAAAAGCCTAAAAACATTAAAAATGGAAAAATGGAAAAATAGCTGAGTTCGATGACGAAGGTGTGGCTGGTGCTATACTCCTCGCTGAGCCTAATATTAAAAAAATCCCAACAATAAACGCTTTAAAGTTGTTGTACAAAACATTGATTGTATGGCTATAGCGAAATATCGCAAATTGAAATATGGAAAAGCCCTGCGGGGAATTTTTTTTTTGTAAATTCAATGAAATTTGTGAGTTCATTTGAGGATGATTTTCCCACTGCTGATTGTTGTCCCTTGTTGCTGTTGGAGTCCCCACCTGTTGGATGTTGGCCAACACGTTCGCCTGCTGAATGCGGTCCCACTCCTGCTCGCCCAGCGTTTGCACTTTGCCCGGGTCGTTGCGAAGGTCGTCATTCTCACGCAGCAACCGCTCTTTGAAACGTTCCGTCTGTCAAGGGGCATTAATTAATAATTAATTAGTCATTAAATATAATTAATTGGCCGGATTTTCGTGTCAAATGGCCACCTGATCAAATATTTTCTTGGCCTGGTCAAGCCGCTGCATCAGTTTGTTCTTGTCAATTTGCGCCTGCATTCGCTCCTTCAGATGGATTTGGAGGCGTTCATCCGATTCGCTCAACAATTTGTCGACGGTAGCGGAGAGGCGAATCTGAGCAAAAAATGTATATGCTGATTGTTGTGCATTGGCCATTGATAAACACCAAGATGTATTTCAGCGGTCTGTAGAAGTGGGCTTTGATCACGCTGTCAGTAGAAGTGGACGGAGACGGACTTTCTGATGAACTGCTGTTGGAAGGCGAGGTGCTTGAATATGATGATCTTGGTGATGAACTGGATGAACCCGACGAAGTGGATGAGGAATCTGGTGATACTGGCACGGCAAACTAAATTGTAAAAACGTCTCTCAAAATACCAACAAGAATCCCACCGCTGAAATGGGAGTACCGCAGCGATTTCCTCCTGATTTGTAATGGACCATACGACATCCGAGCCCAAAAACGTCCAAGTCACTGTGACAAGCATTGGCATCCCAACAATTCTGTGGAAGAAAAATGAAGAATTCAATCTTTCTCGTCAGTTCATTCCACCTCATCACTTTTCGCGAGGATTCCTTCGTGTACATTGTTCAAAACTGCATTTGGTTTGAACTGCTCCAACTCCGTCTGCTGATCATTTTGTCGATGTGCCAACCGATAAGCTGAAATGAATCGGTAATTATTAAATCAAAATAAAAAATTTCAAATTCATTTGTCAATTCTCTCCCACCCATTTTCTGCTGTTCCTTTTCCATCTCGGCCACTTTCACCATCAGTGCGTTGTGTTCGGTCAACAGTTTCTGATGCTTCAACTCCGCCTGAAGAGTCTTCTGAAAATTTGAACTTTGTTGTTTTAAACTGTCTCTGTCTAATTTTTAAACTCACATTTTCCAAGTTTGTCACCACGTTCATTTGTTTCGTTTCTCTCAATTCCATTTCCAAACTTCTGATTCGGCAAATTGGGCTCGTAAAGACTTCTTTGCGGCACTTCTGAATACGCTAAAACAGGACTTTATAAAACGCGAGTTTAGACAAAGAAGAGTTAAAAAAAGAAAAAAAAGAGGAAAAAAGAAAGTGAAGCCAAATGATTTCTTTTGCTTACAGCGCTTGCTTATATACACATTGACACAGCGCAATGCCAGCACTATGGGTCAACACCCTCTCGTTTTGGCGTACTATTTTCATGTCTCTAACACATGAAAAAAGATGGAACTTGCAAATTCGAATAGTTTTGGTTATAAGGACACAAAATCTCTTTGGACATTTAGAATCAATAAAAAATGATTAGTTTTTCGCATTTTGGTAGAAAACAGCAGTTTTGGAGTTGAGTTATAACCTGATAAAAATTTGAAACTCTCATAACTTTTTTCTGAGATATCAAATTGCTTATTTGTTAGCTTTAAAAATGCGTCCTTTGCTTCTTCTAGTATTGCCATGCATTTCTGAAGTGGAAAATTTGTTTAATTGCTTTCACAATTTTAACACAAATTATTAATATTTTGGCCCATCAATTAAGTTAATTTAATCACTCAAAAATGGACATGATAATTAATTATTTGTGAGATCGCGTCTTGTGCTGTTGCGGTTGCTTTTCGCCGCTTCCTCCTTTGCCGTTTTCATCTCGCGGCTCGCCTCTGCCCCGGCAATTGGCCACCAGTTTCTGGAACTCCTCCTCCAATGTCCGTCGTGCGCTGTCACTGTCCGGAATTTGTAAAATGTGTGCCATTGCGGGCACATCAAATGTTCCGTCGAGGGCCTTAAAGTTTCATGAAATCAGGATAATTTTCCCTTTTGCTACCATTAGTGCGCCATGGACGCCCGAGTCGATGGCATTTGCTACAAACGCGCCAAGGCCAATCTCTTCCAGCCATTTAATGACCCGCTCATTTGACCAGACCATTAGATCTAATTGGGAATCGGTAGTTATTAATTGCATTTCATTGAATTCCCTCTTTTTCACCTCTGTTGACGTTTTCCGATGCGCTTCTCCGTTCTTCCAATTGGTTCCTGTTATAATTCAATTTCTTCAGGCACACAATGCCGTAGTGTAAGCTTGTCCTTGAAAGAACCATCAAAATAAGCCAATCAAACAATGAAAAGCCGCAGATATTTTTTGACTTTTTTCATTACAAATTCTTTTCCCACCGGTGAAAACTGTCGATCATTTTCATTTTGCTGAGATCTCTTTTGCTCAAATGTTCCAACATTCGCGCATCAACCTTGAAACGGAAAAATTGATAGTAAAAAACAACAACAAAAAAACGATTGAAAAAGATGTCGTCCCCGGGGGATTTGAGTACCCTAATTTTACATGACCGGGTCCGATTTGGGCTTCTGAGTCCCATACAAACGCGACCCTCACCAGACACTCCATGAACTCGGTACGGTATTTGACAAGACCAAGTGAAGGCAGCCATTCGTTGCCAACCCATTCGTGGTTCATTTCGCCGAATGCCATGCCAAAGCGCAGAATTTGCGGGGACGAGGGCGAGGTTAAAGCAACCTTTTTTGAAATTGAAACGAATTAATATTTACAAAAAAATACAATTACCATTTCCTGGATGGCCAAGCGCAATTTTAAACTAAAATATGAAAAAAGTTTGATTCATTAAAAAAATCATCCTTTATTCGGAAAATTCCCCCATGGGGGGGGAAAGAAAGCACCACCAAAGACCCCCAAAAAAATGGACCATTTTCAGAGACAACAAAAAGTGATGGTCAGTGAGTGGTAAGTCAAGAAAAGCGAGGACAATTATTATCTTTGAATCTTTCATGACCGTCTCTTTTCCTGGCCCGAGAATCTCTTTTCAGTTTAGCGGATTTTGGTAAAACGGTGCTAAATGTGACCTTTTTTTAAATTCCGCTAAATATGCATTTTCAACCAAAACCAAATCAAAAAAGATTTGTCAAAATTAAAAAAGGAGTTTTACCTTTTGACATTGGCCCTAAAATTAAATAGTCAGATACATTACTTTTGTTCTCTAAACTCTGTCAAATGCACCTGCACGCTTTCTAAATTTTACTTGGCATTCCGACCCAAATCATAGTTAGATTTGTAGAAAAATGGTCATTTTTTACTTCAAACGGAGTACGGGCCTTCATAGCCTGAAAAAAATTGTAAAGAATTCTAAATGTGCCAATTTGTTGACTAATTATATGCGATTAAAATAATAATGCTCGAGATGTGGTTATATGGATTCTCAGAAATCAGAGATTGAAATTAAATAAAAATAAAGAAATATAATTAGTTTATTCAATGTTTCTTTTTTCTCGAGTCTCGACTCGAGGAAAACCTTACTTCCTCGAGCAGTTCATGCTTTTTCCTCTTCCGCTTGTCATAATCGGACAGTGATGTCAGTCGATGCATCGATTGGCTCATTTTGGCGCCTCCATTTGGCATTCTGTCGCTGCTTCCGCCCGCCATGCCATTGAATTCCGTGCCGCCGCCACATTCCGAGTCGGACAACGACACATTCTCTCCTCCGTTTGCAATTTGCCTTGAAGCAGCAAGAAATAAAAAAGGGAAATATTTGGTAATTTATAAATTTTCAGTCCGACAATTAGCAAAAAGTGGTATTTAAGCCAAATTTTCCCGTGCCATTTTGCTCCGACCGCCCCACCTCTGCTCGAGTGCCAATCGCTTCTTCTGACTGCCGCCGCTGCCGAATATTCGGCCCAGCGACTTCAGTCCGCTGCTCGTTGACGTCGACCGCTTTTTCAGCGGTTTGCCGGCGCCTCCCATCGATGGCATTGCGCGCCCTTCGCCCTCCTCAAATTGTGCAGCGTTTGCCGGCGGCGAATTGTTGTACCGCTCCACCGGGAAGCCGCGAATTGGTGAGTAGCCCCTGGCGGCGCCGGCATCGCTCATTGGCACGGGAAATTCGCTGGCATAAATTGCCGCGCCATGGTCCATTCCATTTGGAAAAGACGAAGCATTTAGGGCATATGAAGTGGTGGGCTCCTGGGAAATCTGAAAGATATATTAGTTAAATTATATCAAAAATAAGGAAGACGTTTTTCTCTTTTTTTTTGCTGTCAAAATTTTTGTGGCACTCCAATAAATTTTATCCCTGAAAATACCGGTGGAATAGCATGAATAACTTGTCCGTAAAAAGCCTTAGAAAACTTTATGATTTTTGTCCTTTTTTGGCAGATTAAATTCAGGACTTTTAGTGATTCAACTCGGTACAGTATGTTCAAGAAATACAGTACATTGTTGTATTTTGAAATTAGCGAATATTGCTGCTGCTGCTGATCATGCTGTTGCCGTGGTGAGTATCCGCCGTTGTTCGCGTTGTTGTTGTTGTTGTTGTTGTTGTTGCCGTACTCGTAAATGGCGCCGTTCGGTGGCCATTCTTGGCTTTGTTCCGCAGCGACGCGTTCCGCCTGCTGCTTTTGCTCCTTCACAATGGAAAAAATATATGCAAAATTAAATTTAATAGCAAATCGAAAATTGATTAAAGTAAATTTAGTTGAAATCAGCGCATTCACTTGGATCAGCCGAATTTCGTTGTTTATTGCGTCCAGTCGGTCCTGAATGAAATAGGCCAATGTGTGGGGATCAGTCGCCGATTGGTCCAGCGCAGGCGGCGGTGCCGCGTTCACATTGAGCATTGAAGAAGAGGTGGAAAAAGCCTAAAAATGTTTTAAATAAATTAAAATAACGGAGAAAGGGGAGTGCCGAATGATGAAGGTGTGGAGGAATGAAATGTACCCCAATTTCATAAATATTTAAAAGGATTTTGAATTAAATTTTTAAAAAATCCTATTTATGGGTGACTGACTGAATAGTGAAACGTCGCAAATCGAACATGGAAAAGCCCTGCGGGGAATTTTTTTTTTGAAAATTCAATAAAATTTGTGGGTCCATTTGAGGGCTAATTTTCCAACTGCTGATTGTTGTTCCTTGTTGCTGTTGGAGTCCCCACCTGTTGGATGTTGGCCAACACGTTCGCCTGCTGAATGCGGTCCCACTCCTGCTCGCCCAGCGTTTGCACTTTGCCCGGGTCGTCCTGCAGCGCCGTGACGCGTCCCTTCTGCATGCGTCGCTTAAACGCGGGCGCTCCGCTGTCCTCGCTGTCCATGGCGCAAACACTTTGCGTGGGATAGGACGGCGGCATTGGCGCCTGCTGATAAAGCGGATGATGTGGCACCCCGACAGCGGCACCGACGGACACAGCGGACGGTGGGGGAAAAGCGCAAATGCCGGCGCCAACCGCGCCATTGTTGAGACTAAGCAAAGGCAAATTGTAATATAGTAATCATAAAATTAATGTATAAATAAATTAAAATTACCGGGAATAAAATTGGGCTGTCCGCTGCGTGTAGAGGGAATTGCGCAGCATGTCCATCTCCTTGTGAAGGTCGTCATTCTCACGCAGCAGCCG
>CP049710.1:6401837-6426698 GCA_004148225.2 Heterodera glycines | reverse complement strand
TCAATGGCATTTGGCCAACTGCGATTCTGAGACAAATTTAAGAAGCCATCACTTTTTTCTTTGAAAAAAAAGTTATGGATTCTTTAAGTTGGCACAGACGCGCAGTCGCATGATTCTGGAGGGGGGGGGAGAAGTGAATAATTAGGTTACTGGTAAAGCAGCGGTGTTTCAAGAGCAGAAAATGAATGGGGAACAGTTTTAGACAGCAGCGAATTGTCGAATGTTTGGAATAGGTAAATGGGAAGAATGGTAACAAAAGGGAAAAAACAGCGCATTTATAAAGGAAAATCGTGGAAGAAAAGGGAAAACTGACAAAAAAAAAAATTTTTTTTGAGGCGGGAGGGATTATAAAAGGTCGACTCATGATCTAACCATTGCCATTATATTCTGTATTGGGCGCCGGTACGTTTGGCTTCAGCATGTTTTTGGCTATAACTTTTTTATTTGTCAACCAAATCCAACATTGTTGGTATCATTCGAAAGCCCTGAGTGTCCTCTATTAGCCTGCAAAATTTTGAAAAATTTCTCATTAAGGTCAAAAAAGTTATGGCCAGAAGAATTCAAAATACCAAATTTTTTGGTTTTCAGGCTAATAGAGCATGTGAAGAGCTCTCGAATATTACCCAAGATTGTTGGATTTGGTTTACAAAGAAAAAAATTATAGTCCAAAACATGCTGGCACCTCAACGTGCCGGCGCACAACTGAAGTAGACCGTTAGACAATTCGTCCGGGTACCGATTTGTCCGTTCTGCCAAGCCAGAATCTTGCAAATGTACTGAAATTTCGCTGTCGTAAGTCGGGATTCATTGCCCAAAATGTCGAAGTAAATCGAAAATCATTGAACCAATGCTCAATAACAAAACGATAATGCGAGCTAAGAAACGAAAAACGCATTTCTAACTTGGTGTGAGGCTTCCAAGGCCCAATCGCATAAGATTTTCGAAAATCTTCCCATAGGGCCTTCGGCATATCCGCCCAAAATCCTTATTTTATCAAAACGTCGATCCGATCCGTCCGTCAATGGGGGAGCAGGAAAATTGGACACTGAGCTAATATGTATTGGACACAAATTCGAGTAAAGCGAAATTCTTTCTCAAAACTTCATGCCAAATCGCAATTTACATAGAATTAATTGTAAGCTGTTTACACGACAACACATTGATCAATTTCTATTCACTATCCGATATTTGAAATGGTGGCATTGTCTGTTGAAAGCCCTTTCCAAATCAGATTTATTTGTAAACCTTAATCAACATCCCACGGAAATTTATGCCATTTTTCGAGGTATATTCCGACCCGGACGCTCCGCACCCCGAACCATCACCCGAGTCGGGACCAGCAGGGTTACACCCCCCTAAGAATGGCATTTCATTTTTGTGAGGGAAAAGGCACACATTTTGCTGTTGATGGCCCACGAAAATATTTTACAAAAAAAATGTCGGGGGCACCGACACCAAACAAAAGTGCCAACAAGAAATTTTTAACTCATTTTGCACGTAAAGCAAACAAACAAAAAAAAATCCATTTTTACTAATTTATATGATAGCATTTTATAATAGAGACCGAATTTTTAGGCTTCAAATGACATTTTATTACATAAAAGGCACAAACAATCAAAAGAAAGGCACAATATTACTCAAAAAAGTGAAGAGAGGACACAACTTTAAACAAACAAAAGGAATTCAATGATCGGAAAAAATGTTTGGGAACAAAATGTTGGCATATTAAAGAGGAGAGATATTTGGGATCATTCATTTTCTATCCGTCCGTTTCTTCTTCCACCGTTCACTGACTGTCGTCGTTCTGCTGCTTCTTCTGCTGCATCTTCGACAAAAGTTCCGTGTGAATGTTGGGCAACACACCGCCACGAGAAATGGTGACCTCCGCGAGAAGCTGAAAATTTCAATGGATTTTCAAAAAATGCAAAAACCACCGACTGCATCTGACCTTGTTCAACTCCTCGTCGTTGCGCACAGCCAATTGCAAATGGCGCGGGGTGATTCGCAACTTTTTGTTCTCCCTCGCCGCGTTGCCGGCCAGCTCGAGCACTTCGGCCGCCAGGTATTCCAACACCGATGCCATATAGACAGGCGCTCCGGCCCCAATGCGCTGAGCATGGCGACCTGTGATTAGGAAATTCAGAAAATTCCATTGAAAATCCTCTCCCTCTCCAAAAACTGTACCGTGGCGCAGCAAACGATGGATACGTCCGACGGGAAATGCAACGCCAGCACGAGCAGAGCGCGTGTTCTTCGATCCGCTCGCAGCAATCTTCACTTTTCCACCCTTTCCGCCCGCCTTCTTCGCCCCTTTTCCGCCCGCCTTCACTTTTCCGTCCGCCTTCGCTTTGCCGCCCTTTCCGCTAGCCGTCGTCTTCGTAGTAGCTTTTCCGGCTTTCACTGGAGACGCCACTTGAGACTCCTGACTGTTGGTCGTACCGGTCGAAGCAACGGAGGCACCACGGTTGTCAGACATTGAGTTGTTGTTGTTGGTTGAGATAGAGAGAGAGAAAGCAAAATATCAGTGAGATGAGCTAAGAAAGAAAGAAGCTAAGTTATTGTGAGTCATGCAAAGGATGGGGGGGACGAAAAAATGGACGCAATTTGAAATGACACGAAAGTGACGCGCGGTACCATTACATCACTGTTGGGTGGTGGGTGAACTATGTATGTATGTTTCCCAAACGGTAACAATTTTTGAGATATTTTCATTTTTCAAGATATGTTTAAGAGAGAATCCGAGATCCCTACTTATCTATGTATGTACAAAGAAAGGATACAATAAATGTTTTATTCATTTGTAGCAGTTTAGAATTTAGCTAGAAATCATAAAAGTTACATCAGAATATCTGCATATTTACTACCTAATTTAACTGCGATTAAAAAAAAGCATTTTTCATTGTCAAGGGTGGGGGACGCACTTTCGAAAAAGCTGTGTTCACGGATCACGAAAAAAGAAATGAAATTCACATTCGCAGAGTTTGCACTGACGCTGTTTCAGTTTGGCGAAAAAAATGGTGAGAGGCGAATGAGAAATTCAGTGAGAAAACTGTTCTTTTATGCAGTCGGTTCCAAATTAGAGCGCCAAAAAGCGAATTTTTGAAAATTTGGATTTTCGACTTTTTGTTCGAAGTCAAGCAAATATGATCGTGGAAATGAAATTTGGAAATATGAACATTGAAGGCATTGGCACCATTTCAAATGTATCATTTTAGAAATTTTCAGACAAATAAAAAATGCTTTTTCGGTGGGTGGACCCCTCCCCGATTCTCCAATATTGTCACGGATTTTTCGACCCTGAAAAGCCTTAAAATGTGGTTTCTCTTGGAGGAAAAAGCTTTGTTTCACAGGAAATTCATTGATGGACCCCTAATTCGTTTTACAACCTTGAAATTGCTTTTCCCGGAGAGAAATTGAAGAGGCAAATCAAAAAAAACAAACATGAATTATGGGTTTATTGCCATTTATTTACAAGACGACTAATATGAACATACAATGCAATACAAATACAATACATATTATACAGAGCATACACACACACAATAATATCAATTGGATTTCGAGTTCATCCGCTTGTAGACACACAATAATATCATCCGTTATTCTCTTCGTCGCTCAGCACCGAAGGATTCGCATTGGCATTGTTGTCGCGCTCGGCTTTCGAGTTCATCCGCTTGTAGTACAGAAGGAATGCGTGCTTGCTCTAAAAAGGGGAAAACAAATTATTATTTTTTTCATTTGAATGGTCGGGAACGAAATTCTCACAACGGGCGAAGGAGCGGTGCCGCACGGAATGCATGCTTCGTCGTCGAAACTCAGCCACTCCCGATCAGTGCTGATCAAATTGATCACGGACGATGTGTAATGGCCACTGTTCAGCCGACCGCTGTGATCCTGAAGGGGGAATGGTGAAACATAGTTAGTGTGATTAGTGACAATTTTAACCAAATTTGATCACTCACCGTTATGCCGTAGAGACTGAGTGCTGTGTTGTGATGCGGAGACTTCTCGTGGAGAAAGGGCGCCAGGTCCAACTCGGCCACATCAAACGTTACTTCGACCTGAAAATTGTTTAAAAAATCAGTGAAAATTACGCTCAAAAAAACCCCCGACGGAAACTTACGTTATTTTTGACGTAGTGTCCATCATTCAGCGAAAATCTCTTCAAATGGACGATCAGCACCTTCGGGATCTCCCAAATTTTTGTGCTCCGTGTCGCCGGCTGTTTGCTTTTGCACTTCGGACAATCCCATTTATCCTCGAGACTCTGAAAAAGGGAGGGGAAATGGGATCAGACACAAATTCAGGCTGAGGTGCTGCTCACTGCTGATGAAAAGTGCGCCTCCAGGCAGTCCTTGAGCGTCAGGTCGTCGGTGTTGGTCGGCAATTCGAGGCTGAAAAATTCAAAGGGAAATTCAAATTAGGGATTTTTTTTGGGTCTGTGAAAAACTCACCTTAGTTGGTTGACGACCTCGAAGCGAACACTCGTCGTATTGCACGTGCTGCATTGGACCATGGAGATGTTTGTCAGCTGAACAAAAGGGAAAATGATTAGAAATTGGCGGCGGACAAACAAAATGAATGATGGCTCCAAACTCACGTTGAACAGATCGTTGACCGGCGACGAAGAGAACAGTTTCGACCTCTCATTGAAATCCGAAGCGCTGGCGCCCAAATCGATGTCGTCGTAGTTCTGTTCAAACGATTGTCGCTTGTTGACCTGAAAATGGGGAGGGGGAGGGTGAAAAATGGAACATAAAATGGCAAAACTCACCCGGTTGGTGTCCTCGTGAAGCGCGTCCAGCAGATAGAGTTGAAATTCTTGGGCGTCGTGCTGCCGTCGGTCGGCCATTTCGGTGTTGACACGGCGAGCGAAGAATTCCTGGGGAAAAAAAGGAAACATTTGATTAGAATGGATTGTTCAAAGGCACAGAGTCACTCACCAGGAAGGTGGTGGGCCGAAGTGCGTTGAACTTGCCAGACCAGATCAGGTCGATGAGCGCAGAGAATGAGCCGGAGATCATCCCATTCGTGCCAAACGAGTTGTTCCTGAAAAGGGAAACAAAAAATGAATTTTATGAAAATTCGAAGACGGCGCTCGCTCCCCCCTCCTGACGCACCCATTGACGAATCGCTGCGCGCTCTTTTCTTGGAACAGTTGAGAAAATCCGGGCGTATGGAACAGTGGCTGAAGAGTGGCGTTCATGAAGCACGTATTTCCCATATTGAAGAGGCCAGTTTGTCCGAGGGGCTGAAAAATGAATTTAAGCCAAGTTTTTTTTCTGGCCAAGTCAGTCCCCCGAAACCCACCGTTTTCTTCCACTCCGAATTGCTGGCGATCCTCTGCGCTGACATGGCATATGCGCTCAGGAAGAAGTTGCCGGTGCCATCATCAGTGCTGAAAGAGAAAGGGACGCGATTCATGACTTAAACACAACAACAAAATGGGGAGTGCATGCAATTCACTGACAGAGGCTGCGCTGGTTGTCGGGTTGGAACAAATGGCGCTGGTGACATGGTCGGATGAGTTGTTGGCTGTTCCGTCACGTCGTCCGAAGTGGGCAGTGACTTTCGTCTGCGCGGATGGGGAGGGCCTGCATAGTTGCCAAAGTTGCCGTCCGGAAGCGGTCGCCCTTGACTCGAGGCAGTCATGTCTTATTGGCTACAGAAAATGTGAAAAAAATGCGTTACAAATACACAACAAGTGGTGTTGAATGTAAAGCAGCATTAGGGTAAGAATAAAAACAAGGGGAGTTTGAATTGACAGCGAAAGGAGGGCACGACGGGTGGGGGGGGGGGACGGTAGGTGTCAATGGCATTTGGCCAACTGCGATTCTGAGACAAATTTAAGAAGCCATCACTTTTTTCTTTGAAAAAAAAGTTATGGATTCTTTAAGTTGGCACAGACGCGCAGTCGCATGATTCTGGAGGGGGGGGAGAAGTGAATAATTAGGTTACTGGTAAAGCAGCGGTGTTTCAAGAGCAGAAAATGAATGGGGAACAGTTTTAGACAGCAGCGAATTGTCGAATGTTTGGAATAGGTAAATGGGAAGAATGGTAACAAAAGGGAAAAAACAGCGCATTTATAAAGGAAAATCGTGGAAGAAAAGGGAAAACTGACAAAAAAAAAAATTTTTTTTGAGGCGGGAGGGATTATAAAAGGTCGACTCATGATCTAACCATTGCCATTATATTCTGTATTGGGCGCCGGTACGTTTGGCTTCAGCATGTTTTTGGCTATAACTTTTTTATTTGTCAACCAAATCCAACATTGTTGGTATCATTCGAAAGCCCTGAGTGTCCTCTATTAGCCTGCAAAATTTTGAAAAATTTCTCATTAAGGTCAAAAAAGTTATGGCCAGAAGAATTCAAAATACCAAATTTTTTGGTTTTCAGGCTAATAGAGCATGTGAAGAGCTCTCGAATATTACCCAAGATTGTTGGATTTGGTTTACAAAGAAAAAAATTATAGTCCAAAACATGCTGGCACCTCAACGTGCCGGCGCACAACTGAAGTAGACCGTTAGACAATTCGTCCGGGTACCGATTTGTCCGTTCTGCCAAGCCAGAATCTTGCAAATGTACTGAAATTTCGCTGTCGTAAGTCGGGATTCATTGCCCAAAATGTCGAAGTAAATCGAAAATCATTGAACCAATGCTCAATAACAAAACGATAATGCGAGCTAAGAAACGAAAAACGCATTTCTAACTTGGTGTGAGGCTTCCAAGGCCCAATCGCATAAGATTTTCGAAAATCTTCCCATAGGGCCTTCGGCATATCCGCCCAAAATCCTTATTTTATCAAAACGTCGATCCGATCCGTCCGTCAATGGGGGAGCAGGAAAATTGGACACTGAGCTAATATGTATTGGACACAAATTCGAGTAAAGCGAAATTCTTTCTCAAAACTTCATGCCAAATCGCAATTTACATAGAATTAATTGTAAGCTGTTTACACGACAACACATTGATCAATTTCTATTCACTATCCGATATTTGAAATGGTGGCATTGTCTGTTGAAAGCCCTTTCCAAATCAGATTTATTTGTAAACCTTAATCAACATCCCACGGAAATTTATGCCATTTTTCGAGGTATATTCCGACCCGGACGCTCCGCACCCCGAACCATCACCCGAGTCGGGACCAGCAGGGTTACACCCCCCTAAGAATGGCATTTCATTTTTGTGAGGGAAAAGGCACACATTTTGCTGTTGATGGCCCACGAAAATATTTTACAAAAAAAATGTCGGGGGCACCGACACCAAACAAAAGTGCCAACAAGAAATTTTTAACTCATTTTGCACGTAAAGCAAACAAACAAAAAAAAATCCATTTTTACTAATTTATATGATAGCATTTTATAATAGAGACCGAATTTTTAGGCTTCAAATGACATTTTATTACATAAAAGGCACAAACAATCAAAAGAAAGGCACAATATTACTCAAAAAAGTGAAGAGAGGACACAACTTTAAACAAACAAAAGGAATTCAATGATCGGAAAAAATGTTTGGGAACAAAATGTTGGCATATTAAAGAGGAGAGATATTTGGGATCATTCATTTTCTATCCGTCCGTTTCTTCTTCCACCGTTCACTGACTGTCGTCGTTCTGCTGCTTCTTCTGCTGCATCTTCGACAAAAGTTCCGTGTGAATGTTGGGCAACACACCGCCACGAGAAATGGTGACCTCCGCGAGAAGCTGAAAATTTCAATGGATTTTCAAAAAATGCAAAAACCACCGACTGCATCTGACCTTGTTCAACTCCTCGTCGTTGCGCACAGCCAATTGCAAATGGCGCGGGGTGATTCGCAACTTTTTGTTCTCCCTCGCCGCGTTGCCGGCCAGCTCGAGCACTTCGGCCGCCAGGTATTCCAACACCGATGCCATATAGACAGGCGCTCCGGCCCCAATGCGCTGAGCATGGCGACCTGTGATTAGGAAATTCAGAAAATTCCATTGAAAATCCTCTCCCTCTCCAAAAACTGTACCGTGGCGCAGCAAACGATGGATACGTCCGACGGGAAATGCAACGCCAGCACGAGCAGAGCGCGTGTTCTTCGATCCGCTCGCAGCAATCTTCACTTTTCCACCCTTTCCGCCCGCCTTCTTCGCCCCTTTTCCGCCCGCCTTCACTTTTCCGTCCGCCTTCGCTTTGCCGCCCTTTCCGCTAGCCGTCGTCTTCGTAGTAGCTTTTCCGGCTTTCACTGGAGACGCCACTTGAGACTCCTGACTGTTGGTCGTACCGGTCGAAGCAACGGAGGCACCACGGTTGTCAGACATTGCGTTGTTGTTGTTGTTGGTTGAGATAGAGAGAGAGAAAGCAAAATATCAGTGAGATGAGCTAAAATTTGAAATGACACGAAAGTGACGCGCGGTACCATTACATCACTGTTGGGTGGTGGGTGAACCATGTATGTATGTTTCCCAAACGGTAACAATTTTTGAGATATTTTCATTTTTAAAGATATGTTTAAGAGAGAATCCGAGATCCCTACTTATCTATGTATGTACAAAGAAAGGATACAATAAATGTTTTATTCATTTGTAGCAGTTTAGAATTTAGCTAGAAATCATAAAAGTTACATCAGAATATCTGCATATTTACTACCTAATTTAACTGCGATTAAAAAAAAGCATTTTTCATCATTGTCAAGGGTGGGGGACGCACTTTCGAAAAAGCTGTGTTCACGGATCACGAAAAAAGAAATGAAATTCACATTCGCAGAGTTTGCACTGACGCTGTTTCAGTTTGGCGAAAAAATGGTGCGAGGCGAATGAGAAATTCAGTGAGAAAACTGTTCTTTTATGCAGTCGGTTCCAAATTAGAGCGCCAAAAAGCGAATTTTTGAAAATTTGGATTTTCGACTTTTTGTTCGAAGTCGAGCAAATATGATCGTGGAAATGAAATTTGGAAATATGAACATTGAAGGCATTGGCACCATTTCAAATGTATCATTTTAGAAATTTTCAGACAAATAAAAATGCTTTTTCGGTGGGTGGACCCCTCCCCGATTCTCCAATATTGTCACGGATTTTTCGACCCTGAAAAGCCTTAAAATGTGGTTTCTCTTGGAGGAAAAAGCTTTGTTTCACAGGAAATTCATTGATGGACCCCTAATTCGTTTTACAACCTTGAAATTGCTTTTCCCGGAGAGAAATTGAAGAGGCAAATCAAAAAAAAACAAACATGAATTATGGGTTTATTGCCATTTATTTACAAGACGACTAATATGAACATACAATGCAATACAAATACAATACATATTATACAGAGCATACACACACACAATAATATCAATTGGATTTCGAGTTCATCCGCTTGTAGACACACAATAATATCATCCGTTATTCTCTTCGTCGCTCAGCACCGAAGGATTCGCATTGGCATTGTTGTCGCGCTCGGCTTTCGAGTTCATCCGCTTGTAGTACAGAAGGAATGCGTGCTTGCTCTAAAAAGGGGAAAACAAATTATTATTTTTTTCATTTGAATGGTCGGGAACGAAATTCTCACAACGGGCGAAGGAGCGCTGCCGCACGGAATGCATGCTTCGTCGTCGAAACTCAGCCACTCCCGATCAGTGCTGATCAAATTGATCACGGACGATGTGTAATGGCCACTGTTCAGCCGACCGCTGTGATCCTGAAGGGGGAATGGTGAAACATAGTTAGTGTGATTAGTGACAATTTTAACCAAATTTGATCACTCACCGTTATGCCGTAGAGACTGAGTGCTGTGTTGTGATGCGGAGACTTCTCGTGGAGAAAGGGCGCCAGGTCCAACTCGGCCACATCAAACGTTACTTCGACCTGAAAATTGTTTAAAAAATCAGTGAAAATTACGCTCAAAAAAAACCCCGACGGAAACTTACGTTATTTTTGACGTAGTGTCCATCATTCAGCGAAAATCTCTTCAAATGGACGATCAGCACCTTCGGGATCTCCCAAATTTTTGTGCTCCGTGTCGCCGGCTGTTTGCTTTTGCACTTCGGACAATCCCATTTATCCTCGAGACTCTGAAAAAGGGAGGGGAAATGGGATCAGACACAAATTCAGGCTGAGGTGCTGCTCACTGCTGATGAAAAGTGCGCCTCCAGGCAGTCCTTGAGCGTCAGGTCGTCGGTGTTGGTCGGCAATTCGAGGCTGAAAAATTCAAAGGGAAATTCAAATTAGGGAATTTTTTTGGGTCTGTGAAAAACTCACCTTAGTTGGTTGACGACCTCGAAGCGAACACTCGTCGTATTGCACGTGCTGCATTGGACCATGGAGATGTTTGTCAGCTGAACAAAAGGGAAAATGATTAGAAATTGGCGGCGGACAAACAAAATGAATGATGGCTCCAAACTCACGTTGAACAGATCGTTGACCGGCGACGAAGAGAACAGTTTCGACCTCTCATTGAAATCCGAAGCGCTGGCGCCCAAATCGGTGTCGTCGTAGTTCTGTTCAAACGATTGTCGCTTGTTGACCTGAAAATGGGGAGGGGGAGGGTGAAAAATGGAACATAAAATGGCAAAACTCACCCGGTTGGTGTCCTCGTGAAGCGCGTCCAGCAGATAGAGTTGAAATTCTTGGGCGTCGTGCTGCTGTCGGTCGGCCATTTCGGTGTTGACACGGCGAGCGAAGAATTCCTGGGGAAAAAAAGGAAACATTTGATTAGAATGGATTGTTCAAAGGCACAGAGTCACTCACCAGGAAGGTGGTGGGCCGAAGTGCGTTGAACTTGCCAGACCAGATCAGGTCGATGAGCGCAGAGAATGAGCCGGAGATCATCCCATTCGTGCCAAACGAGTTGTTCCTGAAAAGGGAAACAAAAAATGAATTTTATGAAAATTCGAAGACGGCGCTCGGCTCCCCCCTCCTGACGCACCCATTGACGAATCGCTGCGCGCTCTTTTCTTGGAACAGTTGAGAAAATCCGGGCGTATGGAACAGTGGCTGAAGAGTGGCGTTCATGAAGCACGTATTTCCCATATTGAAGAGGCCAGTTTGTCCGAGGGGCTGAAAAAATGAAAGAATGAATTTAAGCCAAGTTTTTTTTCTGGCCAAGTCAGTCCCCCGAAACCCACCGTTTTCTTCCACTCCGAATCGCTGGCGATCCTCTGCGCTGACATGGCATATGCGCTCAGGAAGAAGTTGCCGGTGCCATCATCAGTTCTGAAAGAGAAAGGGACGCGATTCAGTGACTTAAACACAACAACAAAATGGGGAGTGCATGCAATTCACTGACAGAGGCTGCGCTGGTTGTCGGGTTGGAACAAATGGCGCTGGTGACATGGTCGGATGAGTTGTTGGCTGTTCCGTCACGTCGTCCGAAGTGGGCAGTGCCTTTCGTCTGCGCGGATGGGGAGGGCCTGCATAGTTGCCAAAGTTGCCGTCCGGAAGCGGTCGCCCTTGACTCGAGGCAGTCATGTCTTATTGGCTACAGAAAATGTGAAAAAAATGCGTTACAAATACACAACAAGTGGTGTTGAATGTAAAGCAGCATTAGGGTAAGAATGAAAACAAGGGGAGTTTGAATTGACAGCGAAAGGAGGGCACGACGGGTGGGGGGGGGACGGTAGGTGTCAATGGCATTTGGCCAACTGCGATTCTGAGACAATTTTAAGAAGCCATCACTTTTTTCTTTGAAGAAAAAAGTTATGGATTCTTTAAGTTGGCACAGACGCGCAGTCGCATGATTCTGGAGGGGGGGGAGAAGTGAATAATTAGGTTACTGGTAAAACAGCGGTGTTTCAAGAGCAGAAAATGAATGGGGAACAGTTTTAGACAGCAGCGAATTGTCGAATGTTTGGAATAGGTAAATGGGAAGAATGGTAACAACAGGGAAAAAACAGCGCATTTATAAAGGAAAATCGTGGAAGAAAAGGGAAAATTTTGGCTATAACTTTTTTCTTTGTCAACCAAATCCAACATTGTTGGTATCATTCGAAAGCCCTGAGTGTCCTCTATTAGCCTGCAAAATTTTGAAAAATTTCTCATTAAGGTCAAAAAAGTTATGGCCAGAAGAATTTAAAAAAAACCAAATGAAATCTTACTTTTTCATCATTCGTTTTTATCATGTCCCAGACACCAAACCACCGTCAACCTTCTGTTGATAAAGTAATGGTGCAATGCCCTTAAAATTATTTATTTAAACTAACACTTTTTAATTTAAGCGCAATCTTGAGCAAGCCGTAGAAACGGAGGAGCGCGTCGACATTGGCAATGTGACGGGGCCCAACAGTGGCACTGAGACGGGGGAGCGCGCCGACAATGGCAATGTGACGGGGCCCAACAGTGGCACTGAGATGGGGGAGCGCGCCGACAATGGCAATGTGACGGGGCCCAACAGTGGCACTGAGACGGGGGAGCGCGCCGACAATGGCAATGTGACGGGGCCCAACAGTGGCACTGAGACGGGGGAGCGCGCGGACATTCGTCGGAGACTGTTATTTCATCTGTGCCTCTCGATTCGGCGGAGACTGTCATTTCACCTGTGCCTGTCAATTCGCCGGAGAATTCGTCTGCGACTGTCAATTCGCCGGACACTCAATTCGTCTGTGCCTCGAGGCGCTCGTAAGACCATTCGATTCGCATGCGCTTTTTCAATGCTTCTCCCCCTACCCTTTATTTCAGCTGATGTTTCGCATCAATCCCCAGCGGTACAATGAGAGGGTGAAAGAATGCGTGAAGGAGTCGAACGTGGCGCTTGACAATGATTACCGCGACAGTCCAACAAATGATGGAGAAGGACGCCAGGCGCAGTGAATGGTTTAAGATCGATCTAACACCCTGAAAACTCTTCTGCTGATGTTATCTTTTTCATAAGAAACTCGTGTGTATATTGTAAATAATACGATTCACATTCATTGTCTATTCGTTCTCATATGTATGTATTTATTTGTCATTGATTTGTGAGTCATTAAAGTTTTTGTTCTAAAAAGCTGTGCAATCGGTTCGAGAAATTTTACTTGTGGGGTAGGTCTTTGTCAGGACAACCGTGTTTCATGATCAAAAAATAATTATTAGTCCAAATGTGCTTTACAAATCGGGCTAATCGTAAATTTGCCCCCAACCGAATTATCACGAACGTCCTATATTTTTCCAAAGCAAGTGTCCATCCTTTGGTTTTCGGAACGGCCAACGTCTGAGACAACCGCCAAGCTAAAAAATTTTCTTCTTAGAGTTGTCTCTCAGACGCAGTTGAGTTGGTTTTCTACCCTTCTCTGATTTTTTTCTTATTCTATAGAAGTTTCAAAATTTAAATTCACACAAAATCAAAGTCTATCCGTCAGATTTTATCGATGGCTTACTATGCCATATTTTATATACCGGATATACACATACAAAGCACATATTGAATAATACATACACATACAATACTGGGGGGGGGATACATTGCATAATACATACACATGCGGGGGATATAGGAACAATCATCAACAATATATAGGTGGTATCATCCGGCGGTCGTCCAAAAGTTGAGTGTGCTCACAGCGCTCCCATCTGCATCATCGCAAATTCGCCACGTCGCATCTCCGTCCTTCTCATCCGGTCCCGCACTTTTGCAGCGTAGAACTTGGTCACCGTCTTCTGAGCCTTTTGGTTCGCATGTTTGGCCATGGTGTCGGGCAGGCACAGTCGGCACGAAAACTCCATGTCGCGAAGCGTGACGGTCTTGCGCCGGTCGTAGTGGGCCATGCGCGTCGCCTCCGTTGCAATGCGATCCAAGGCATCGATGACGAAGCTGAAAAAAATGGGGAAAACGGATGTTACTTGTTGTTGAGCTTTCAGCAACAGCCGCAACTCACGAGTTCATGATGTTCAACGCACGCATTGAGATTTCCTTGCCCGGATGAACTTCCTTCAGCACCCGTCGAACGTACAACTGAAATGAGGGGGAAAAACGGGGAAATCATTGACACAATTTCCTTGGCATTTTGCTTTCGTTGTAAACCGCACCTTGTACGACACCTTTCGCGGCTCCTTCTTTCTTCGTCGGCGTGCCATTTTGGTGCGATGTTGTTGAGAATGGCGCTGTTGTTGAACGTGAGCAACTGTCGGTTTTCTGTAAAATGAAAAATAAAATAAAATCAGAAAAATTGCAAAAAACAAAACAAAAAAACATGCCTCAGAAATTACGCGTGCACACAATTGGTGGCGATGGCAAAAATGAATGTGAATAATGAAGCAGGGAATGAGAATTCGTAGAAATTCCTTTCCTCTTTATATACACATTAGTTTTTGCTGGCGATAATGAGACAAAAATTGCATATAAATAAGCGAAATATTCGCTAAATTTTCATTCCCCCATTATTTCTTCAACAACAATTAATCTACTTGCCGCACAATTCTTCAAGCACAAGTGAGCAGCAACCAAATGTCGGACGAGCCACCGCCACCAGCAACGCCGGAGACGCCCAAGGAGCCGCCAACGCAAGCGTCAGAAGTGCCGTCACCAGCAGCGCCGGAGACGACCAAGGAACCGCCAACGCCAGCGTCAGAAGTGCCGTCACCAGCAGCGCCGAGACGACCAAGGAACCGCCAACGCCAGCGTCAGAAGTGCCGCCACCAGCAGCGCCGGAGACGACCATGGAACCGCCAACGCAAGCGTCAGAAGTGCCGTCACCAGCAGCGCCGGAGACGACCATGGAACCGCCAACGCAAGCGTCAGAAGTGCCGTCACCAGCAGCGCCGGAGACGACCATGGAACCGCCAACGCAAGCGTCAGAAGTGCCGTCACCAGCAGCGCCGGAGACGACCATGGAACCGCCAACGCAAGCGTCGGAAGTGCCACCGCCAGCGCCGACACGTCTTCAGCCACGCTCAGCGCCCATCAGCAGCTTCAAGGATGTGCGCCCGGTGCTGCGGGAGATGCTCGACCAGTTGCACCATCCGATCATCGACACTGTGGAGCGACAGACCGGGATGGACCGCGAGCAGGTAAAGAAAGGGAAGGCATTCCCCGCTCTAATTTTACAATGCTTTTCAGCTGTTCTTCACCGTGGTCGCCCTGTTGACGTTCTACCTGCTGTTTGGCTCTTACAACATCTTCGTGAGCAATGTGCTCGGTGGGTTTTTGCCTTTTTTTTTGTCTTCACCGCCTCCACTAATTTTTGTCATTTTCAGTCAAATGTTACCCGGTCTACCAGAGCGTGATGACCATCCGATCGCAAAGCAAAAGTGAGTTTAAAATTTTTCCAATTTTTGATTTTAATTAATATCCCAATCCCATTTTCAGCGGACGACACCCAATGGCTCGCCTACTGGTGCGCGTTCGCCCTCTTCTCGCTGGTCGACCACTTCATCGCGCCGTTCGGGCTGTATCTGCTGCTGAAGACGGCCGTGCTCGTCTACATGCTCCTCCCGCAGACGTACGGTGCGCACAACTGCTTCGTCAACTATGTGCAGCCGATGATGGAGCGATTTGCGGAGCGCCGTGTCCGACGCCATGCTCATTGATGCGCCCGCCCGCAAGCTAAGACGAGCCGCTCCGAGGGAATGATCACTTCGGCAGAAATTGATTCACCGATAAAAATATGCATTTTGCCACTTTGTAATTGTGTGTATATTATTCGTATTGTATATGTGATTTCCATTTTCAACGCTGTGACTGCTTACAAATGCCATTGTCTCATATTGTATGCCTCCATTTACTGTATTCCAATGTTGTCATTTTTGTATGCCTCTGTACTTACTGTATGTATTAAAACGAATAAAAATAAAAGCGAAAATGTGTTTGAAATTTTAATCCGTGCTTTTAGGGGTCTTTGTGGACTTTTGAAAAAAAAACTGGGTGTCCTAATCTGAGTTTTAATCCGAACGTTTATGAGCCCAAATGTGCTTTACAAATCGGGCTAATCGTAAATTTGCCCCCAACCGAATTTTTCAAAAAATTTAATTTAAAATCACGAACGTCCTATAAAACCTACAGCTGAACAAGCTGTTATTCGTGTTTTTTGGTGATTTTTTGCATAAATGTGTATTTTGTAAAAAAAAAAAATTTTACGATTTTTTGTTCGAATTTGAGTCCGGGGTTCAGAATTAGTCAAAATGAATGCCGTATTTGTGCTCGGCGACCCCGAAAACCTATACAAACATGTTTTTGTGCAATATGTATAATTATTTTTTATCAGTTTTTTGTTGCTTTGCGTGTTATTTGCCCAAAAATGGATATATAAGCAAACTTCCCCCCCCCCTCCCCTCACTTCATTATTATTATTTGTGTCGTCCCAACAATGACTTTCCCCTCCTCCCCCTCCGCTGTCTTTTTGCTGCTGCCCGTTCATCTTCTGTTGATGCTCGTCAGCGCTGTTGTGTTCATCATCTCAGCCAATGCTGCGGTTGCTGTAAGAAAAAGGCCAGTTTTTGATGCCACACCCACACAACCAGCAGAATTAGCCTTTTAATTAATTACCATTTTCACAAAATGATTATCACTTTTTTTCAGCAGAATGGGGAAGCACTGCCGCCGCCGCCAACGCAATTTACAATGGTCGGAGGAGTACCCGTGGCACTGTCACCTGCACAAACTGCTGCTGGGGTTCAATTTGTTCCGAGTGAGTGTTGCGTGGATTTTGAACATCATTAACATTGAATACACCCGTCATTTCCCATTTTCAGAGAACGATTCAAAGTATGAGACGTTGGCCAGTTTGGATGCGAACATCTTTGTGAAGTCCGGATCACCACAACCAGCGCCAAATGATTTCCAGTCAAAGGTGGCCGGCTCCAAATTCGCACCGAGTAAGAGCAATCAAAATGTTCATTGTCAGCAAATGTTCTAACCAAATTCATTTTTCAGATCCAAATCCGCAGCAGGCAAAGGCTGGGGGATCGCAATTTGCTCCGAGTAAGAGCAATGTTCAGCTGCAGATGGTCCAACCAAATAATTCGTGTCCTCTGTCCCCTTTCAGAACATGATCCGAAGTATGAGACGCTGGCCCGTGTGGATCCGAACATCTTTGCCAAGAATGCACCACCAGCAGCGCCAAAACCGCAGCAGTCAAAGGCACCGCAACAACTCGGTCAGGGCAAAGAGCAATGTTTTTGTGTTCCATCCAAATGCATTTCTGTCCCCATTTTCAGTAAAAGATTCAAAGTATCAGACGCTTGCCGGTTTGGATGCGAACATCTTTGTGAAGAATGCACCACCAGCAGCAGCGCCAAAACCGCAGCAATCAAAGGCACCGCAACAACTCGGTCAGGGCAAGAGAAACCGTTCAAATTTTAACCAAATTCTCATGTCTGTGGTCCCCTCTTTTTCAGTAAAAGATTCAAAGTACCAGACGCTTGCCGGTTTGGATGCGAACATCTTTGTGAAGAATGCACCAGCAACACCAGCGAAAGCGGCACCACAAGCCCCGGGTAAGAGCAATGGTTTTTTGTGTTTCAATCTCCAAATGACATTTCTATCCTCCCCTTTTCAGTAAAGGATTCAAAGTATCAGACGCTTGCCGGCTTGGACCATAACATCTTTGTGAAGAAATAGTTGCCGAAGTGCGTATATGATGAGAATTGGATGATTGACCGATGTTATAGATATATATATATTATATATGTCTTATGATGTTATTGTCTCTGTTTTTTGTTGTATATTTGCTGTTCTACAGTACCATGTATATACATATGTGTTCCTAACTCATAAATATTATTTTCAAGTGTACAATGTGCATTTTTGTTTACTAAACACGGTAATTTTCTCTTTTTGTTTCTAAAATAGATTAAAACAACCAAAACGTTTTGGCGCCGACGTTTTGACGCCATGTAGGGGGGGGGGTAGAAATGATGAAATCGTTATAATTTTTCTGACGAAGTCTATCAAAGAGCTGAGCAGAAGGGCACCGATGGGAAGTGTGCGTCATTTCTTGCTGGACTTGAGCCACCGCGGAAAGCTAAGAAATACCAAGCGGCTGATGAGCGCCTCTTCAATTTGGTGCAGAATTACATCCCGGTGAACCCGAACAATGAAAATGATCACAATTACCACATAAATCCAAATTTTCATATTATTTTAGAATTTCTCCGTGGAATTTCGCGCAATTATCATATGAACCCATAAATTGTTTCCATTTCTTCATTTTGTTAAGTTTATTATATTTAACGAAAAATTTCATTTTTTTATAATTTTTACAATTTCTTCCTGCCTTTTTTTCATTTTTGGCTTGGCGCCAAAACGTCGGCGCCAAAACGACCTGGTCCCGCAATTCCACACCATAGCCAAAATGTGTATATAAAGAAGGGAAATCTTACTTTTTCATCATTCGTTTTTATCATGTCCCAGACACCAAACCACCGTCAACCTTCTGTTGATAAAGTAATGGTGCAATGCCCTTAAAATTATTTATTTAAACTAACACTTTTTAATTTAAGCGCAAACGGGGCCCAACAGTGGCACTGAGACGGGGGAGCGCGCCGACAATGGCAATGTGACGGGGCCCAACAGTGGCACTGAGACGGGGGAGCGCGCGGACATTCGTCGGAGACTGTTATTTCATCTGTGCCTCTCGATTCGGCGGAGACTGTCATTTCACCTGTGCCTGTCAATTCGCCGGAGAATTCGTCTGCGACTGTCAATTCGCCGGACACTCAATTCGTCTGTGCCTCGAGGCGCTCGTAAGACCATTCGATTCGCATGCGCTTTTTCAATAATACGATTCACATTCATTGTCTATTCGTTCTCATATGTATGTATTTATTTGTCATTGATTTGTGAGTCATTAAAGTTTTTGTTCTAAAAAGCTGTGCAATCGGTTCGAGAAATTTTACTTGTGGGGTAGGTCTTTGTCAGGACAACCGTGTTTCATGATCAAAAAATAATTATTAGTCCAAATGTGCTTTACAAATCGGGCTAATCGTAAATTTGCCCCCAACCGAATTATCACGAACGTCCTATATTTTTCCAAAGCAAGTGTCCATCCTTTGGTTTTCGGAACCGCCAACGTCTGAGACAACCGCCAAGCTAAAAAATTTTCTTCTTAGAGTTGTCTCTCAGACGCAGTTGAGTTGGTTTTCTACCCTTCTCTGATTTTTTTTATTCTATAGAAGTTTCAAAATTTAAATTCACACAAAATCAAAGTCTATCCGTCAGATTTTATCGATGGCTTACTATGCCATATTTTATATACCGGATATACACATACAAAGCACATATTGAATAATACATACACATACAATACTGGGGGGGGGATACATTGCATAATACATACACATGCGGGGGATATAGGAACAATCATCAACAATATATAGGTGGTATCATCCGGCGGTCGTCCAAAAGTTGAGTGTGCTCACAGCGCTCCCATCTGCATCATCGCAAATTCGCCACGTCGCATCTCCGTCCTTCTCATCCGGTCCCGCACTTTTGCAGCGTAGAACTTGGTCACCGTCTTCTGAGCCTTTTGGTTCGCATGTTTGGCCATGGTGTCGGGCAGGCACAGTCGGCACGAAAACTCCATGTCGCGCGCCCATCAGCAGCTTCAAGGATGTGCGCCCGGTGCTGCGGGAGATGCTCGACCAGTTGCACCATCCGATCATCGACACTGTGGAGCGACAGACCGGGATGGACCGCGAGCAGGTAAAGAAAGGGAAGGCATTCCCCGCTCTAATTTTACAATGCCATTCAGCTGTTCTTCGCCGTGGTCGCCCTGTTGACGTTCTACCTGCTGTTTGGCTCTTACAACATCTTCGTGAGCAATGTGCTCGGTGGGTTTTTGCCTTTTTTTTTTGTCTTCACCGCCTCCACTAATTTTTGTCATTTTCAGTCAAATGTTACCCGGTCTACCAGAGCGTGATGACCATCCGATCGCAAAGCAAAAGTGAGTTTAAAATTTTTCCAATTTTTGATTTTAATTAATATCCCAATCCCATTTTCAGCGGACGACACCCAATGGCTCGCCTACTGGTGCGCGTTCGCCCTCTTCTCGCTGGTCGACCACTTCATCGCGCCGTTCGGGCTGTATCTGCTGCTGAAGACGGCCGTGCTCGTCTACATGCTCCTCCCGCAGACGTACGGTGCGCACAACTGCTTCGTCAACTATGTGCAGCCGATGATGGAGCGATTTGCGGAGCGCCGTGTCCGACGCCATGCTCATTGATGCGCCCGCCCGCAAGCTAAGACGAGCCGCTCCGAGGGAATGATCACTTCGGCAGAAATTGATTCACCGATAAAAATATGCATTTTGCCACTTTGTAATTGTGTGTATATTATTCGTATTGTATATGTGATTTCCATTTTCAACGCTGTGACTGCTTACAAATGCCATTGTCTCACATATTGTATGCCTCCATTTACTGTATTCCAATGTTGTCATTTTTGTATGCCTCTGTACTTACTGTATGTATTAAAACGAATAAAAATAAAAGCGAAAATGTGTTTGAAATTTTAATCCGTGCTTTTAGGGGTCTTTGTGGACTTTTGAAAAAAAAACTGGGTGTCCTAATCTGAGTTTTAATCCGAACGTTTATGAGCCCAAATGTGCTTTACAAATCGGGCTAATCGTAAATTTGCCCCCAACCGAATTTTTCAAAAAATTTAATTTAAAATCACGAACGTCCTATAAAACCTACAGCTGAACAAGCTGTTATTCGTGCTTTTTGGTGATTTTTTGCATAAATGTGTATTTTGTAAAAAAAAAAAATTTACGATTTTTTGTTCGAATTTGAGTCCGGGGTTCAGAATTAGTCAAAATGAATGCCGTATTTGTGCTCGGCGACCCCGAAAACCTATACAAACATGTTTTTGTGCAATATGTATAATTATTTTTTATCAGTTTTTTGTTGCTTTGCGTGTTATTTGCCCAAAAATGGATATATAAGCAAACTTCCCCCCCCCTCCCCTCACTTCATTATTATTATTTGTGTCGTCCCAACAATGACTTTCCCCTCCTCCCCCTCCGCTGTCTTTTTGCTGCTGCCCGTTCATCTTCTGTTGATGCTCGTCAGCGCTGTTGTGTTCATCATCTTCAGCCAATGCTGCGGTTGCTGTAAGAAAAAGGCCAGTTTTTGATGCCACACCCACACAACCAGCAGAATTAGCCTTTTAATTAATTACCATTTTCACAAAATGATTATCACTTTTTTTCAGCAGAATGGGGAAGCACTGCCGCCGCCGCCAACGCAATTTACAATGGTCGGAGGAGTACCCGTGGCACTGTCACCTGCACAAACTGCTGCTGGGGTTCAATTTGTTCCGAGTGAGTGTTGCGTGGATTTTGAACATCATTAACATTGAATACACCCGTCATTTCCCATTTTCAGAGAACGATTCAAAGTATGAGACGTTGGCCAGTTTGGATGCGAACATCTTTGTGAAGTCCGGATCACCACAACCAGCGCCAAATGATTTCCAGTCAAAGGTGGCCGGCTCCAAATTCGCACCGAGTAAGAGCAATCAAAATGTTCATTGTCAGCAAATGTTCTAACCAAATTCATTTTTCAGATCCAAATCCGCAGCAGGCAAAGGCTGGGGGATCGCAATTTGCTCCGAGTAAGAGCAATGTTCAGCTGCAGATGGTCCAACCAAATAATTCGTGTCCTCTGTCCCCCTTCAGAACATGATCCGAAGTATGAGACGCTGGCCCGTGTGGATCCGAACATCTTTGCCAAGAATGCACCACCAGCAGCGCCAAAACCGCAGCAGTCAAAGGCACCGCAACAACTCGGTCAGGGCAAAGAGCAATGTTTTTGTGTTCCATCCAAATGCATTTCTGTCCCCATTTTCAGTAAAAGATTCAAAGTATCAGACGCTTGCCGGTTTGGATGCGAACATCTTTGTGAAGAATGCACCACCAGCAGCAGCGCCAAAACCGCAGCAATCAAAGGCACCGCAACAACTCGGTCAGGGCAAGAGAAACCGTTCAAATTTTAACCAAATTCTCATGTCTGTGGTCCCTCTTTTTCAGTAAAGATTCAAAGTACCAGACGCTTGCCGGTTTGGATGCGAACATCTTTGTGAAGAATGCACCAGCAACACCAGCGAAAGCGGCACCACAAGCCCCGGGTAAGAGCAATGGTTTTTTGTGTTTCAATCTCCAAATGACATTTCTATCCTCCCCTTTTCAGTAAAGGATTCAAAGTATCAGACGCTTGCCGGCTTGGACCATAACATCTTTGTGAAGAAATAGTTGCCGAAGTGCGTATATGATGAGAATTGGATGATTGACCGATGTTATAGATATATATATATTATATATGTCTTATGATGTTATTGTCTCTGTTTTTTGTTGTATATTTGCTGTTCTACAGTACCATGTATATACATATGTGTTCCTAACTCATAAATATTATTTTCAAGTGTACAATGTGCATTTTTGTTTACTAAACACGGTAATTTTCTCTTTTTGTTTCTAAAATAGATTAAAACAACCAAAACGTTTTGGCGCCGACGTTTTGACGCCATGTAGGGGGGGGGGTAGAAATGATGAAATCGTTATAATTTTTCTGACGAAGTCTATCAAAGAGCTGAGCAGAAGGGCACCGATGGGAAGTATGCGTCATTTCTTGCTGGACTTGAGCCACCGCGGAAAGCTAAGAAATACCAAGCGGCTGATGAGCGCCTCTTCAATTTGGTGCAGAATTACATCCCGGTGAACCCGAACAATGAAAATGATCACAATTACCACATAAATCCAAATTTTCATATTATTTTAGAATTTCTCCGTGGAATTTCGCGCAATTATCATATGAACCCATAAATTGTTTCCATTTCTTCATTTTGTTAAGTTTATTATATTTAACGAAAAATTTCATTTTTTTATAATTTTTACAATTTCTTCCTGCCTTTTTTTCATTTTTGGCTTGGCGCCAAAACGTCGGCGCCAAAACGACCTGGTCCCGCAATTCCACACCATAGCCAAAATGTGTATATAAAGAAGGGAAATCTTACTTTTTCATCATTCGTTTTTATCATGTCCCAGACACCAAACCACCGTCAACCTTCTGTTGATAAAGTAATGGTGCAATGCCCTTAAAATTATTTATTTAAACTAACACTTTTTAATTTAAGCGCAAACGGGGCCCAACAGTGGCACTGAGACGGGGGAGCGCGCCGACAATGGCAATGTGACGGGGCCCAACAGTGGCACTGAGACGGGGAGAGCGCGCGGACATTCGTCGGAGACTGTTATTTCATCTGTGCCTCTCGATTCGGCGGAGACTGTCATTTCACCTGTGCCTGTCAATTCGCCGGAGAATTCGTCTGCGACTGTCAATTCGCCGGACACTCAATTCGTCTGTGCCTCGAGGCGCTCGTAAGACCATTCGATTCGCATGCGCTTTTTCAATAATACGATTCACATTCATTGTCTATTCGTTCTCATATGTATGTATTTATTTGTCATTGATTTGTGAGTCATTAAAGTTTTTGTTCTAAAAAGCTGTGCAATCGGTTCGAGAAATTTTTTGTGGGGTAGGTCTTTGTCAGGACAACCGTGTTTCATGATCAAAAAATAATTATTAGTCCAAATGTGCTTTACAAATCGGGCTAATCGTAAATTTGCCCCCAACCGAATTATCACGAACGTCCTATATTTTTCCAAAGCAAGTGTCCATCCTTTGGTTTTCGGAACCGCCAACGTCTGAGACAACCGCCAAGCTAAAAAATTTTCTTCTTAGAGTTGTCTCTCAGACGCAGTTGAGTTGGTTTTCTACCCTTCTCTGATTTTTTTCTCTTATTCTATAGAAGTTTCAAAATTTAAATTCACACAAAATCAAAGTCTATCCGTCAGATTTTATCGATGGCTTACTATGCCATATTTTATATACCGGATATACACATACAAAGCACATATTGAATAATACATACACATACAATACTGGGGGGGGGGATACATTGCATAATACATACACATGCGGGGGATATAGGAACAATCATCAACAATATATAGGTGGTATCATCCGGCGGTCGTCCAAAAGTTGAGTGTGCTCACAGCGCTCCCATCTGCATCATCGCAAATTCGCCACGTCGCATCTCCGTCCTTCTCATCCGGTCCCGCACTTTTGCAGCGTAGAACTTGGTCACCGTCTTCTGAGCCTTTTGGTTCGCATGTTTGGCCATGGTGTCGGGCAGGCACAGTCGGCACGAAAACTCCATGTCGCGCGCCCATCAGCAGCTTCAAGGATGTGCGCCCGGTGCTGCGGGAGATGCTCGACCAGTTGCACCATCCGATCATCGACACTGTGGAGCGACAGACCGGGATGGACCGCGAGCAGGTAAAGAAAGGGAAGGCATTCCCCGCTCTAATTTTACAATGCCATTCAGCTGTTCTTCGCCGTGGTCGCCCTGTTGACGTTCTACCTGCTGTTTGGCTCTTACAACATCTTCGTGAGCAATGTGCTCGGTGGGTTTTTGGCTTTTTTTTTTTGTCTTCACTGCCTCCACTAATTTTTGTCATTTTCAGTCAAATGTTACCCGGTCTACCAGAGCGTGATGACCATCCGATCGCAAAGCAAAAGTGAGTTTAAAATTTTTCCAATTTTTGATTTTAATTAATATCCCAATCCCATTTTCAGCGGACGACACCCAATGGCTCGCCTACTGGTGCGCGTTCGCCCTCTTCTCGCTGGTCGACCACTTCATCGCGCCGTTCGGGCTGTATCTGCTGCTGAAGACGGCCGTGCTCGTCTACATGCTCCTCCCGCAGACGTACGGTGCGCACAACTGCTTCGTCAACTATGTGCAGCCGATGATGGAGCGATTTGCGGAGCGCCGTGTCCGACGCCATGCTCATTGATGCGCCCGCCCGCAAGCTAAGACGAGCCGCTCCGAGGGAATGATCACTTCGGCAGAAATTGATTCACCGATAAAAATATGCATTTTGCCACTTTGTAATTGTGTGTATATTATTCGTATTGTATATGTGATTTCCATTTTCAACGCTGTG
>CP049710.1:6375362-6401207 GCA_004148225.2 Heterodera glycines | reverse complement strand
AAACATGTTAGTGTGAAAACAATTTTTCCAAAATTGTTAAAGGCGCCCCAAATGGCCATCCAATATGCCCACGACCCCAATTCACCTGCGGAATGTCCGTCCCTTCCACCACAAAAGCCGCGTATTTCTCCGCCACCAAACGACGCAAACGGTCCAACGCGGAGGCATTGCTGTAAATTTGGGGAAAATTTGACAAAATGCATGGATTTCCCATATTATTGGTCAAATTGTATCAAAAATTGTTAGTTTTGGATTCAAACTCCCCCTCCACCTTACAAATTAGGGAGAGCAGAGCTCGTTTCCCGCCCGAAAATTTTTTTCTAATAAAATTTCAAAAAAACGAAAATTTTTCAGTGATTTTTTTACTTTTATGATGCATTACTAAATTTTTTCAAGAAATCGCTGGAAATTTTTTTTTTGTTTTTTTCCGAAAAATTCTCTTAAGTTTGAAAATTTGTTGATTTTTTCGGGGGGTGGGGAGGAAACATAATGAACTCCAAATTAAAGGTAATGCCGTTTTTCACCTTCTCGCCACTTCGTCCTGCTCCCCTTGCTCAGTCCGCACATCGCTTTGCCCTCCTCCTCCCTCTCTTTTGACTCCTTCTCTCCTTCCTCTTCCTTTTCTTCCTCTTCCGACTCGTCTTCTTCTCCTTCTTCATCTTCCGTGTCCTCCTCGTCCTCCTTCTGTTGTTGCTGGTGCAGAAATTGCGACTCCAAGAACTGCAGAACCATCTCGAATACGGCTGTGCCGGTCAACAGCGGGTCCAAGTCGCTCTGAACGCCGATGTAACGGGCGACACGGCCAGGCACCAGGAAGCCAAAGTCGCTGAACGATTGGTGCACAATGCCCCTGCAAAGGAAACAAATGTTCAAATAAATATGAGCAAGCAATTCGGGGAATGCCAAAAAGAGTGGGTGAATTCTTTGTTTTTACACGGACCAATTTGCAAAGAACAGGGTAGCAAAAAAATTAAAAATAACAGAAAATTTTTTGTTTCTAACCAAGAAAATATGTATATTTTTGCTTTTCCCACCGCTTCTTCGACCACTCACTTTATCGTGAACATCATTCGGCTGTCCGTGTTGTTGACACTCGGCTGTGCAGTTGCTGCTGTCGTTGCGGCGCCGTCCTGCGACTGTTGCTGCGGTGCCGTCGTTGTTGTCGTCTCCGTTGCTGTTTTGTCGTCATTGGTGGCAGTGGTCGCCTTCGCTAACAGTCGCTGCATTCGTCGCACATTGTGTGGCCATTGCCATTTGCTGGCGTTGAGCATCAGCACGGGCCAAAAAAATGGGGAAAGGCGATGAGCAAAAAAAAAAAACCCGAAATTTTCTGGAAACGGGCCAAATTTATTTTTTGCACAAAAATGGGTTTTATTGGCGCGGGTTCGAATCCCATTGGGTGTGTGTGCCGATGAAGGGGGGAAAGAAGACAAATTTTGAATTTGAACAAATTTAACAAAATTAAAAATTTCCAGTGGCGCCTATCGGCACCCTTCCGCCGTTCCTCAAAATTTTTTTCCAAAAAATCGCATTTCACACACCTGCACAGTCGCCGGATACATTCGTCGTTCCACCGGGTACAGCCAGGCGTCGAGCAGCACACAGGCGTTGAACAGCGACGGATATTCGGCACATGCGGACAGCGACGAGGCGGCGCCAAAACTGTGGCCCATGCACACGCAGCGATCCAACGCGAGACGATTCTGACAAAACGGGGAGGGAATTTTCTATTTTTTACAAATTTTTCAAAAAAATGAGCGATTTTCTGGATGAATTTTAAGAAGAAATTTTAATATTTAAAATTTTGACACAGCAGTGAAGAATTTTGGTTGGACGACAAAATTTTTAATTTTTTACTGCGCTTTTCCAAATCGAGCAAAAATTTCCAGATCGCAAACCCGTTTTCGAAAAATGTTTCATTTTCATTTATTTCCCCCAATTTTCCACTCACTTTGAATTGTGCCCAATCGAATGTTTGGCCGAGAAGAATTTGCTGTTGTCCAATTTGGCGTTCGTTGTTGTTGTCCGTCGTCAGCTTCTCACCAATTGGCACCGGTCCGTTTTGCTGCTGCGGCGTCCCTTCAACGGCTGTTGGTAGCGGTGGCGAGGGCGGCGGTGTTGGTGATAGCACCTGCTCAAGCGTATACGTCCAATAGCAGGAGCCGTCCCTGGAAAGCGGAGAGGGGGAGGAGGTATAGTTTGAATTTTCAAAAGCGCCATGCCATGGCCGACTCACTCACCGGTGTTCCAACGCTGCCACTACGTAGCCGTGAGAGGTCAGAATCTCGCCAATGTTGGTCATCGCTTGTTTCGCCTCGGCTCGCGCTCCACCCGGCACCACATTCGTCGACCCCGCCGCGATCCCGGTCTGGCCACTGATGTACAGCGTCTGGTTGTTGAGGAGCACTGCCTGGCTGAAAAAACAAAAAACATGAAGATGGTTTTGATGGCCTCCGTTGTTCCGACCTGTGACCCGTCGCAGGAGGCGCCTTGGACGTGGTGATGAGACGAATGGAGGGAGCAGCCATGTGGAGAATGGTGGTTTCAGAAATTAGGACGTTGGTCGTTTGTTCGCTGAAAATTAAAAGAAACGCCAATGTAAAATACAGGAAAAAGGCAAGCGAAATGTGCAAAAGACGAAAAGGCATTTTTAGCACTTTTTTTTTACTATGACGAACCAAACGAAAAAGCCCCTTTCGATTCTTTATGTTTTCCTGATCACTGACCACCAGTGTGTCATTTTTTGACCCAAAATTTTGTACAGAAAATATCGAAAAATTGCAAATTATATTTAAGGAATTCGCATGTGGTTTTTTATTGGGACGATCAAAGTAAAAAGTGCAGGATTTTGTTAAAAAGAGTGGAGGGGAAAAAGAATGAAAATAGAGAAAATTGTTTTGAATAGCGAGGAATGGTAATGCGATTTGATTTGACTCGCCTTTATATAAAAAAAACAAAGGCGCATAAACAAATTTTTTGTTCGGATGAAATTTGAAAATTCCTCCGATTTTGCCATTCGCTTATTGGACTGTATAAATATGCAGCCATTTTCACTTATTGCTTCATTTTGTACTTTTCATTGCTTCTCTATTTTGCTATTCGTCTTCTCCCCTTCCCTTCAAATATAATTTTTCAAATTAACAAATTTTCAGCGAACAAACGACCAACGTCCTAATTTCTGAAACGACCATTCCCCAAATGACTACTCCCTCCATTCGTCTCATCGCGACGTCCAAGGCGCCTGCTGCGACCGGCTACAGGTGGAAACAGTGGACAACAATTGTGAAAGCTCAATTTTTTTGCTTTTTACAGCCAGGCAGTGCTCGTCAACAACCAGACGCTGTACGTGAGCGGCCAGACCGGGATGATATCAGGAAAGACGGATGTGGTGCCGGGTGGAGCGCGCGCCGAGGCGAAGCAGGCGATGACCAACATCGGGGAGATTCTGACGTACGCCGGCTCGTCCTTCAAGCACGGTGAGTGAGCAAAAGTCGGATCACATCATCCATCATCAGTGAATTCCCGCCCCTTTTCAGTTATCAACTGCAACATCATGGTGACCAACATGAGCGACTTCCAGGACGTCAACGAAACGTTCAAGAACTTCTTCACCCCGGACACGTACCCTGCGCGCAGCTTCTTCCAGGTGGTCAAGTTGCCGAAGAATGCACTCGTCATGATCGATGCGGTGGCGGTTGTTGCGGGCCAGTGAGCCGAAGTGCAGAAGAGCGCACAGATGAACAACAGATGTACATTCGTGTATTGTATATTGATGTGATCATGTATTCGATCCTATTGTATTATTGCGTGTAATAACTGTCCTCGTTCTGATCACGATTGTATGTATATATTATGTTGCGCCAATCAGATAAATGCCTATTGTATGTATTCTGGTCCTCGTTAAATTTTACAGAAGTCCGCTAAAATCCTTTACAGCAAGTCAAAATTTTTCGAAACCGAGAAAGACGGCAATTGTCCGGAAAAACCGTTCACCGCTTGGTCAAAGAGTTTTTGGGGCTTTGAAATTCGTTTTGAATGGGGCCTCTAGCAAAACTAAGAATCTGACTACGATTAGGTATCTAGCAACAAAATTGAGATTAAAATGAAAAGCCACCTACTCTTCTCATTTACCATCACTTTGCTGATTTCAAGACAGCAATGATGATTTTTCTTGAGATGCTAATTTTCAGAGTGTAATTTAACTAAAAATTGCCAATTTCGAATAAAAATCTGTTTAAAATTTCCAAGTCGAAGTGGCCGCGCCGAAATGGCCGCGCCGAAGTGACCCCGACCCATTTTTTTAGCCCTCGGGCCAGCGGTTTGCAATTAACCGGTAAGAAAACGTTTAATCGGGCACGTTTGTTTTTCAAAATTTACCGGACCCGGGCGCATCTGCAAAAGCCCGCCGGCGGGCGCCCAGGCTTTACTAATTATGTCGTCAAAAATGAACGGAATAAATATTTTCGTCGGAAAAAATCATCAAAATTACAGACGAGAAAAATGAGCATCAAAAAAGGACCAACAGATCAATTTGTCCATTCAATAATCTCCAAAATATCCAATCATTTCTCAATTATATTTCACTTCCGCACAATTCGACGTCCTATTCTTTGTTTGACACGCCGCTGATGGGGACAATGGCATAAATTCATTTTGTTCAAAGATTGGATATACGGAAAAGTTGAAAATTTGTATTATTTTCTTAAAATTCTTTTTTCATTGCTCACACAATCCAATTTTTGACGAGACACAAACGAATTTTGACATTGTTCAAATTGTCCGTCAAATTTTCGTCCTCCCACTGAACAATTTGTCCAATTTGGCATCGCTTCAACCCCATTTATGATTTGGTCCTTCCTCCAATGTCAGTTTTTCTCGAGTTCGTTCATTGACCAATTCACATGGCACAATTTGCGGATTCCGAGCAGGGAGCAGCAGGACAAAACGTCGCCGGGACATATCAAATTTCTTTATTACCTAGCCTGGTTTGGAAAAAATTCTAGAAAAATTCGAAAAAAAGTTATTAAGAAAATTCAAGGAAGTACGTTTTCCGTTATTTTGAAAATCAGCAGATTTAGTTTTTTATTAACACTTAGGCTTTCAAAAAAGTTAAGTTTTAAATTTTCTTAAATTTAAGTTGTTTTTTCAAACGCAAATTGGTGCCAGTTTTGTCCCAAATTTGCTGATTGGCACGGAGAAAAGCGAGGACGGAATCGTCGTACCTGAAAAGGGAATACATTTGTCGTCAACAAAATGTTTGAATTTCAATTACCAAATCTGAAGGTCCTTAAAGCGAATTTTGTCGGGCAGCGGAAGATCAATTGAATTGGCATGGTCAATAAACACAGACAGTTTTGGCATTTCCGCGTCAGTGTCTTTTCGAATTTTGATTGGTCTCCAAATTACCAATTTGCTTTTGCCATCGAAATGTTTGTCCACTAAAACATCAAAACGTGGCGAAAGCAATGCCAATTTGAGGCCGAGTTCGGCATGGTCAAAAAAGGGAACATATCCATCCAAACACCCGTAAAATCCAACTGAAATGCGGGGAAAATAACTAGGGCACCGATTTATAGTGAAAAAACTCTGGCCCACAAAAAAGGAATTTACCAGTGTAAATTTTAAATTAGTGCGCAAAAAATTACGTCAGTTACGCTATTTGGCGAAATGATAATTTTGTCTAACACTGCACTGGACTTGACCCATAGTGAAAACGGAAATAATGTATATAAAAGGAGCGCATTTGCAGTGTTCCATCACATAATTCATTGCCCACATATTATTGTTATTATATATTGCTCATCGTCTGCAACTTTAATCCCACGAAGCGACGTGCCCGGCGCAACAATGGCAAGAGAGGAATACTGCTTCGATGCAACGGCGGCGGCAGCGGCGGAGCAGTCTCGGCCTTCGGCAACGACTTCAACACTTGTGCAAGGAGATGGCCTGTCAAGCAGCTTCGTGGACGCGATCATCAGGAAGGTCAGGCAGTCGCCTGTCCAACGCTTCACGGATGAGGTGGGATTTTTTTGACATGACATTTCAACAATTAAAAAATTTCATTTTTTCCACAGATCACCGACGAGGAGCTCAAACAACTCTGCAAGGCGGCCACGGACATCTTCAGAATGCAGCCGACGCTCGTCAGGATTCAGCCGCCGGTCGTCGTCGTGGGCGACATCCATGGACAATTCACGGACCTGCAGAGGATCTTCCACACGCACGGCAACCCTCCAGAGCAGCAGTACGTCTTCCTGGGCGACTACGTCGACCGAGGCCCCCAGTCACTGGAAACAATTGTTCTTCTCTTCTGCTACAAGGTGTGGTTTAGTGAATCTTTAACAGACCAAATTAAATCCCCAAAACCATTGCAGGTCAAATACCCAGCGAACTTCATGCTGCTGCGCGGGAACCACGAGTGCGCCAACATCAACAGAGTGTAAGGATCGCATTTTTTTGTGTTGTTTCAGACTTAAATTCCCCCCCCCCCCCTTTAAGGTATGGCTTCTTCGATGAGGTCAACCGCCGCTACCAGCGTCCGGGTCCCCGCCGCCTCTACGACCTCTTCAATCAGACGTTCGCCTGGATGCCCTACGTCGGCCTGATCGGCGACAAAATCCTGTGTGAGTCACATTTTTTGTTGTTGTTGTCCATTCATACTAATTCATTATTTTTCAGGTATGCACGGCGGCCTCTCCGACCAGATCAACAGCCTGGAGCAGCTCAGCCACCTGAATCGTCCGCAAATCGACCCGCCGCTTCGGACGCTGGAGATCGATCTTTTGTGGGCGGACCCTGCGCGCGGAGTTCGTGGCGTCATCCCGAACACCAGAGGAGCGGGCATCGCATTCGGCGAGGACGTGGTGGAGCGGGTGTGCGACATGCTCTGCCTCGACTACATCATTCGGGCGCATCAAGTGAGTTTTTTTCTTTTTTTTCATTTGCTTCTGGACTAAATTCCCACTTCCCCTTTCCAGGTCGTGATGGACGGAGTGGAATATTTCGCTGGCCGCCGGCTCATCACCCTTTTCTCGGCGCCGCGCTACACTGGCCGCAACAACACGGGAGCAACGCTGACAATCGCGCCGAACCTGAGCCACAGCATCACCCGCTTCCCGCCGGCCTGAGGACGATGAGCACCGAACACTAACAGAACAGAAGGATGGAGAAGCGCCCTGGGAACACGACTGGAGATCAGACAATTCCCCTTATCATTTTGTGTGTAAACCCACTACATATCACGAGCTCCTCAAAATCTATTGTCATTATCATTTTCATATTTCCGTATGTATGTTTGTGTGAGGTGTATATGTGCTGATAAACATTTTACATCAATATTAACTTAGTTTCGATTTTTTAGAAAGAACTGAATTGTGACTAATGATAGGATTTCTTAAATTTTAGCGCACAAAAATCCGGAACAATTTATCGGATACCCTAAAATACACTGACTCGGAAAATTTTTCAAAAAAATGAGTAACTTTGTTATTTTCATTAGGTTATAACCAGGGCTCGCAGATGAAAATTTTCAAAAGCCTCATTCGGCAAGCAAAAAAGCCTCATTTCAACCCCATTTATGATTTGGTCCTTCCTCCAATGTCAGTTTTTCTCGAGTTCGTTCATTGACCAATTCACATGGCACAATTTGCGGATTCCGAGCAGGGAGCAGCAGGACAAAACGTCGCCGGGACATATCAAATTTCTTTATTACCTTGCCTGGTTTGGAAAAAATTCTAGAAAAATTCGAAAAAAAGTTATTAAGAAAATTCAAGGAAGTACGTTTTCCGTTATTTTGAAAATCAGCAGATTTAGTTTTTTATTAACACTTAGGCTTTCAAAAAAGTTAAGTTTTAAATTTTCTTAAATTTAAGTTGTTTTTTCAAACGCAAATTGGTGCCAGTTTTGTCCCAAATTTGCTGATTGGCACGGAGAAAAGCGAGGACGGAATCGTCGTACCTGAAAAGGGAATACATTTGTCGTCAACAAAATGTTTGAATTTCAATTACCAAATCTGAAGGTCCTTAAAGCGAATTTTGTCGGGCAGCGGAAAATCAATTGAATTGGCATGGTCAATAAACACAGACAGTTTTGGCATTTCCGCGTCAGTGTCTTTTCGAATTTTGATTGGTCTCCAAATTACCAATTTGCTTTTGCCATCGAAATGTTTGTCCACTAAAACATCAAAACGTGGCGAAAGCAATGCCAATTTGAGGCCGAGTTCGGCATGGTCAAAAAAGGGAACATATCCATCCAAACACCCGTAAAATCCAACTGAAATGCGGGGAAAATAACTAGGGCACCGATTTATAGTGAAAAAACTCTGGCCCACAAAAAAGGAATTTACCAGTGTAAATTTTAAATTAGTGCGCAAAAAATTACGTCAGTTACGCTATTTGGCGAAATGATAATTTTGTCTAACACTGCACTGGACTTGACCCATAGTGAAAACGGAAATAATGTATATAAAAGGAGCGCATTTGCAGTGTTCCATCACATAATTCATTGCCCACATATTATTGTTATTATATATTGCTCATCGTCTGCAACTTTAATCCCACGAAGCGACGTGCCCGGCGCAACAATGGCAAGAGAGGAATACTGCTTCGATGCAACGGCGGCGGCAGCGGCGGAGCAGTCTCGGCCTTCGGCAACGACTTCAACACTTGTGCAAGGAGATGGCCTGTCAAGCAGCTTCGTGGACGCGATCATCAGGAAGGTCAGGCAGTCGCCTGTCCAACGCTTCACGGATGAGGTGGGATTTTTTTGACATGACATTTCAACAATTAAAAAATTTCATTTTTTCCACAGATCACCGACGAGGAGCTCAAACAACTCTGCAAGGCGGCCACGGACATCTTCAGAATGCAGCCGACGCTCGTCAGGATTCAGCCGCCGGTCGTCGTCGTGGGCGACATCCATGGACAATTCACGGACCTGCAGAGGATCTTCCACACGCACGGCAACCCTCCAGAGCAGCAGTACGTCTTCCTGGGCGACTACGTCGACCGAGGCCCCCAGTCACTGGAAACAATTGTTCTTCTCTTCTGCTACAAGGTGTGGTTTAGTGAATCTTTAACAGACCAAATTAAATCCCCAAAACCATTGCAGGTCAAATACCCAGCGAACTTCATGCTGCTGCGCGGGAACCACGAGTGCGCCAACATCAACAGAGTGTAAGGATCGCATTTTTTTGTGTTGTTTCAGACTTAAATTCCCCCCCCCCCCCTTTAAGGTATGGCTTCTTCGATGAGGTCAACCGCCGCTACCAGCGTCCGGGTCCCCGCCGCCTCTACGACCTCTTCAATCAGACGTTCGCCTGGATGCCCTACGTCGGCCTGATCGGCGACAAAATCCTGTGTGAGTCACATTTTTTGTTGTTGTTGTCCATTCATACTAATTCATTATTTTTCAGGTATGCACGGCGGCCTCTCCGACCAGATCAACAGCCTGGAGCAGCTCAGCCACCTGAATCGTCCGCAAATCGACCCGCCGCTTCGGACGCTGGAGATCGATCTTTTGTGGGCGGACCCTGCGCGCGGAGTTCGTGGCGTCATCCCGAACACCAGAGGAGCGGGCATCGCATTCGGCGAGGACGTGGTGGAGCGGGTGTGCGACATGCTCTGCCTCGACTACATCATTCGGGCGCATCAAGTGAGTTTTTTTCTTTTTTTTCATTTGCTTCTGGACTAAATTCCCACTTCCCCTTTCCAGGTCGTGATGGACGGAGTGGAATATTTCGCCGGCCGCCGGCTCATCACCCTTTTCTCGGCGCCGCGCTACACTGGCCGCAACAACACGGGAGCAACGCTGACAATCGCGCCGAACCTGAGCCACAGCATCACCCGCTTCCCGCCGGCCTGAGGACGATGAGCACCGAACACTAACAGAACAGAAGGATGGAGAAGCGCCCTGGGAACACGACTGGAGATCAGACAATTCCCCTTATCATTTTGTGTGTAAACCCACTACATATCACAAGCTCCTCAAAATCTATTGTCATTATCATTTTCATATTTCCGTATGTATGTTTGTGTGAGGTGTATATGTGCTGATAAACATTTTACATCAATATTAACTTAGTTTCGATTTTTTAGAAAGAACTGAATTGTGACTAATGATAGGATTTCTTAAATTTTAGCGCACAAAAATCCGGAACAATTTATCGGATACCCTAAAATACACTGACTCGGAAAATTTTTCAAAAAAATGAGTAACTTTGTTATTTTCATTAGGTTATAACCAGGGCTCGCAGATGAAAATTTTCAAAAGCCTCATTCGGCAATCATTTTGGGTCAAAAAGCCTCATTTTTACAAATTTATTCAAAACACGTTTAAAATGTTCAAATGTTGTATTTTTGACTGTCCATGATCAATTTGAGCAATTTTTTATTTGAAATAGTAAGCATTTTGTGAAAATCTGAGTATGAAAAATCGAAATTGATTTTTTTTCAGCGCTTTTTCCAAAAAGGGGGTCCGCGGCGCCGATAGGCGCCGCCGGGAAAAATTTTGTAAAAAACTACAAAAAGCCTCAAAATTTCTCAAAAAACCACAAAAAGCCTCAAAATTTCTCAAAAAACCACAAAAAGCCTCAAAATTTCTCAAAAAACCACAAAACCTTCAAAGCCTCAAAGCCTCATTTTGAAAATTTAGCCTCATTGACCTATCAAAAAACCACAAAATGAGGCTAAAGCCTCAGATCTGCGAGCCCTGGTTATAACTCAAGTCCTAGGCCGCCGTTTTGTGATTGGACGGGTAAAAGTCGTTTGGATGCGTAACTGCAATAGCCGTTTTTTTCCTCAAACAAAATTTTTTTTTCTTTGCAAGTCAAGGGTTCCACCTTTGTTTTGCAACAAAAAACAATTTTCGGACCCTACTCTGGTTTTGTCGACCTCCTACTCCATACAAGTGTCACAATTACCATCAAAACTACAATTCTGTCGCGATAACGCATTTATTGTTCACATTTTACATACAATATGAAACGGAGTTACGTTGGACCATACATAAATACATGTGTACACATATATAACACATCAATACAATTAGAACAATATGATCGCTGGTATGGAAAGCGCAAAATTTGCTTACAGAGTGATAAAACACAAATGATAGGGGCAACAACATATATTTTGGGGATAGCATCGGTTTGGGAGGGGAACTGTTGTCGGCCATTCCATCGTTCGTCCGTCCTCGTGTACTGCGGCGGCATCATTGGCTCTTCTCACTGCTGGAGCTCTTCGATCCTTTGTGCTTCTTCTCCTTCTTGGCCCCGCCGCCGCTCGCTCCATCCGATGACTTTTTGCCGCCAAGTGACATGCCAACGAACTGAAAAGGGAAAACAAAACCGTTAAAATGATTGATGGAACAACAGATTTGGAATGAGCAAACGCACCATTCCACCGCCGAACAGTGCCGCAGCAACGATCAGGTAGAAGAAGAAGCTCATTTGGTTGATTGGAGAACAAGCGCGGTCGAAGTTGACGTGTGTGGAAGATGTGTGGGTTGAAGGTGTTGCGCAATTATCGTCGTTGAGATTATTTTATTATTGGGAAGTGAGCGAAAATGCGAATGTCCGTTCCTTTTATACAATCTCAGCCACGACAATTCTTAAACCCAACATTTTGCCAAATTTCATTTGATATATAAGGGGATGCGTTTTCATCCTTTTCACCTTCGCTACTACCATTTGCCCATTTCGAAGTGCACCCGCTGCAACATTTTTGTGAGTTTTTTCTCTTTTTTTTCGTGTGTTTTTTTGTCTTCTTTTTACATCCCCATACGTATGTATAAAAATTGTTCTTATAATTGAAATTTTTGCCTTTTCTGATAATTTTGATAAATGATAATAAATGTTCCCCCCACAAATCAGGGCTGGAGCGCGGCCGCGATCCGCGATGCGCGATCCGCGATTCGCGGCGTTTTTTTTTGCGCGATCCGCGGTCGCGGCCGCGGCAATTTGAATGCGCGGTGCGCGGCCGCGGTTTTTTTTTTTGCGCGATGCGCGGTCGCGGCCGCGGCAATTTGAATGCGCGATGCGCGGCCGCGGTTTTTTTCTGTGCGCGCTCCAGCCCTGCCACAAATGACTGATAAGATAAAAAACAAAGGTGGGAGGGATAAAAGAGAGACAAAACACACTCATACATTTGATGGATAGGGAACGGATTTTTAGGTTTTAACCTTTTTTTTTGCGGATAGTACTTGATGAGAGAAGCACGAAAAACACATTTTCACCGAACAATTTTTGATTTAGAGCGACTTATAAGCACCTAAGTGGGTTAGCACCTATTTTGGCCTTTTCCAGAAATTTCATAGCAAAAATGCAATAAAAACGAAAAATACACCCCTAGAATCGATCCCAAAAATTTTTGAAAATATACCCCTAAAAATTGACCAAAATTTCAGAAAATATTCCACTAAGAAATGAAAAATTTTCCAAAAAATTCGTTCCCTATTGATGGACTCTTACAAATTTCTTTGAATCTGCCGCTTTGGAGATTGACTGACAAGTCGAATAATTGTGCCGTTGGGCACACCCAAAATTTGATAAGAAAATTAATAGCAAAAAATGACGGAGGGGGCGGGGGACGATTGAGTCGCACCGATTCGGTAAAAATGTGTCGAAATTTTTTTGAAATTTTACTGGCCTAGCAGGGGCTATTTGATATTTCTGGAATGATAAAATGAAATTCAGAATTGACCCAGCAGGATTTTTACGAAAAATTTCGGCCCCAACGGTCCCGCCAATTTTCTCACCAAATTCGATAGAGAATTACTTTTTAATCTTTAAGAAAAATACGTAATACATATCTATCTTTATTTTATTTTTCTAGGCCCATCATTTTGTTTTTCCAATAATATTTTTTACCTTGATAATGGTGGTGGTAGTGGTGGTGTAACAGCAACAAAATTTGCTGGTGTCTTGCGGCGATGGTTGTGCCCATTGTCAACGCTTTCCACAACAAAAAATAATGCCGGCGTAAAATGGGGGAAGGCATTTGAACACGGCAAAAAGCCAAGCAACAAAAATTTTTCAAATTTTAACGAGGGACGGAGGAGTAATTGTGAGGAACTTTTGGGTGAATTTGGGAGGGGTGACAATTTGACAATTTTCATCATCATCGACGGACGACCTGCCGAGAGACACGCAAAAAAAAGAGAGAGGGTGTGGCAGCATTGAGCAGGGCGCACGGGTGTCCAGACATTTGCGTCCCGGACATTTGCGGCCCGGACATTTGCGGCTCGGACATTTGCGGCCCCAGCCAAATCGGACATTTGCGGCCCGGACATTTGCGGCTCGGACATTTGCGGCCCCAGCCAAATCGGACATTTGCGGCCCGACATTTGCGGCCCGGACATTTGCGGTTCGGACATTTGCGGCCCATTTCTTAAGGGCCATTTTCGGACATTTGCGGCCCAATTTTTTGCTAAATTTTGCGGCCCAAGCCAAAATCGGACATTTGCGGCTTTGCCCTACATTTCATTTAAATTTATTTTATGTAATTTTGAATAAATATTACTATTAGATTTTATCAATTTAAGAATAAGATATTTTATTCTCTTCATCATAATATTTAACTTTTTCAATACATCAATTAATACACAAAAATAAATTTTTTATTTCCAATGGCTTGCTCAAGGCCCAACGAGCGTCATTTTAAAAAATTAATATTTCTGGGAGCATCTGCATGATTTGCGGCTCTCTGCTTGATTTGTTCCTTGCGATCACGCACCTAATGATTCCAAATAATTCACCCTTATCATTTTAATTACGGTATGTTGCGTTGAATCGATTAAATGGTTATGTGCTGTAACAACGCGAAGATGTCCGGGCCGCAAATGTCCGGGACGCAAAAGTGGGGTAACCAGGGCACGTGGTCGGTCCACCCGACCCGTTTCCCGTCCGTCTTCCGCCCAGCAGCAGCAGAGGGGGAGAAAAGCCCCCCCCCCCGGCGCCGCCCCACGTGAGGCGGTCGTCGGTGGTCGTCGTACATTACTCACTAAGTCATTCATTCACTCATTCTTCTTTTCTTTTCTTTTTTTGTAAAATTTAATTTAATGGGGGAGTCATGCCACGAGCTCACTCTCAAGCAGTCAATGAATGAATGAGAATGGAAAGGTGGTGATGAGATTTTTAGTTTAATGTTCACAAAGAGGAAATGCAAAAATAATAAAAAATGAAAATTAATAAATAGTGAAAAATGAAACTCAAAAAAGTTGAAATTAAGGCAGGGGCCCGACCCGACTTTCTCACCCCAAAAGAATCCCAAAAGAGTCTGGGCCTTACCCTATGATAAAGAAAAGGGGGCAAAGGTTGAAAATAACATCACAGGGGGGTTAGATAATAAAGAGAAATTTTCGTTAATTTTCAATGAGATTTTCTGAATGATTTTCAAAAAAAACCCAACAGTGAAAAGATAGAAAACTCCGAAAAATAAACAATGCCGAAAATTTAGAGGTATTTTCAACTTTGCCTAAATCAGGAAAAGACGGGATTTATTTAAATCCCCATTTTATGTCTCCATTGAAAGAGTTTCTGAATAAAATAAAATTTCTACCCAAAAAGGAGAAAGCGATAAGAAGGGACAAAAGAGAAGAAAATGACGGGAAAAGAAGTGAATTAAAGAAAATTATTTGGAAAATGAAAATTTTTGATGACTTGAAACATTAAAAAACCAATGATTTTCTCAAAAACATAAATCTATTATATTAATCGGCAGTTAGCCCCGCCCACCGTTCAAAACAAAGAATTTTTCGACGCGATTTCTTTTCCCTTCCATTCTTCTCCCCGAGGGTGTTTGTTTACTGCTTTCCCTCCAGCAGTGCTCATTGATTTTGTTTACCATTTTCAATGAATGCAAAATTTTTTATTTATGATTTTTGCTTACATTTTTGAAAGATTTTGAATAATTTTATTTCTTAATTTTATTGAAAAATGCACTAAAAACTACCAAAAAAATAGAACCTTAAAAAATGCTGATTTATTTAATTATCGTCAATTATATAAACTCTCCTTCGCGGGATTTTGTGAAAATTGGTGAAAATTTAGAACCTTTTGGTATTTCGGAAGAGAAGAAAATATGTCTAAATTTTTCAAGAATTTTTTGACCCGACCTTTTTTCTCCCATTCTTTCCAATGCTTTTTACTAATTTTACTCCATTTGCTTATTGTTTTTGTTTACTTTATTCAATGGTTACAAACTTTTTGATTTGTTATTTTTACATGCATTTTAAAATATTTTGTATTTTTGTATTTTTTCATTTCTTTGATTTTTTTCCTTACCAATTTTGGGATTATCTAAATCTACCTCCTTTTTTTCAAATTTTTTGAAGTTTAAAAATCAAAAAATGTTTCAATGGGATTTTCTGGCATGTTGAACATGAGTCTGACATTTAATTTGATCAATTTTAACATGAATTCGATTTTTCAAATTTCGTTTTTTTCTTCCAAAAAGGAATAAAGTATTATTTAAGCCCTTTTGTACGAAAAATGCCAGTTCGTAAATTTAAACTCGACTTTTGCTCGAATTAATGTTCGGGATTCGGGATTAAAAATTGATTTGACTTTTAAAATTTAAAGAACCAGGGATGGGCCCCAAAAATTTTTGGAAGTCCATACTTCCTGGGGTCAAAAATTTTTCGTAAATCGAATTCCGATCCCAAAAACATAGGAAATCTGAAGTTAAGTTGGAAATTTTTTTAAATATATAAAATATAACAAAAAATTTTAAACATTTTAATAGGAAATTTTAAAATTCTTAACCAAGTAAAAGATGTTTCAAAAATGCTTTTGGTATATCAGGTTGAAAAAAAATTCAGTGATTTTCAGCAAAACCTTTTTTCATGTTATTTTATATTGTTTTAGAACATTTTTGAGAAAGGGATTATTTTGTTCACCTTTTTTATTTCAGTTGAAATTGTACAAAAAGGCTAAAATTCAAAAAAAAATTTGAAAATTTCTGTCTTTTTTTGTTACAAAATTTCGGAAATCGGATTTTTGTGCTATCCTTGCTACGTACGTTGCATAAGAGAGAGATAGAGAGAGAGCAAGAGAGAGAGAGAGAGAGAGCGAGAGGGAAATCATCGAGAGGAAGACAAAGTGAGAGAGAAGGAAGAGAGAGAGAGCGAGGAGAGAGAGAGAGAGAGAGCGAGGAGAGAGAGAGAGGGGGGGTGAGAAGCGAGAAAAAGGGATTGAGAGCGAGAGAAGAGAGGAAAAGTGAGTTAGAGGGCGAGGGGATAAGAGAGGAAAGGAGGCAGAGAGAGAAAAGAAAAAGAGAGTGAGGAGGATAAAGAGAGAGAGAGAGAGGAGAGAACAGAGGAAAAGAGAGAGAGCGAGCGAGAGGGAAATCAATGAGAAAGCGGAATAAAAGAGGGATGAAGGGGAGACAGTGAGAGGAGAGAGAGGAAGAGGGAGAAAGGAAAGAGAGGACAGAGAGCGACAGGGAGTAAGAGAGAGGGGAGAAAGATAGGAGATCGAGAGGAAGACAAAGTGAGAGAGAAGGAAGAGAGAGAGAGGGGGAGAGAGATAGACAGAAAGATAGAGACAGAGAGAGAGAAAGGGGGGGGTGAGAGAAGGAAAAAAAGAGATTGAAAGCGAGAGATAAAGAGAGAGAACGAAGAGAGAGGGAGGAGAGAAGAGAGGAAAAGTGAGTGAGAGAGGGAGGAGATAAGAGAGGAAAGGAGCAGAGAGAGAGAGAAGAAAAGAAGAGAGAGGAAAGAAAAGAGAGAGTGAGGAGGGATAAAGTGAGGAGGGACAAAGAGAGAGAGAGAGGAGAGAACAGAGGAAAAGAGAGAGAGGAGAAAATATAGGAAAAGAGAGAGGGAGGAGGATAAAGAGAGAGAGAGAGGAGAGAACAGAGGAAAAGAGAGGGAGAGAGGAGAGAACAGAGGAAAAGAGAGAGAGAGGGAGGAAATAAGAGAGAGGAAAGTGAAAAGAAAATAGAGTGAGGAGGAGAAAGAGAGATGAGGAGAGAAGAGAGGAAAGAAGAGAGAGAGCGAAAGGGAAAGGGAAATCAATGAGAAAGCGGAATAAAAAGAGGGATGAAGGGGAGACAGTGAGAGGAGAGAGAGAGAGAGAGAGGAAGAGGAAGAAAGAGAGGACAGAGAGCGACAGGGAGTAAGAGAGAAGGGAGAAAGAGAGCAGATTGAGAGAAAGACAAAGTGAGAGAGAAGGAAAAGAGAGAGCGAGGTAGAGAGAGATAGACAGCGGGAGAGAGAGACAGAGAAAGAGAGAGAGAGAGAGGGGGTGAGAGAAGGAGAAAAAAGGGATTGAAAGCGAGAGATAAGGAGAGAGAAAGAGGAGAGAAGAGAGGAAAAGTAAGTGAGAAGGCGAGGAGATAAGAGAGGAAAGAAAAGAGAGAATGAGGAGGGACGGGACAAAGAGAGAGAGAGGAGAGAACAGAGGAAAAGAGAGAGAGAGAGAGAGAGAGAGGAGATACGAGAGAGGAAAGTGAAAAGAAAAAGAGAGTGAGGAGGAGAAAGAGAGATGAGGAGAGATAAGAGAAAAGAAGAGAGGAAAGGATAAAATGAGAGAAATAAAAGACGAAAAATATCATATATATCGTTAGTTGAAGCAATATTACAAAATGTCTTGGTTTTTGAGCCTAAAATCTGATTTTTTGGCCCTGATGGTCTGATTTTGAAAAATTTTCGATCAACCCCTGGTTAAAGGAGAAATAAGTATTTGGAACATGGATGGCATTCCGAAGCCAAAAAAATTTTCGTAAATCGTATTACAGCGGTAAATTTTTGCGGAACGCGGAAATACTTAAAAATTTTAATAGGCTAAATTTTAAAATTATTACCAAATAAATAATGATTTAAAAAATATTTTCGGTATATTTCTATATCAGCTTAAAAATTATTCAATGATTTCATCAAAATTATTAATTACTTTTACATTATATTAGAACATTTGGGAAAGGATTGACTATTTACACCTTTTTTCCGTCACGGTTTTTCAATAAATTTTGGGAACATTGTGGAGGGAGGCGGTTCCGAGGAGCAACCGGGAAAAATTTTTGAAATTTTTAATGCGGTTTTTTAACAGAAAAGAATAATTTTAGTGAAATTTTTAAAATCTGAAAAAAGAGCAGTTGGCGCCGCGAAGCGGCGCCCACTGCTCGTAAATAAACACAAGAAATTGAGAAATGTGAACAATGAATGATCTTTGAATGTTGACAGACACAGAACAAAAGGCGCCGCCGTGTCACAACATTACCCAAAAATCATTTAATAATGGGAATTTTAGAGAGAAATGGACAGAAAGAGAGAGAACCTAAGAAATAGATGCGAACGGCAGAGAAAAAATGTTTAAAAAATATATTTAAATTTTAAAATATTTTATTTAATTTACAAAAATGGGGGAGCGGAGATATTTTGTGAGCCGAAAAGGCCAGTCTGTCTCTTTTAATTAATGCTCAATTGGTTTCTAAAATGTCAAAATTTTTTATTTTACTAAAAAAAGTTATGGTCAAAGATCCAAAAAACTGACTTTTTTTGGCCTTTAAACCAAAACTAAATGATTTGGTCAACACCCTAAGGTTAAATATTTTTTGACTAATATTCGGTACCCTTAATAAATGTCTCCCGTATTTTGGGTTATCTAATTTGTTTTTTTTGTTCTTAAACAATTTGTAAACCAAAGACACTCAGGAATATCTAATTAATTGCACCGGAAAGATCATTCCTACCAAAATTACTTCGGCATAAAAACAACTAATGCGGAATGAGCGAAAAGAATTTCCTTATATTGTTGTGCAAATCATCAGTAAAAAGCAATTTTCTCTAACACTGAAATTTTCAAAAAATTTCCCGGCGGCGCCTATCGGCATCGCCGGACCTAAAAAACCTTGATTTTCTTGGAAAATTTGCTCAAAATCGCTAAATTTGGTCATTTTTTGGACAAAATCTGTTAAGAAATCGCATTAAAAATTAACAAAATTTTACCCGGTGGCGCCTATCGGCATCGCCGGACCCTACCGCCATGTTCCCAAAAAGTTTTTGCAAAAGCGGACCGCAAAAAAGTGCAATAGGACCCTTTTCCTAAGCAAATATGGAAATATACCAAAAGCATTTTTGAATCACCTTTTACTTAGTTATAGAGTTGAGCGGGACCGGGAATTTTGGGCAAAACCGAGACCGGGACCTCGATTTTTGCACGGGACCAGGAACCGGGACCAACCGGGAAATTTAAAAATTCAAAAAAATTTTAATTGAATTTTAATTAATTTCAATTGAAAATAATACAAAATTAAATTTTTATTTTGGTTTTTTATTTAATTAAATCCAAAAGTTAAAGCTAAATTAAATTAATGAAAATTTTTAAACAAATTTTCTTCAATCATTTCAAACAATTAATCATTTTGGGCTAAATGAATATTAGAAATTCAGATTTGCTTCTCAATCACTTTTTTTCGGCGCGCTTTTTCCGAAAAATTTTGGGGAAGAAGGGGGTCCGGCGGTGCCGATAGGCGCCGCCGGGGGAAATTTTGAAAATTTGAGTGTAATTTGTTAACAGATTTTCAACAAAAAGGTTGGCTTTTAATATTACTAGGCTCAATTTGTATCGATTTTCTTTAAAAAATGATAAGAAATGTGTAAATTAAACAAAAATATGAGGAATCATACATGTCAAAAAGTGACATAATAAAAATCCGCAAATGATTTTTTTAAATCAACAAATTTCTTCTTTGTTTCTTATCCGCCCTTCACTGAGGCGAAGTGGCAAACAATTGCTTGTGCCGTTCGTCCAATTCCTTCAACGCGTAGCGATCCATTTTGTTGTGATCAAAAAGAGCGACCATATAATTTCGACCGGTAATTTCAAAATCTGATTTGTTCATCGCATCCAGCACTTGCTTCTAAATATAAAATTTTTATTTTTTTCGGAAAAATTAACAATTTTTTTTGCCTAAAGTTGACAGAATCGCAACTGTGAATAAAAGCTAATTCCAAAGATACTAAGTGATATATAATAAAAAAAAGTACAATTTTTAAAATCAATTTTTAATTTGGCACTAAATTTAATTGGTTATGGACTTTCATGGCGGTGATGCCGCACTGATGGGCCAATCGGAATTTGCTAATTGCCGACTTTCGGCTGTTTGCCAACAAAAATCTGGCACAGCGATTTTTAACACAATCCAACAGAAATTGGCTGGCCAACATCAGAACGCCTTCAACACAATCATCTGAAAATTGCATAGATTTAGGTTTCTACATAAATTTAAATTTTTGTGGTCATTCATAAAATTTAATTTTTGAAAATTTCAAGAAATTTTAGTAATAATTTTAAATTTAAAGCGTGCTGGTGCATTTCCAAAAGTGCCATCCATGTGCGTTTCCTAAATGTGCCAAGATTTTCGTATTTTTTTTTTAAATGACAATAGATAAAAATCACAAAAATACTTCTCTTGAAAGAGTGAAATAAAAATAAATGCATCCCTAGAAAAACAATTAAAATTGGTGAAAAATTTTGGAATTTCGACAAATTTTTTTAAATAAATAAATTCTATGCACATTTATTTATTTGAATTTTTTTATTAAAATGGCGCTTTTAGGAAACGCACTAGCACCAATTTAAAGTGCTTTTGAGCATATTTTACCGTCCAAAGCTGCATTAGTCGGTTCCATTGTGGCAATTAAACGTTCAAAAAGCGGCACGGCATTGCCATTCATTGAGTCGATTTGAATGTCTGCCGTTTTGTCACCAAAAAACAATTCGCGAAAAAAATTGGAATAGGCAGCCAACATCTAAAAAGATGAAAAACGAATAAATGATACCAAAATAATGAAAATAAAAGCAGGGTTTTAGGGGCGCAATACAAAAGGGTCCGGCCACTAAAAGCCGAATTTTGACAAGAATCATCAATAGCCTCTCAAAATCGAAAAATTGAGGCTAAAGCCCCCGCACCAGCAAACCCAGCATATATATAATTAAAGAATAGATTAAAAAACAAATATTAAGTATAAAATCTCACAAATTTGTTCACGTAAACCAATTGACCGTTGACCCGCAAAGTGTCAACAGTTCGAAGCCCACTAAAAGCAAAATTTTGTATTTTGTTTCAATTAAAAAGTTACTTATTAATTTAAAAACTATCAAAAATGCTAACGTTAAGCAATAAATTTTGGCAAAGACACCGAATATTGTAAGTTGGTATACTGTATTTGTCACTTACGGCATCCCATTGGGCGGTTGAGTGACCACTTGCGCTTTGAATGTGACTGCATCATCGTTGGCATCGTAAAAGCCTTTCTGTTCATTCATTACATCCTAAACAAACATTTAAATTACCAAACATTTAAAAAACAATTAAAAATAAATGTAATTTTAAAAATTCTGTGCTCGCCTCAAATTTTGCAAATTTTTCCCAGCCCCAGCGTAGTTTCTTGGCATCAAATCTGTCATAATCGTTGGTATTTCCCTTTTTCATTTGGCATTTTTGTCCACTTTTTGCGCATGACACAACGCTTAGCTGCTTGGTGGCCAAGCAATTCCAAGCCATGTCTGAAAACATTAAACATAATTAATGTATAATTAGTGCGACTTGTTTGCAAATTATACTCAAAATGGGCATTTTTGGATTTTATCTATCAAATTCTTTTTAAATGAATTATCATCGGGTCAATTTCATTAATTTTAACCCGTCTCGTCGCCAAAACAGCATAAGAACAGGCCAAATGATGCGTCATCGTTGTGTTTGGCCAAAATGCGCCATGGCAATCCGTTCATGTACACCACCGGCTCACTGAGCACTTCCTTTGGCTCGGTGCCCTCCGAAAATGCCTTGAAATTGGTCATCCGAAATTCAATTTGGCCTTTGTGCTTGTATACATTGTTGATGTCTGAAAATGTAATTCCATTTAAAAATATTCAATTTATTTTAAATAAATTCTGAATATTTTCCACATGGTTTTCTTTTTTCATTGTACTCCAAAATGTCCAATTTCTCAGAAAAATAAGCAATTTAAAAGATTGAAAATGTCCTGAATTTATAGAGTTGAATGATTACTAAAAGCAAATAAATTTACTACTAAACTTAATTTGTCAATGAGTTAGTTCCATGTTTAATTGGATTTTCCCATGAAAAGATGGGGTACGGTATAATACTGTATGCAAAATTTAAAAGAATTGTTATAAATCAATATTGCAATAAATCTTTTTTACCATCGTCCTGTTCTTGATTAACGGAGTGATCATCATTGATTGACTGTTGGTCAGCAGCAGAAAGGGCCTGAGAATTCGAACCATTAATGTCGTCCATTATTGCAATTAAGCGTAATTTGGAATGTTTTTTGATTCTTCCCATATTAAGGGGGGTTTAAAAAGATTGGATTAAGAATTTTAAAACGCTATTGTTGAATTATATTTTTGGAAAATGCATGAAAAACTCTATGTCAAAAATATTTTGGTCCATTGATTAAATATTTAAATAAAAATTTTGGTATTTCAATATTTTGGTAAATTTTTTGAACCTTACCCTAAAACAAAAATTTCGGGTGTTTAATTTATTCGAAAAATAATTTGTTTTGAAAAATATCCAAAGTAGAAAATTGTGGATATTTTTTAATCCAAATTTGAATTATTATTTTTACAATTCACAACTTTTTGGTATCCGCCGACACGGCCCAGCTTTTGGTAAAACTAAATCCAAAACCATTGAAAAAGCAAAACAGATTTTTTGGTAAGCAAATAAAAATTGATCCAAATATGATTATGAAATTATGTGAATAATAGCAATACAAAATGATGGTGCTGATACATACAAAAAGGTGATGATGATGAAGCTGACTGATGAATGATCCCATTATGAATGAATTGCCGAATTAAATATTCATGTGGGGACGGATCGCAGCCAAAACATTCGATTGGAATATGTAAATAAACAACTTTATGAACTGCCAAAGTCATTGGAGGGGGGAATTTTTAAGAAATATGAAAAAAACAAATAAATATTTCGCCGCTTCTTAATGTACGTACGCGATTTTGAGCAAATTTCGCAAGAAAATTAATGTTTTTTAGGGTCGGGCGGTGCCGATAGGCGCCGCCGGGAAATTTTTTGAAAATTTCAGTTCAATTTATTAACAGAAATTGTACAAAAATTACTAATTTTTTGAAAAAAAAAATTTAAAAAAATTTCCGAAAATTTCCGACTTTTCATCAAAAATTTAATTTTATATCAAAAAATATGACCAAAAAGACTAAAAAATAATAATAATTTTCCTTGTTGTATTTTTTGGAATTTGATTAAATTTTTTAGAAGTTTTGCATTAACATTTAAGTGCTATCAAATGATGCCAAAAATGTAAATTTATTTTATGTGATTTTTCGTGAAAAAACCCTTGAAAATCGATCCGGAAATAAACTGCAGCAAAATGACAAAGGAAAGAGCCTGGAATTTTCCCACCAGAAAAATAGGCTTGTGGTGATCAGAACGAAAGTGATCATTATTTTAAAATTTTCAAGTTTTTCAAGGAGCGAAACCCACTCCCTTAATTTTAATGTTTGCCTCATTAGTAGGGCTGTGAATTTTAGGTTTTAACTATTTTTTTGCTCAATTGATTTGAAGAAAGGAGCTCAAAAAACGCATTTCTGCATTAAAATTTTTCGATTCTGATGTCATTATCGGTCACTAGAAATCACTATTTTGGCGACTTCGTCACTAAAATAGTTAAAAATCACTATTTTGGCGATTTCGTCACTAAAATAGTTAAAAATCACTATTTTGGCGTTTTGTCACTATTTCGACATTTTTTGGAAAATTCCTTAACAAAAATGCAATAAAACCAAAAAATACACCCCTAAGAATCGAGCTAAAATTTTTCAAAATAACTCCTATGAAATGAAAAAAAATTTTCTCAAAAATTTACTTTCTTGGAAAAAATTTTTACTTTTAAAAATTTTTTTAGGTAACTATTTTGGGGTTTTTGGTCTTAAAAATCCCAGTCCTACTCATTTGCAACTGCAATTAGTGAAGCTGAAAATCATGTCACTATTTGTCACTATTTTGGACTTTTTACTCATTATTTTAGTTAACTATTTCGGGATTTTTCGTCACTAAAATTCACGTCCCTACTCATAATTATTACAATTCATGATGGTGATATATTCAAAAAATTTGAGAAGAGGGGTGGGAGTGGTATTTTAAGAAATTCGGTATATAAGCAAACTCAAATGCGGGATTTTGATGGGTTTATCCCTGCGGGATCCGGTCCTGCAAAAAACATTTTGAGTTCCAATCCCGCAGCGGGATAGAATACAATATTAGAGCAAATTGAAAAGTACACGGGGGAGGGAGGGGGTATAAAAAATTACGGGATATTGTGCGTATTCTCCATGCTCTAAATAGTAGGAAAACACTTTCTTTTTTTGTGTTTGCGTATAAAAATCGGGACTTTTATTTGCATATTTTGGGTTTTTATGCATATTTCATGCATATTTTGCCATTTTTTGTGCATATTTTCAGATTTTTTTTGCATATTTTTCCATTTTTCGTTAAATATTTTCCGATTTTAATATCTCTTAGGAAAAAAGAGAATCTCAGCCCAACTAACGACTCGAGAAAAATTTAACTTTTGGGGTTTATTTAGGTCTCGAATATATTCGAGTATCAGCCCATAGGGATGAGCTAAACATTAAATGCTTATACGTAAGTGGTTTTTGATATTGATTAATATTGACGCTTTTTAGCATAAAATTCAGTTGGGGAAACATTTTTTATTATTTTTCATTTTAATCCAATTACAAATTGCGCTGAATAAAATTAAATGAATATAAAAATTGTATTGCTTCTTATTTTTGCTTTGTTCAATTATGAAATATTCGGAGGCTGTTTAAGCTCCAAGGAAAAATGTGAGAATGAATCAGCTGAAGAGATGGATTTGACACAATTGGCCGGCATTACTTTATCACGTAAATTTTATTACTTTTTGATAACGGAATGGAATGTTGCCGGATTCTTGGGGACATGGAAGATTTGAGGCAAAAGCTCTTAGATTTTCCATTAAAATTCTTAAAACGAAAATGTTTTAGACCCAGAGATTTCGACCGACTAATAAAATACTTTCGAATCAAATCTTTTCAATTTTCATTCGAGAATTCTTTATTTATTACCAGGGATTCCTTATTTATGTAAAATACTAGAGCGCGGAATTTTGAAAGTACCGGGCCCGGGACCGGGCTTCGAAAATTGACCGGGGCGGGCCGCCCGTTCAAAAAAAGCCCGTTTTACCGGGCGTCCCGGCCCGGTCCAAAATTTTGACCGGGCGCCCATACGGGACCGGGCTTTTTTCAAAATTTTTGGAATTTTGATTAAAAATTCGAAAAAATTTTATAGTCCTTTATTTTAGCTTAGAAATGTCAAGCCATTGTAAATCGACCTTTTTTACTCTTCAAAAGAATTTTAAGGTGTATTTTTTCAAAAAGATTTTGACGACATTGGGGGGGGGGGGGGTCCGGCAGTGCCGACAGGGCCGCCGGGTAAATTTTTGAAAATTTGAGTTTGGTTTGTTAACAGATTTACACGAAAAAATGACAAACTTTGCTATTTTGAGCTACATTTTAGAAAAAAATTTAGCTTTTTGTACTAGGCGACGCTGAAGAAAAACTTTGACTTTTAATGAAATTTATTAAGAAAATTTTTGGTTTTTCATGAAATTTGAAATTTTTTTTTTGTAAAAAGAAAGTTATGAAAATGTTGTTCAATTTCGTATGGATTTTGGGGTCTTTTTAACAGTTGAAATTGCCCAAAAATTTCAAAAATCCAAAGTTCTATTGAAATTTTTGAATTAAAGACATTTCGCCAAAATAATTATTTAAATTTTCAAATTTTGGGCAGTTTCGCT
>CP049710.1:6350093-6375031 GCA_004148225.2 Heterodera glycines | reverse complement strand
TCAATTCTCAACGAATGTCCATCTCTTCGCATTGTCTCCTATGTTGACGATCTTTTCGCCGAATTTCCGGCCGATGACAATGCCATGGCGTCGGATGGACAAGCGATGGCCAAATGGCTTTTCACTCCCCGCATGGACGATGTGCCAAAAGTGTTGCGATGCTGGTTGAACAAGGATGACGGGGATTTGGCGTCAAAGATTGAAGCCTTCAAAGCGGTGAGTTCGGTCGAATTGATTTGTTTGGTTCTTTTATCATTTCGTATTTCTCAACCAATTTCTCCATGCTTTAGGCATTTGCCAATGCTTCTTCTCCCGCCAATTCCATCGTTTACCTTTCGTTTCCTTCGCCTTTTGCTTCCGTTGTGCCCTTTGATCTGACCAATGAATCGACTCGGGAACAATTGACGTTGAAAAGGACTGACTTCAGCTGCCGTTTTCTGTTGGTCCGTTGTCCAATTGCGCGAGACGAAAGCAAATGGACAAAATGGGAAAAGGAAGCGATTGGATGGATATTCTTTGATCAGTGGAACAGAATTGACATTCGAATTGATAAAGAGGATGAAATCGGGGAAGGGTAAGCGAATGCTTTTTCAAACATTCAAATTTATAAATATTTCAATTTTTAGGCTTCTCAACGCAATGGTCGGCCCAAATGATCAGCAGCAGAAGTGAATGAATTGCGGGGAGTGATCGATCAATTTGAATTATGAAATTGGAACATGAAATTCTGTTTTGACGTTCTCTTTAAATATTCTTTTTTGTTTGAATGATCAACATGTTGTTATTTTTATATGTATGTTTTAAGGATAAATTTAATGGCTTCTTGGAAATGGAATTTGCTTAAGAATTTTGAAGCATAAATTTTTGGTCCGGCATTGCCAACAGTGACCGTGTGAGAAATTTTTTGAAAATCTAAGGGAAAAATTGTCGAGTATGGTACTAAATTAGATAAAAGTTTTATAGGTTTTCTTAGGCTCCGAAAACGACGGAACAGCTTAAAACTCGGCGCGGAAAAGCATTTAAACCTATTTTTGAACCAGTTTAAAATGCGGAAAAAATGAACAAAATAGGGCACTCCTAACCTTTTAAAAGGGCCAAACACAATCAAATTTAAAGAAGGAAATGAATTAGAGTGCCACGGGACCGGGCCGGGAATTCCCGGTCATCCGAGGTCCCGGTCCCGGGTTTTGAAAAGCTCAGGTCCCGGTCCCGGTCCCGGTAGGGCAACCGGGAACCGGGAAAAACAAGCATTGGTAAGAATGGGGGGTCTGAGTGAAAAATTAGTGAAGAAAATTGGAGTCAAAGGGAAAAATAAAAAATAATAATTAATATATTCTTTAAAAGTAACACTGCCCAAATGTGCAAATGGCCTAATGGCTAGTGTCCTTGACTTTCCCTTCTTCTTTCACCTGGTTCAATCCCTCTACAGAAATTAAATTATTTTGAATTTTCTTTTTGTATACTCGTGGGTTTCCTATAGAGAAAATATGATTTTACTCATAGTTTTTTTTTAAATTGATACATATTTTATCATTTTTTAAATGAAAATCCTACCAATTGAGCTTAATAATCGCAATAACCAGCCTTTTTTGTTGAAAATCTGTTAACAAATTGCACCCAACTTTTTAAAATTTCCCCCGGCGGCGCCTATCGGCACCGCCGGACCCCTTCTTTCCCAAAAGTTTTTTGAAAAAGCGCTCCGAAAAAAAGTGATGTGAAAAGCAAATCTGAATTTCTATTAATATTCGATGATTTAGTCCAAAAATGATTAATTGTTTGAAATAATTGAAGAAAATTTGTTTGAAAATTTTCATTAATTTAATTTATTAAATAAAAAACCAAATAATTTTGTATTATTTTCACTTGATATAAATTAAAATTTGAATTTTTTTTTAAATTTTTAAAATTTTTTTGAATTTTTAAAATTTCCCGGTTGGTCCCGGTTCCCGGTTTTTCTTGCGGTCCCGGTCCCGGTCCCGAAAAAAAATCGAGGTCCCGGTACCGGCTTCTCAGGTCCCGGCAAGTCCCGGTCCCGGTTTTGGCAAAAATTCCCGGTCCCGTGGCACTCTAGTATTTTTTATGGAAATTTTTGGAAATCCTCAAAAAAAATCCAAAATTTCGACAAATATTTTTGTACATATTTTCATTTTTTTTACATATTTTGAAAATTTATAAAGAAAAAATAAGTTTGAAAATGTTGCCTAAAAATACCAAAAAAAAGTAATTTTTATGTCATTTTGTGTCTTACTTTACGGGGAATTTCTTTCCCAAAAAATACCATTAAAAAAAATTTTATTTACATATTTGGGGTTTTTTGTACATATTTTGGGATTTTTCTTACATATTTATGTACATATTTGGACCACTTTTTGTACATATTTTTTGCAGCCCTATTCATTGCATATTTGTAAATATATTTGGTTTCATATTTGTTTCTAATTTTTTTGTATTTTCCCTTTTCTTGATTGCCTAACTAAAATACCATTAATTCAGCTTATTATTTAATATATTAATATCACGATGGAAAATAATATCTTATCGAAGATGAACCACAAAAAACTTGAACATGAAGGTCATCTTTATGTTTTCGCCAAACTTAGCGCGGATGGTTTTATCAAATTTTGGAGGTGTGAGAACAAAAACAATAAGGACATGAAGTGCCGAGGGCGAACATTATGGAATTTTTGATTGGTGTTTCTCGAAATTACCAGATGGATGCTTAGAATTTTATGAATAAATTTTTGGGATGTTAAATAAATTTTTGACAGTATGAAATGAAAAATGTGACAGGCCCTTGGGGCCCAATCGGCGGGGCCCAATCGACCCCCACCGAATAACCACTAGGAACCCACAGGAGCGACTAATAGTTCTATTTTACAAAAGAGTCGGGGGCGTTTGGGCCCCAGTTTTTGGGCCCCCGCGTTTGGGCCCCCGTTTTTGGGCCCTCGTTTTTGGGCCCTCGTTTTTGGGCCCTCGTTTTTGGGCCCCCGTTTTTGGGCCCTCGTTTTTGGGCCCCCGCGTTTGGGCCCCCGTTTTTGGGCCCCCGTTTTTGGGCCCTCGTTTTTGGGCCCCAGGGTCGTTTGGGCCCCAAGTACAGAAAAATGAAAAATCACAGTAAAAACAACTTTTTAAATTTCAGCATAAAAATGTAAAATAAACATTTTAAAAATAAATTCAACAATAATTTTAACAATAAAAAATGTAAAAATTAACAGAAATTCACGGGTTCATTCGATAGTTGCGAGAAATTCCCCGGAGAAACTCCAAAATAATGTGAAATTGATTTTTTGAACTCGCATCTCCAAAATTTTGTCATCCCATCAGAACTCATTTTAGCGAAGGTGTAAAGGTGGCCTTCGTAAGACAATTTTACTTTTTGTTTTTTGGTTGCAATTGGGTTAGCCATTTCTGAAAAATGTCCAAATCAGAATGTACATCAAATTGGTTAACTATGTATTAAAAAATAAAATAAGTAAAATTGTAAAAAATGAGCGAATGTTAATTAAACCTAACTTATGCCAAGTGGCGAGGGATCCCTCAGGCTTAGTTTTTAGAATCTTAATTTTTAAAAAAGCACATTTTTCTATTTTTGGGTTGGGCCCCAAACGACCCCGGGGCCCAAAAACGGGGGCCCAAACGCTCTGGTCCCACAAATTTGGTATCATTCGAAAGCTCTTGAATGTTAAGGTATGAAATCGAACTGACGCCATCCAAGCACTGGGACAACTGAGTCCTGGTGAAATAGGAAATTTCAGTACCAAAGAAATAACAAACTAATTTTACTTCTTATTTTTGTAAAGGGACCAGAGCGTATGGGCCCCCGCGTTTGGGCCCCCGTTTTTGGGCCCCCGCGTTTGGGCCCCCGTTTTTGGGCCCCGGGGTCGTTTGGGGCCCAACCCAAAAATAGAAAAATGTGCTTTTTTAAAAATTAAGATTCTAAAAACTAAGCCTGAGGGATCCCTCGCCACTTGGCATAAGTTAGGTTTAATTAACATTCGCTCATTTTTTACAATTTTACTTATTTTATTTTTTAATACATAGTTAACCAATTTGATGTACATTCTGATTTGGACATTTTTCAGAAATGGCTAACCCAATTGCAACCAAAAAACAAAAAGTAAAATTGTCTTACGAAGGCCACCTTTACACCTTCGCTAAAATGAGTTCTGATGGGATGACAAAATTTTGGAGATGCGAGTTCAAAAAATCAATTTCACATTATTTTGGAGTTTCTCCGGGGAATTTCTCGCAACTATCGAATGAACCCGTGAATTTCTGTTAATTTTTACATTTTTTATTGTTAAAATTATTGTTGAATTTATTTTTAAAATGTTTATTTTACATTTTTATGCTGAAATTTAAAAAGTTGTTTTTACTGTGATTTTTCATTTTTCTGTACTTGGGGCCCAAACGACCCTGGGGCCCAAAAACGAGGGCCCAAAAACGGGGGCCCAAAAACGGGGGCCCAAACGCGGGGGCCCAAACGCCCCCGACTCCAAATTTGTCTGGGTTTGATCCTTTTAAAAGGTTAGGAGTGCCCTATTTTGTTCATTTTTTCCGCATTTTAAACTGGTTCAAAAATAGGTTTAAATGCTTTTCCGCGCCGAGTTTTAAGCTGTTCCGTCGTTTTCAGAGCCTAAGAAAACCTATAAAATTGTTTTTATCTGATTTTGAGTTGGTACCGAACTCGACAATTTTACCAATTTAAGACCTACCCAATTAAAAAAGTAGAAATAAACATACGTAAATTATGATTTTTGCCAGTCAAATTTAACTTTCTTATTTAAAATGAAAAACTAAAGAATAAGCTATTCATGCATCGATTTGGGCAAAATGAGCAAAAAAGTGAATTCCGAGGGCGACGGAGAGAATTTTTGCGGGGCAAAAGGAATTATGAGACAAAATGCAATTTTAATTGCATATTTTAACCGCAAATAATTAATTAGAATGATGGCATCGATTCCATTCTCAGAGATTGCACAGTAAATAGTGGACGGCACTTTTGCAAAAATGATTCATGCCACTTTGGATTAGTTTCGAACTTTGTCATTCCCTAGGGCAAGCAACGCCCTGTGACAAGGGCGTAGCCAGACCCTTGGCGCTTCAGGGGGGCTGAAGTCAAAAACTCGATTTTTAGGGGGTGTATTTTTTCATTCGATTTTTAGGGATGTATTTTTCGTTTTTTGAAATCCCGAATTAGGGGAGTTTTTTGTATTTTACAAAAAAAAAATTTGAAAATTTTAATTAAATTTTGGGTCCGGCGGTGCCTTACCTCTTTTGTACGGAAGGAAATTAATACGAAAAGAAAAAAAAAATTTGATTTTCGGAGACTCGAATTTTCCAAATAATAACACTTTTTGAGGGTATTCCAAAAATCTCGTTTTTTTTTTAAATTTAGCCTCATTAGTCTCTCAAAAAACCACAAAATGTTGGCAACTCAGATTATTTGTTTGTTAATGCAGCTGTTGTTATGAATCATCGAGAAATGCTCTTTTAAGTTGAAAATTTTCATAAAATTCCATAGTTTGAATATCGAAAAGCGAAAAAAGGGAAGGGACAACAATTTAAAATTTTAATGATATGAATTTGAAAATTTAATTAATTTTTCATTAAATATTTCAATTCTTTATGTGTGTATTTTGTGAAAATGAATTCATTTATTTTTTTGTCTTCGAACAAACTTCACTTTTCAAGTTCGCATGGCCGAAACTGAAAGCAAATTGTTGGTAGGCGCCAAGTCGCGAGATGATTTTCAAAATAATTTTTCGCTGTTCCGTAATTATCGGATAATTGTCAAATTTGGCACAAATTTGTTCCATTGCCCGGTAAAAATGGATATAAAGGTGCAGATTTATCAACATAATCTGTGCCATTTCATTCTCAGTTGGAAGCACACTGCGCAACAAATCCTAAAATTCTTGCCTTTTTATAAAAATTTAAAATTAAATCTAAAAATATTTCTGCAACAAAAATGTAATAATTTTTTTATATTTTTTTGTTTTTTGAACAATAATTAATATTTTTCAAGTCTTCCCCAATTTTGCACGTGTTAATTTCCCACTTTAATTGTGCAAATGCAAAACTCGGCCTTCTTAATGAGGTCTTTTGCGCCTCCGTTCAATAAAATTGTTTGCACAGAATTAATGTGTTCCATTAAAGTTTGAAACATTGGCTTAACACTGACCAATCCGCAAGTGACCTGACGCATTTTTTTGTCAAAATTTTCGTCAATTTCCTCCTGGTCCCAATTTTTAGAAATCCAAAAAATTTTGGTAGAAATGGCAATTGCCAAATCGAACGCATCGGCGAAATTAGCAGCCATTGTTAATTGGTAGCTCCGATTTTTGTAATCAGATTCGATGCCATTGAAAAGCGAAGAGTCAAACTGAAACTCATCAATTAAATATATAAATTTTGCTAGCCAATTATAACAAAGTTTTTAATTATCTCTCTCAAAAACAGATAAAATTAATCCTCTAATTTGTAAAGGCTTTTTATGCTTCCGATAAATTAATGAAAACAAGGATTTTAGGTGTTTTTAAAACGTAATCACTAAATTGACGTTTTCAGCAGATGGAAAATGCTGATTTTTAAACATTTCCTGTGGGAAAATTTTTTTTGAAATTTTGGAGGCTGTTCGACATTTTTTGGCAAAGCTTTTTCCTACAGAATTTCTATTCATTCTATAAACTGGACAAGGCTTTTTTGATTTAAAAAAAGTAAAAAGTGTTTTTCCCACTCCAAATCCGCTCATTTGGATCAGCAATTTTTGTTTTGCATTGCATTCTTCGTATAACATTTTAAACACTTGCACATTCACGCTTTGCCATCGTTTGTTACTTTTTTCCAAAAAAATATCTACCAATGAAGCAATTTTATTCGGCCAATTGGGCTTAGAAGTGCCAGAAGTTTGAGCAAGGGAAAGGCGTGATCGCTTTTGGGCAACCGTTTCTTAATGAGGCAATTCATTTAAAAACGTAAAATAGTGCAGCAGAAATTGACTCTATCAGATGATAATTTTAAAAAATTCATCAATCCTTCACTTATTTTTTGGTTGTCATTTGTAAATTATTTGACTTAATCTGACAAAAACCGACAAGGCTTATGGTATACTGTACTAAAACCTGTAAAGCCGTTTATTGTTGTATTATCCTACCGTAATCCACCCATGCCGCCTTTGCTTTCCCATTTTCCTGTCGCTTTTCCACCGCCGGTGTTTTTTGTACTTTTTCATTACTTTTCGCTAATTGCAGCATTTCACTTTGTTTTTGGATTTGTTCACTTAAAAGCAACAAATCGTTGTCGAATGCCCATGGTAATGGTAATAAATCTTGTTCAAATTCGTTCAGTTCCGTTGGCAATTCTAAAATTAATTTGAAAAAGAAAAGCAAAAGAAAATTGTCATTAAACAGAGTTCAAGAGTGAAAATTATTTCTAAAAGCTGTAATAAAGTGTTTAAATCAAAATCTTTAAGTCTTAGAGATTTCAAATGTTTAAGTTTCATCATAATTTTCCTTATAGTTCAATGGTTAGCAATTTTAAATTTTGCATGAGAGAAAAATTGGGTTTTTTCTTTTTAATTTGTTATATTTTTTGGAAATTTTCAGCGGCGCCAATTTATTCGTAAAAATACTCTTTTTTTAAATATACTAAATTCCTCGAATATTTTTTATTTTTGGACAAAAATTTGTTAGAAAATAACGAATATTTAAACATTTTTTGCGGCCAGCATAATAGCATCGCTTTTGGTCAAAATTTTTTATTTAAAATGATTTTACCAAATATATTTTGTTGCTCTTTCTTTTTTGTTATTAAATGACTCTCCTTTTCAAGTGAATCTTTTTCCTTTTCTTTGCCCTAAAGTTAGTTAAAAATTTTAATAATAATAATTTTGCCAATTTAAACTTTTACTTTGTTTTGAATTTGTCTGCTTAATACCATCAATTCATTTTCTTCATTATCAGCTGATTGATTGCCATTTGAATTGCCTTCTTCATTCAAATTCAACTCATTTCCCGGCTTTTTTCCAGCTTCTTTTAATAAATTTATTTGAGTTTTTTGGCCATCATTTGGGCTTTCGTCGTTGCCAAAGCATAAATTTACAAAAATTATTTGAATTAATGGAATAGCAATTGGGTAAAACATCGTCATCGAATCAATTTAAATGATATTTAATTTCTTATTTTTGTTAAAATATATTTATATGATTTTTTCAGAAAATGACGTCCAAATAATATTTACGTAAATATTTTAATATTTTGTTAACATATGCATAATTTGACGTCTAATTTACGTAATAAATGCCAATATTTCTTCCCTTGACGTAATGGGGATTAGATTTGTTATTGTATGTTATTCTAATTTATTGCGCAGGTTATTTTTATGAAATTTTAAAAAACCTAAATAGTGCCTACTTAAAGATTTTATGAAAAAATTAAATTGCAAAATCCATTTAAAACTTGGATTTACTTAAAGGTTCCGTTATAAAAATACTTTTTTTAAACTTTTTGAAATTTTTAAGCGATATAACTTTAATGTTATTGCTATTTTTCTTTTTTTAACGACCAAAACTGTGCTTGACATATTGATTGGCTTAATTCAAATAAAAACAAATTTAAGCTATATATTTTTTATTTAATCAATTTAATAAATATTTTTCAAAATATTTTATTCAAGAAAAAGACGGATGCCGACGACATATTCGGTTGAAGCAATCAGTGTTGCCGCTGGTCGAGAAAATTGTCGGGTTGGGATTCGGGATTACAATTTTTATGAAGAAAAAAAATGTTACTTTCCCAGGTGCTATGTTGTTATAAAATTAAAAACTATCAAATAAAATTTCGACACAAAATTACCCATAATTTTGTTCAATGCAATTAAATTTAATTCTTTTTGATATCATTCGATAGTCTTAAGAGTTCTCTATTAGCCTGTATGTACAATTTCAAAAAACTTCGTTAAGGTTGAACAAATATGGCCAAAAATACACAATGAACCAGGTTTTCAAATATTTTTGGCCAAAACTTTTTTTGAAACAGCGAAATGTTTTGTATTTTTAAGAGTATTACAGGGGACAAATAAGTCTTGCTTTTGATAAGAATTAACAAATAACTTGGTCATTAAAAAGGACTACGCGTGATAATGCATGGATTATGTTTAGGGGGGATTAAGATTATTTTTTATCACGGACAAAAACCTAAAAATTGCCCCTGCTTCAATCATAAAGTTCCAATCAAATTTTTGTTTTTCATTCGCTATCCTTTAAAGAGAATCAGAATGTGTTTCAGTAGCTCTTAGAAATCTCTACTAGCTTGAAAAATTACAAAAAATTTCGCAGTTTCAAAAAAGTTATGGCCAAAAATGCTTGAAAACCTGGTTCCTTGTATATTTTTGGCACCTAAAAATTGCCCCTGCTTCAATCATCAGGATATTAATAGGAAACATGAAGGGGTTATCGAATAATATGAAGAATTAAAATTTAATTGCTTTTGAACAATTTTTTGTTGAAAATTTTCAGACCGGAAGGATCGGAACTCCCTCGGGAATTTTACGGGATTGGTGATCCCACTCTGGGAAAATTTCGGATTCCCGATCCCGCTTCCTACAATTTTCTCACCATATGCGGGAGTAAAATATACTGGTAAGAATTGGATTTTTCGGCAAAATATTAATAAAAATGTCAAATTTGTGTTTTCTTTCCCTTAGGTGCCTACCGTACCGCCGCAATCAAAATCCGGTAATCCTGCAGAATTGCGGTCCCGAAAAATTAATTTTTAATTTGTCTTTATTAGGGTAAATTACAACATTTGGGTACATATTAGTTTTTTACTTTATTTTTCGTCGGGACCGAAATTCTGCAGGATTATCACAAAATCCTAATAAAATTTCAAATTTGGCCTAAAACTCCACAAAATTATTTGAACGTTTTGCCTCTTTTCTTACATATATTTTTCTTGCTACTTATGCAGTTTACGGCCCAAAAAATTTTTTATATAAAAATTTTTAAAACCAATTTTTATAGGTTTTCGGGTTCGCTTGATCAGTGATCACGAATCTAAACATCGTGCTACTTTAATCCCGAACCCAAATCCGAACATTTGCAAAAATGCAAATGTAACAAAAATACAACGAATTGCCAAGCATTTACTTAAAATTGAAATTCGCATAACCAAAAAATGCTACGACGACGACTCGTATAACCAAAAAATGGCACGACGACGACTCGTATAACCAAAAAATGCCACGACGACGGCTCATATAACCAAAAAATGGCACGACGACGACTCGTATAACCAAAAAATGCCACGACGACGGCTCATATAACCAAAAAATGGCACGACGACGACTCGTATAACCAAAAAATGGCACGACGACGGCTCGTATAACCAAAAAATGCCACGACGACGACTCATATAACCAACGACTCGTATAACCAAAAAATGCCACGACGACGGCTCATATAACCAAAAAATGGCACGACGACGACTCGTATAACCAAAAAATGCCACGACGACGGCTCATATATAACCAAAAAATGGCACGACGACGACTCGTATAACCAAAAAATGGCACGACGACGGCTCGTATAACCAAAAAATGCCACGACGACGGCTCATATAACCAAAAAATGGCACGACGACGACTCGTATAACCAAAAAATGCCACGACGACGGCTCATATAACCAAAAAATGGCACGACGAATGGCACGACGACGACTCGTATAACCAAAAAAAGGCCATGACTCAATTTTGTCTCTAAAATGTGAATTTTTTTGAAAAATGGATTTTGACTTTTTTGTTCGAATCCGGGTTCGGAGTTCGAATTGGGCGAAAATAGATACCGGAATCGGTTTCTCCGACCCTGAAAACCCCTAAAGCAAGTTTATTTCAAAAAAAATTTTTTGAAAATCTGGACGCTACCTAACCCACAAGTACCGATTTTTCTATCATTTTTCATCAAATTTGATTTTTTTTTTTAAAACTTCTCTACGTGGTGTTCTCGGTTTTACGCGTACCATGACATTTTGGCGTCTGAAAAATGTTTTACGCGTCTCATCCAAATTGGTTTATTGCAAATAGAAATTAAAAAGCCTCAATATTTAAGCTGAAAATCTGACAATTAAATCAGACCACAAATAACGAATTCATTTACCCCTAGGCTCATAATCAAATTTTTGAAGACAAACGATCAATTACGGCTTGAAAATAACACAGCAAAATACGTTTTTTCCAAAATAAAAATAGCCAGTTCGTGCTTTTGAACTGAGCATAAAATTTGAATTTTGAAAATGTATACTTGAATTATCACGTTTATCGATATCCGGTGATTAGCCAATTATACATACATACAATATATATACATATACCCAAATAATGATCACACAACGGTTTTACAATGACAAGTGATCACAGACAATAGAGCACATTAGGCACATATGGGGGAACAATATGGGATCATTTAAAATCATTTCTGATCACTGTCGATGAACATCATTGAAGCGGGTTGTAGAGCATCTTGTTCTTGTGCTGTCCGGTGGTTGTTCAGGCCTTCTGCGACGCGGCTCCTCCAGCTGCCGACTTCTGCGACACGGTTCCTCCGGCGGCTGACTTCTGCGACGCGGTGCTCAGTGCCGAGGCTCCTCCAGCAGGCGCTGCTGACTTCTGCGACATGGCTCCTCCAGCGGCTGACTTCTGCGACGCGGTGCTCAGTGCCGAGGCTCCTCCAGCAGGCGCTGCTGACTTCTGCGATGCGGTGCTCAAAGTCGTCCCCGTGCCGGGCGCCGCGTACGTCGAAGGAACTGCTAAAAATGGGAATGAAAGTATTAGAGTGAACCAAAAACGCTTCCCCGCCCGCCCGTCCCTCTCCTCTCACCGGCCGATGCGGTCCCCGCTGGAGCCAATGATTTCTTGGAGGCGTCGGCTGGCTGCTGTCCCACCGCGGAAGTTCCACCAGCTGCTGAAGTTCCACCAGGTGCTGCGCTCTGTCCTGTCGGTTTGGCGCTGGCCTCCGCCCCTTCCGGTCCCGCCGGCATTTGCGGCTCTTCCGTGTTCTGAAAATGAAAAAGGGAAATTATTTTAAAAAAGCAGTCACGACAGAAGCATCGCTACCTTCTGTCCACCGCCGCAGCATTGAGTGATGATGACCAGGCAGACGGCGGCGACGACGAGCATCAGCTGGACGGGGAGCAATGCGAAGAGCACCATGGCGTTGCGTTGTTGATGACAGCAGATGAAGCAGCAGATGAAATTGTCGTGAAATGTGAATTAAGAGTGATGGAATGTGGTGACAAATGGGTGAAAATCAACCCTTTATATAGCAAATTTGGTTGAGTTGGGCAATTGGGGTGAAAATCAACCCTTTATATAGCAAATTTGGTTGAGTTGGGCAATTGTGAAACTTTTTACCGGAAAGAAGCGTCTTAATTTGCTATATAAAGGGTTGATTTTCACCCAGCTGCTTCATCTGCTGTCATCAACAACGCAACGCCATGGTGCTCTTCGCATTGCTCCCCGTCCAGCTGATGCTCGTCGTCGCCGCCGTCTGCCTGGTCATCATCACTCAATGCTGCGGCGGTGGACAGAAGGTAGCGATGCTTCTGTCGTGACTGATTTTTTAAAATAATTTCCCTTTTTCATTTTCAGAACACGGAAGAGCCGCAAATGCCGGCGGGACCGGAAGGGGCGGAGGCCAGCGCCAAACCGACAGGACAGAACGCAGCACCTGGTGGAACTTCAGCAGCTGGTGGAACTTCCGCGGTGGGACAGCAGCCAGCCGAAGCCTCCAAGAAATCATTGGCTCCAGCGGGGACCGCATCGGCCGGTGAGAGGAGAGGGACGGGCGGGCGGGGAAGCGTTTTTGGTTCACTCTAATACTTTCATTCCCATTTTTAGCAGTTCCTTCGACGTACGCGGCGCTCACTCTAATACTTTCATTCCCATTTTTAGCAGTTCCTTCGACGTACGCGGCGCCCGGCACGGGGACGACTTTGAGCACCGCATCGCAGAAGACGGCACCGGCTGGAGGAACATCGACACTGGGCACCGCATCGCAGAAGACGGCACCGGTTGGAGGAACATCGACACTGGGCACCGCATCGCAGAAGACGGCACCGGCTGGAGGAACATCGACACTGGGCACCGCATCGCAGAAGACGGCACCGGCTGGAGGAACATCGGCACTGGGCACCGCATCGCAGAAGACCGCAGCGGCACCGGCTGGAGGAACATCGGCACTGGGCACCGCATCGCAGAAGTCGGCAGCAGCACCGGCTGGAGGAACATCGGCACTGGGCACCGCATCGCAGAAGACCGCAGCGGCACCAGCTGGAGGAACATCGGCACTGGGCACCGCATCGCAGAAGTCGGCCGCCGATCGGCACTGGGCACCGCATCGCAGAAGACCGCAGCGGCACCAGCTGGAGGAACATCGGCACTGGGCACCGCATCGCAGAAGTCGGCCGCCGGAGGCCACACCCTGAAGTCGGCACCGGTTGGAGGAGCGTCGGCACTGGGCACCGCATCGCAGAAGTCGGCAGCTGGAGGAGCCGCGTCGCAGAAGGCCTGAACAACCACCGGACAGCACAAGAACAAGATGCTCTACAACCCGCTTCAATGATGTTCATCGACAGTGATCAGAAATGATTTTAAATGATCCCATATTGTTCCCCCATATGTGCCTAATGTGCTCTATTGTCTGTGATCACTTGTCATTGTAAAACCGTTGTGTGATCATTATTTGTGTATATGTATATAATTTTTGAAAAAACATCTAACTTTGCCAATTTTGGACTTTTTGTGCTTAATGCCTATTTTTATGCCTATTTCGTTTTCTGAATTTTCGGAAAAATCCTTAAGAAAAATGCAATAAAAATGAAAAATACACCCCTAAGAATCGATCAAAAAATACACTCCTAAGAATTGAAAAATTTTTCACAGAAATTGATCCCCAAAATTTAATCATTTTTGTTAAAATTTTTTGGTTTAAAAATTGTCCTTATTCGAAAAAACTTTAAAATAATTGAAATATAAGCAAAATTAAATGTTTAAATTAAGTTTTTATGTATTTGTAGAGAGCGGACCGGACCGGGCCCGGTACCGGTTTTTACCGGGCCCGGCAAACCGGTCCGGCGTTTCTTGGAAAAATCCGGTTTGATCAATTAAGTTTTTATGTATTTTGTAGAGAGCGGACCGGACCGGGCCCGGTACCGGTTTTTACCGGGCCCGGCAAACCGGTCCGGCGTTTTTTGGAAAAATCCGGTTTGACCGGTTTTTGAGAGGCCGGGCCCGGAAACCGGTCATTTTGAAAATGCCAAACCGGTCCGGAAACCGGCATTTTGGACCGGTTTTTACCGGTTTATGATATAGCCAAAAATTCTTCATTTTTATACAATTTCTGTTAATAAATTGCATCGAAATTTTCAAAAAATTTCTCGGCGGCGCCTATCGGCACCGCCGGACCCTAAAAATCCTTAATTTTCTTTAAAAATTTGCTCAAAATCGCAAATTTTTTTTATTTCCAAACAGAAATTTCAAAATCTTAAAAAATTTTCCACAAATATCTAAGAAAGAAATTTTTTTCTTTTTATGGAGAATTACTTACTAGGTTTTCCTGTACTAATGCACTTTACCAAAAAAATTTTCAAAAAATTTTCAAAAAATTCTTTAAAATTTTTTTATTTTTTTGAAATTTTATTATTGAAGAGGTCATTTATTGACGCCTGAAGTGAAATAGAGCCGAAATTTTACATCTGGCACGATTTATGGTCAATTTTGGGTGAAATACATGTGAAAATTTAAATTTTTACCAAACCGGTTCCGGGCCCGGCAATTTGAAAATCCGGTTTTCCGGTTTGACCGGTTTTTGAGAGGCCGGGCCCGGAAACCGGTTGCTTCTGAAAATATCAGACCGGTCCGGTCCGGCACTTTTGGAAAATCCGGTCTCTAGTATTTTGCTACCTAAAATTTTTTTTGCCTATTTTTGTGCCTATTTAATGCCTAAATTCAAAGCCTAAAATTACACTTTGAAACTGGTGAAAACTTAAATAAAGGAGCTAAGACCGTGGCTCTCTTTCTCTCTCTTTTCATTGCCACGAATTCCCCGATTTTCATGTGAATATGAATGAATACGTCGCATTCTCTTAAAAATGCACATTAAAAAAGCATTAAATAAATTACAACGCATCCAATGAAATCGATGTTTTATCTTTTGTCGTCGTCATCTCTCCCTATTTTCCACACATACCATTCATTCATGCAAAATTTTACACATTGCATTTCATTATTTACATTTTACAGTCCCATTGCAGTCACAGTCACTTTAATTTTTCGCTTTTTTGTGAAATTCTAAAAAGTGTTTTTCCCACTCCAAATCCGCTCATTTGGATCAGCAATTGTTGTTTTGCATTGCATTCTTCGTATAACATTTTAAACACTTGCACATTCACGCTTTGCCATCGTTTGTTACTTTTTTCCAAAAAAATATCTACCAATGAAGCAATTTTATTCGGCCAATTGGGCTTAGAAGTGCCAGAAGTTTGAGCAAGGGAAAGGCGTGATCGCTTTTGGGCAACCGTTTCTTAATGAGGCAATTCATTTAAAAACGTAAAATAGTGCAGCAGAAATTGACTCTATCAGATGATAATTTTAAAAAATTCATCAATCCTTCACTTATTTTTTGGTTGTCATTTGTAAATTATTTGACTTAATCTGACAAAAACCGACAAGGCTTATGGTATACTGTACTAAAACCTGTAAAGCCGTTTATTGTTGTATTATCCTACCGTAATCCACCCATGCCGCCTTTGCTTTCCCATTTTCCTGTCGCTTTTCCACCGCCGGTGTTTTTTGTACTTTTTCATTACTTTTCGCTAATTATTTCCACAAAGAATTGTTTTTTTGCTGTCCCTGTTAAAAGCAACAAATCGTTGTCGAATGCCCATGGTAATGGTAATAAATCTTGTTCAAATTCGTTCAGTTCCGTTGGCAATTCTAAAATTAATTTGAAAAAGAAAAGCAAAAGAAAATTGTCATTAAACAGAGTTCAAGAGTGAAAATTATTTCTAAAAGCTGTAATAAAGTGTTTAAATCAAAATCTTTAAGTCTTAGAGATTTCAAATGTTTAAGTTTCATCATAATTTTCCTTATAGTTCAATGGTTAGCAATTTTAAATTTTGCATGAGAGAAAAATTGGGTTTTTTCTTTTTAATTTGTTATATTTTTTGGAAATTTTTCAGCGGCGCCAATTTATTCGTAAAAATACTCTTTTTTTAAATATACTAAATTCCTCGAATATTTTTTATTTTTGGACAAAAATTTGTTAGAAAATAACGAATATTTAAACATTTTTTGCGGCCAGCATAATAGCATCGCTTTTGGTCAACATTTTTTATTTAAAATGATTTTACCAAATATATTTTGTTGCCCTTTCGTTTTTGTTATTAAATGACTCTCCTTTTCAAGTGAATCTTTTTCCTTTTCTTTGCCCTAAAGTTAGTTAAAAATTTTAATAATAATAATTTTGCCAATTTAAACTTTTACTTTGTTTTGAATTTGTCTGCTTAATACCATCAATTCATTTTCTTCATTATCAGCTGATTGATTGCCATTTGAATTCACTTCTTCATTCAAATTCAACTCATTTCCCGGCTTTTTTCCAGCTTCTTTTAATAAATTTATTTGAGTTTTTTGGCCATCATTTGGGCTTTCGTCGTTGCCAAAGCATAAATTTACAAAAATTATTTGAATTAATGGAATAGCAATTGGGTAAAACGTCGTCATCGAATGAATTTAAATGATATTTAATTTCTTATTTTTGTTAAAATATATTTATATGATTTTTTCAGAAAATGACGTCCAAATAATATTTACGTAAATATTATAATATTTTGTTAACATATGCATAATTTGACGTCTAATTTACGTAATAAATGCCAATATTTCTTCCCTTGACGTAATGGGGATTTGATTTGTTATTGTATGTTATTCTAATTTATTGCGCAGGTTATTTTTATGAAATTTAAAAAAACCTAAATTAGTGGCTACTTAAAGATTTTATGAAAAAATTAAATTGCAAAATCCATTTAAAACTTGGATTTACTTAAAGGTTCCGTTATAAAAATACTTTTTTTAAACTTTTTGAAATTTTTAAGCGATATAACTTTAATGTTATTGCTATTTTTCTTTTTTAACGACCAAAACTGTGCTTGACATATTGATTGGCTTAATTCAAATAAAAACAAATTTAAGCTATATATTTTTTATTTAATCAATTTAATAAATATTTTTCAAAATATTTTATTCAAGAAAAAGACGGATGCCGACGACATATTCGGTTGAAGCAATCAGTGTTGCCGCTGGTCGAGAAAATTGTCGGGTTGGGATTCGGGATTACAATTTTTATGAAGAAAAAAATTTACTTTCCCAGGTGCTATGTTGTTATAAAATTAAAAACTATCAAATAAAATTTCGACACAAAATTACCCATAATTTTGTTCAATGCAATTAAATTTAATTCTTTTTGATATCATTCGATAGTCTTAAGAGTTCTCTATTAGCCTGTATGTACAATTTCAAAAAACTTCGTTAAGGTTGAACAAATATGGCCAAAAATACACAATGAACCAGGTTTTCAAATATTTTTGGCCAAAACTTTTTTTGAAACAGCGAAATTTTTTGTATTTTTAAGAGTATTACAGGGGACAAATAAGTCTTGCTTTTGATAAGAATTAACAAATAACTTGGTCATTAAAAAGGACTACGCGTGATAATGCATGGATTATGTTTAAGGGGGATTAAGATTATTTTTTATCACGGACAAAAACCTAAAAATTGCCCCTGCTTCAATCATAAAGTTCCAATCAAATTTTTGTTTTTCATTCGCTATCCTTTAAAGAGAATCAGAATGTGTTTCAGTAGCTCTTAGAAATCTCTACTAGCTTGAAAACTTACAAAAAATTTCGCAGTTTCAAAAAAGTTATGGCCAAAAATGCTTGAAAACCTGGTTCCTTGTATATTTTTGGCCATAACTTGTTAAATCTTAATGAATTTTTCAGGATATTAATAGGAAACATGAAGGGGTTATCGAATAATATGAAGAATTAAAATTTAATTGCTTTTGAACAATTTTTTGTTGAAAATTTTCAGACTGGAAGGATCGGAACTCCCTCGGGAATTTTACGGGATTGGTGATCCCACTCTGGGAAAATTTCGGATTCCCGATCCCGCTTCCTACAATTTTCTCACCATATGCGGGAGTAAAATATACTGGTAAGAATTAGATTTTTCGGCAAAATATTAATAAAAATGTCAAATTAGTGTTTTCTTTCCCTTAGGTGCCTACCGTACCGCCGCAATCAAAATCCGGTAATCCTGCAGAATTGCGCGGGTCGCCTTCCCTTTCCTCCGCTTGTCTTTATTAGGGTAAATTACAACATTTGGGTACATATTAGTTTTTTACTTTATTTTTCGTCGGGACCGAAATTCTGCAGGATTATCACAAAATCCTAATAAAATTTCAAATTTGGCCTAAAACTCCACAAAATTATTTGAACGTTTTGCCTCTTTTCTTACATATATTTTTCTTGCTACTTATGCAGTTTACGGCCCAAAAAATTTTTTATATAAAAATTTTTAAAACCAATTTTTATAGGTTTTCGGGTTCGCTTGATCAGTGATCACGAATCTAAACATCGTGCTACTTTAATCCCGAACCCAAATCCGAACATTTGCAAAAATGCAAATGTAACAAAAATACAACGAATTGCCAAGCATTTACTTAAAATTGAAATTCGCATAACCAAAAAATGCTACGACGACGACTCGTATAACCAAAAAATGGCACGACGACGACTCGTATAACCAAAAAATGCCACGACGACGGCTCTGAGTCAGTCAGCTTATTCCTTAAATTGATGTGAGAAAAGCGATAATTTGTCTTTTAATGTGTGACCTTCTTCCATAAATTAATCCCTTTTGTGTTATTTTATTATCCATCCGTCTCTCTTCTGTTCATATTATTATGATCAGTAGCATCATTAGAGGTATAACCAAAAAATGGCACGACGACGACTCGTATAACCAAAAAATGCCACGACGACGGCTCATATAACCAAAAAATGGCACGACGACGACTCGTATAACCAAAAAATGCCACGACGACGGCTCATATAACCAAAAAATGGCACGACGACGACTCGTATAACCAAAAAAAGGCCATGACTCAATTTTGTCTCTAAAATGTGAATTTTTTTGAAAAATGGATTTTGACTTTTTTGTTCGAATCCGGGTTCGGAGTTCGAATTGGGCGAAAATAGATACCGGAATCGGTTTCTCCGACCCTGAAAACCCCTAAAGCAAGTTTATTTCAAAAAAAATTTTTTGAAAATCTGGACGCTACCTAACCCACAAGTACCGATTTTTCTATCATTTTTCATCAAATTTGATTTTTTTTTTTTAAAACTTCTCTACGTGGTGTTCTCGGTTTTACGCGTACCATGACATTTTGGCGTCTGAAAAATGTTTTACGCGTCTCATCCAAATTGGTTTATTGCAAATAGAAATTAAAAAGCCTCAATATTTAAGCTGAAAATCTGACAATTAAATCAGACCACAAATAACGAATTCATTTACCCCTAGGCTCAGAATCAAATTTTTGAAGACAAACGATCAATTACGGCTTGAAAATAACACAGCAAAATACGTTTTTTCCAAAATAAAAATAGCCAGTTCGTGCTTTTGAACTGAGCATAAAATTTGAATTTTGAAAATGTATACTTGAATTATCACGTTTATCGATATCCGGTGATTAGCCAATTATACATACATACAATATATATACATATACCCAAATAATGATCACACAACGGTTTTACAATGACAAGTGATCACAGACAATAGAGCACATTAGGCACATATGGGGGAACAATATGGGATCATTTAAAATCATTTCTGATCACTGTCGATGAACATCATTGAAGCGGGTTGTAGAGCATCTTGTTCTTGTGCTGTCCGGTGGTTGTTCAGGCCTTCTGCGACGCGGCTCCTCCAGCTGCCGACTTCTGCGACACGGTTCCTCCGGCGGCTGACTTCTGCGACGCGGTGCTCAGTGCCGAGGCTCCTCCAGCAGGCGCTGCTGACTTCTGCGACATGGCTCCTCCAGCGGCTGACTTCTGCGACGCGGTGCTCAGTGCCGAGGCTCCTCCAGCAGGCGCTGCTGACTTCTGCGATGCGGTGCTCAAAGTCGTCCCCGTGCCGGGCGCCGCGTACGTCGAAGGAACTGCTAAAAATGGGAATGAAAGTATTAGAGTGAACCAAAAACGCTTCCCCGCCCGCCCGTCCCTCTCCTCTCACCGGCCGATGCGGTCCCCGCTGGAGCCAATGATTTCTTGGAGGCGTCGGCTGGCTGCTGTCCCACCGCGGAAGTTCCACCAGCTGCTGAAGTTCCACCAGGTGCTGCGCTCTGTCCTGTCGGTTTGGCGCTGGCCTCCGCCCCTTCCGGTCCCGCCGGCATTTGCGGCTCTTCCGTGTTCTGAAAATGAAAAAGGGAAATTATTTTAAAAAATCAGTCACGACAGAAGCATCGCTACCTTCTGTCCACCGCCGCAGCATTGAGTGATGATGACCAGGCAGACGGCGGCGACGACGAGCATCAGCTGGACGGGGAGCAATGCGAAGAGCACCATGGCGTTGCGTTGTTGATGACAGCAGATGAAGCAGCAGATGAAATTGTCGTGAAATGTGAATTAAGAGTGATGGAATGTGGTGACAAATGGGTGAAAATCAACCCTTTATATAGCAAATTTGGTTGAGTTGGGCAATTGTGAAACTTTTTACCGGAAAGAAGCGTCTTAATTTGCTATATAAAGGGTTGATTTTCACCCATTTGTCACCACATTCCATCACTCTTAATTCACATTTCACGACAATTTCATCTGCTGCTTCATCTGCTGTCATCAACAACGCAACGCCATGGTGCTCTTCGCATTGCTCCCCGTCCAGCTGATGCTCGTCGTCGCCGCCGTCTGCCTGGTCATCATCACTCAATGCTGCGGCGGTGGACAGAAGGTAGCGATGCTTCTGTCGTGACTGATTTTTTAAAATAATTTCCCTTTTTCATTTTCAGAACACGGAAGAGCCGCAAATGCCGGCGGGACCGGAAGGGGCGGAGGCCAGCGCCAAACCGACAGGACAGAACGCAGCACCTGGTGGAACTTCAGCAGCTGGTGGAACTTCCGCGGTGGGACAGCAGCCAGCCGAAGCCTCCAAGAAATCATTGGCTCCAGCGGGGACCGCATCGGCCGGTGAGAGGAGAGGGACGGGCGGGCGGGGAAGCGTTTTTGGTTCACTCTAATACTTTCATTCCCATTTTTAGCAGTTCCTTCGACGTACGCGGCGCCCGGCACGGGGACGACTTTGAGCACCGCATCGCAGAAGACGGCACCGGCTGGAGGAACATCGACACTGGGCACCGCATCGCAGAAGACGGCACCGGTTGGAGGAACATCGACACTGGGCACCGCATCGCAGAAGACGGCACCGGCTGGAGGAACATCGACACTGGGCACCGCATCGCAGAAGACGGCACCGGCTGGAGGAACATCGGCACTGGGCACCGCATCGCAGAAGACCGCAGCGGCACCGGCTGGAGGAACATCGGCACTGGGCACCGCATCGCAGAAGTCGGCAGCAGCACCGGCTGGAGGAACATCGGCACTGGGCACCGCATCGCAGAAGACCGCAGCGGCACCAGCTGGAGGAACATCGGCACTGGGCACCGCATCGCAGAAGTCGGCCGCCGGAGGAACCACCCTGAAGTCGGCACCGGTTGGAGGAGCGTCGGCACTGGGCACTGCATCGCAGAAGTCGGCAGCTGGAGGAGCCGCGTCGCAGAAGGCCTGAACAACCACCGGACAGCACAAGAACAAGATGCTCTACAACCCGCTTCAATGATGTTCATCGACAGTGATCAGAAATGATTTTAAATGATCCCATATTGTTCCCCCATATGTGCCTAATGTGCTCTATTGTCTGTGATCACTTGTCATTGTAAAACCGTTGTGTGATCATTATTTGTGTATATGTATATATATATATATATATATATTGTATGTATGTATAATTGGCTAATCACCGGATATCGATAAACGTGATAATTCAAGTGTAAATTTCTAAAAATTAATTTTTGAAAAAACATCTAACTTTGCCAATTTTGGACTTTTTGTGCTTAATGCCTATTTTTATGCCTATTTCGTTTTCTGAATTTTCGGAAAAATCCTTAAGAAAAATGCAATAAAAATGAAAAATACACCCCTAAGAATCGATCAAAAAATACACTCCTAAGAATTGAAAAATTTTTCACAGAAATTGATCCCCAAAATTTAATCATTTTTGTTAAAATTTTTTGGTTTAAAAATTGTCCTTATTCGAAAAAACTTTAAAATAATTGAAATATAAGCAAAATTAAATGTTTAAATTAAGTTTTTATTTTATTTGTAGAGAGCGGACCGGACCGGGCCCGGTACCGGTTTTTACCGGGCCCGGCAAACCGGTCCGGCGTTTCTTGGAAAAATCCGGTTTGACCGGTTTTTGAGAGGCCGGGCCCGGAAACCGGTCATTTTGAAAATGCCAAACCGGTCCGGAAACCGGCATTTTGGACCGGTTTTTACCGGTTTATGATATAGCCAAAAATTCTTCATTTTTATACAATTTCTGTTAATAAATTGCATCGAAATTTTCAAAAAATTTCTCGGCGGCGCCTATCGGCACCGCCGGACCCTAAAAATCCTTAATTTTCTTTAAAAATTTGCTCAAAATCGCAAATTTTTTTTATTTCCAAACGAAATTTCAAAATCTTAAAAAATTTTCCACAAATATCTAAGAAAGAAATTTTTTTCTTTTTATGGAGAATTACTTACTAGGTTTTCCTGTACTAATGCACTTTACCAAAAAATTTTTCAAAAAATTCTTTAAAATTTTTTTATTTTTTTGAAATTTTATTATTGAAGAGGTCATTTATTGACGCCTGAAGTGAAATAGAGCCGAAATTTTACATCTGGCACGATTTATGGTCAATTTTGGGTGAAATACATGTGAAAATTTAAATTTTTACCAAACCGGTTCCGGGCCCGGCAATTTGAAAATCCGGTTTTCCGGTTTGACCGGTTTTTGAGAGGCCGGGCCCGGAAACCGGTTGCTTCTGAAAATATCAGACCGGTCCGGTCCGGCACTTTTGGAAAATCCGGTCTCTAGTATTTTGCTACCTAAAATTTTTTTTGCCTATTTTTGTGCCTATTTAATGCCTAAATTCAAAGCCTAAAATTACACTTTGAAACTGGTGAAAACTTAAATAAAGGAGCTAAGACCGTGGCTCTCTTTCTCTCTCTTTTCATTGCCACGAATTCCCCGATTTTCATGTGAATATGAATGAATACGTCGCATTCTCTTAAAAACATTAAAAAAGTATTAAATAAATTACAACGCATCCAATGAAATCGATGTTTTATCTTTTGTCGTCGTCATCTCTCCCTATTTTCCACACATACCATTCATTCATGCAAAATTTTACACATTGCATTTCATTATTTACATTTTACAGTCCCATTGCAGTCACAGTCACTTTAATTTTTCGCTTTTTTGTGAAATTCATTCTTTTTTAAATTTCTTTTTAAACGAATTTTTCTCATTTTTAGGATTCGTCGCTTTTGTGCTTTTTCATTCCTCAAAATGGGTTCCATCCGCAGCAATAACAATGGAAATGGACGAGTTACTGTTTCATCACCGACCGCCGCAACAACGGACGAAGACGGCGCTGGCCCGGTGGAGGAGTTCAGTCCACCGACCACTGAGCAGTTAAACATGCGTTGCACCGGTGTGCATTTTTATAGGACTAAATTTCGGAGTTTCTATTTGTACGCCCCCCCCCCCTCCTCCCTTTTTTGCCATTTTTAAAATGCGATGTTCAAAAACTACATAAAATTCGGCAAAAGGCGAAAATTATTACGGAGGAATAAATCGAAGCACTTTTATTGTTTTGGTGCCTGATTTTTGATTATTCTTTTTTGTTGCAGTCTTTGACAGAAAACATAATTTTGCCAATTTCATATTCAGCAACCTAAAATATTGTCCATGTTGGAAAAATGGCAACAATTTGAAATAATTGTCTTAAATTTTGCTTTTTAGGTGTCAAGCGTTTGCTGAAGGAGGCCGCTGAACTTCGGCACGCAAATGAAATGTTCTGCGCTCGACCGATGGAGGTTTGTTGTGAAAGTTATTGGTTATTGAGCTAATTGGTTTTCCAAATTTCCACAAAGAATTGTTTTTTTGCTGTCCCTGTTTATGGTATCCCCTAAACATTGAAAAAAGGAAGAAGTTTCGAGCGGAATCACATTCGGTCAGCAATTATTTTCAATGCTATTTAGGCTATTTGGGATTGGAAAATTTAAAATGAATTTTTGGCATAGGCATTAATGCCAGAGCGGCGCAAATGTCGGGACATGAATTAGAGTCGGAGTCTCCATATTCTCAAAATTCTGCTCACCGGTGATTCAATTCCGTGTGCCTTTAAACAGACAGATTTCTGACATTGTTTAACAGCTGCGAATTCCTGGGTTCGGCATTCGAAGTTGGCCTGAATGAGCGTACTTTTTTCATCATGGCCTTATACCCTAACAATTATTTTGAATTTCATTTTTCCGTTTTCTCCCCCAGGACAATCTTTTCGAGTGGCATTTTTCTGTCCGTGGTCCGCCCGACTCGCCGTACGCCGGTGGCGTTTACCACGGGCGCATTGTGTTGCCGGCCGACTACCCAATGAAGCCGCCCAACCTCATTCTGATGACGCCCAACGGACGCTTTGAGACGAACAAAAAAATTTGTCTGAGGTTTAAAAAAAATTTTTCTAATTCATATTTAAAGCCTTCCACTATTTTTAGATTTACTTTGTG
>CP049710.1:6123744-6344729 GCA_004148225.2 Heterodera glycines | reverse complement strand
TCGGATTTTATAGTTCTCATTGATAGCGAGTTTCTTAAGGAGTTTCTGTTTGATGAGAAGGCTAATTCAAAAAAGGATTTATTAAGCGATTTCTTTTAACCTTTTTTTCTTTAAAAAAAGAGATTCCATTGAAGCTTTAAGATGGCTCTAATTTTTGCTCATTTAGCTTTTTTAAATGACGAAATTCTGTGGGAACATTACGAGACGACATTTTTGGATAAGTCGGCCTTGGGACTGCGAAGCAAAATGCAGGCCGATGTAATTACTTTTTGTCGTTGGCTTCACCGACAATTGGTTGGTGAACGAAACATGCAAATTCTATGGGATCGAATGAACAAATTTTTTGATTTGGAACACGACGCACTGTTTGTCTGCTTGGAGGAGCAAAATTGGGACGCGATGGAAACAATTTTAAAATTGGGCAGAATTTTCACGAAGACGGAACAATTTATGGACGACGAAATATTGGGCAAAAAACTAGGACAAAGTTCAAATTATGAACAGGAAATGTTGAAGAGCAAATGGGAAAAAGCAATTGGCCAAAAAGGCGACGAAAAAGGAGGGGAAAAGGCGACGAAAATGGAGGAATGGAACAAATTTTTGAACAAAATTCACCAAGCGGAAATCTTTGGACTGATGGGACGTCATGAGCACATAATGGACAAATTCAGAGAATGTTCGTTTCAAAACTGAATGAAAGAATTAGAGAACGGATGGGATCGGGATTCCGTGGGATTAAATTCGGGATCCGACCTCGGGATCCATCCCGAATCTTTTTTTAAATTCATCGGCAATGATCGGGATCGTGATTTCATCGGGATCTCAGAGTCGGGATCCCTCCCGACCCAAGTTGCCCGGTCTCTAGAAAGTTTTTCGTTTTACACCGCTTTCCACAAAATAAGCTAAAAAACAAAAGATATCACAATTAATTTTTGCAGAAAAAAAAATTGTCTTAACAATTCCTTTCTTTTAGTTTACACAGAAGAAATCTTTTCGAGATTTTCGCTTTTCGTAAAGATTTCTGAATTTATTAACGAATGGGAAACACTTTATGGAATGGATGAACATAAAAAGAATGCAAAAAGAAATAAAACTGGGAAAATTGGAAAAACGGAAAAAAGCGAATCGGAAATGGAAATTGAGGAGGAAAAAATCGCAAAATCAAACAATTCAAAGGGACGACAAAAGGAAAAAGTAATGAGAAATATAGGACAATAGAAAAATTTTAATATGAAATTATTAAAGTACATAAAATGTAAAAATAATAAATATTTATTTAAGAATCAAAATTTTGGCTGCCCCGACAGAAAAACACCAAGCGAATTGTCTCCCTTTAATGAAGAAAATTTCATTCTGAAAGGTATACAACTTTTTGTTTAAAGTTAAAATAGCATTTATTTTATTTTCGATTTTCATTAATTTGTCATTTTAACTTAAGCTGATCAAAGTTTGGCGTCGGATTTCATTGAATTTTTCCAAGTGGAAAACGACGACGCCCAAATTATTATGAACAAAATTGGACAATGCTTTTCCATTGAATTGAGCACAATTTTATGGGCTTTAACCAATTTTCTACAGCAAATGGAAAAGGAAATGGAAAAAGGGTTCACAAATCAAAGCAAAAGTGTCCAAATTTGTGTGGCGTACCATCTGATAGAATACACAGTGAAAAGTGAGGCCAAAACATTGGACCAATGGCGGCAATCTTTGCTCTACGAAGAATTTATCATAGACGAGGCATCTTAAAAATATTGAAAAATATAATTGTTTAAGATGGGAATTGATAACTAGGCTGGGAATTTAAGTCGTGAGCTTGGAAGTTTGAAAAGCAGATTTTCTTATTCAATTTAAGTTGTTAAATGACTTGAAATTTTGCAGATAAATACTTTAATATAAGGGCCAGGATGACATTCCGAGGCCCCAAAAATTTTCGGAAATCGGAATTCCGAGGGTCAAAAATTTTTACCGATTTTGAGCAAATTTCTCAAGAAAAATAAAGATTTTTAGGGTCCGGCGGTGCCGAAAGGCGCCGCCGAGAAAGTTTTTGAAAATTCAGTGCAATTTATTAACAGAAATGTACAAAAATTGATAATTTTTTGAAAAAAAAATTCAAAAGCTTTTTATCAAAAATTTCGGAAATCGGAATTCCGTACCATCCCTAATTTTTTGTAAGAAAATCTGCTTTTTTAAATGCAGTTTCAGAATTTTACCAAAAATACATTAATAAATGGGTAACTCGGATGGAAATGAACCCTCGCTAAAGTCCGAGGCTCAGATTTTATATAACAAGATCTAAGCAACAGTTCCATCACTTCACAGGACGATCAAATCTTTTCGATGGATCGGATTGATCTTTCGCAATGGCTGCAGCAAAAGTGTGCTTCCGATGCGGCTTCTGTTCATGTTGTGTCCCGACTGTGCTCAAACCGTGCAAAAGTGGCCGAGTTCACCGCTTTCGCATTTCGCGAGTCGCTAAAAATGTCGCAGCAATTGCGGGGCCATTTTTGCAATTTGAAAATGCCAACCGAAGAGAAGGGACGTTTTGAAGAAATTAATGAGTCGAAGCAAATTGAATTCATCGGAGGAATGAGCGAAATTGAAATTGCAAAAAACAAATTGCTCATTTTGGTCGGTGGCCTCCATTTCATTCGCTTCGAAGAAGAGTTTCCCGAAGTGTTGAGAATAGGTTACTTATTTTTCATAATATTTTCAATAAAAATTATTAATTTTAATGCATTTGTTTCGGGTTATTTCGAAACCCATGAAAATTCCTTTCTTTTTTCCGCCCTGAATATTTTTGACATTTTTGGGTCAGGATTAGAAGAAAGCGAAATGGCATTAAAAATGAAAGTTATTTTGACGAAAATTTTATTTTGTCAACTTGTGTGATTTGAGAAAATACGGAATCGATGCTATTATAAAAAAATCACTTTTGAAGAATTCAATTTAAGTTTTAGTTTAAAATGTTTAATTTGTGATTCTGATTTAAACTCTCTCCCAACCCGGAAAATTTTTTGATAAATACAATTTTTTCCTGAAATGCTAAATTGAACAAAAAATTGGGAAATTTTTCTAAAAACTTAAAACATTAATTAACGCTATTTAAAAAGTGAAAATTATTTTGGATTTTATTAAAATCAAAAAACCATAGAGGGGACCCTGTTGGTTTGCAAAATATTTTTATTCTATTCATGAATTCCCCGGGGATTTTGGGGTCCCTTATCATGAATTTGTCAACTATTTTGACCAATGCCGATTTCCTAACCTATTTTGCATTGATAAAATTCAAAATAATCCACTTTTTAACTAGCGCCCATTAATTTCTGTTATTTGAAGCATAAGAATTGCAAATTTAGCGTTTGGGAGAAAAATTTGCAATTTTAAAATTTATAATTTTAAGCTTACTGTTGTTAGCACACATTTAGTAAAATATTTTGGCATTTTTTAAAATCCGTTCCCTATTAATCACTCAGATGCAATGTTGAGTATTACTCAGCCCATTCTCTACACGTATTTGTTTCCGCTTAACTCGCATACAGAAACGGCAAAAGCGGCGGAAAGTCGAATTGGCATTCCCTTTATAATTCGCCACATTAATTCTTATTTGGCGGCAAAAAACAAAGAGCCAACAGCCGATGCCAAAGTGAACAAAGCATTTGCCAGAAAAGCGCAGGAAATTTTCACAGAAGCGTACAAAGGGTTGGCGAAACACGGCACTTTCTTCGGCCGCGATGGCATGGGACGGAGTGTGTGCATTTTGATGGCATTCAAACGGCTAATTGAGGGCATTTTACCATTGTGTATGACGGACAAAAATTGCAGCAATTTGGAACAGCTCAAAAAGTGGAGTGCCAACAAAAATTGTGCAACGGACGAATGCAAAATGAATGCATTCAATGTAAAAAAAGAAAGAAAGTGACACGAAAAACAGAAAAATATTAAAAATTATTAAATAAATTTTACAAAGGATTTTTAGTAATAAATGTTGATAATATTTAATCTTAGGAACAAAGAAACTTTATGGCATCTATTCACTTGGAAATGTTGAGGCTATACATCGGAGAACAAAGTGAATTTGCTGAATTTATAAGAAAAACGCCTGGCGCAAAAAATCGGATGCGCAAATTGTTAGTCAAAGAGGCGAATTATGAAGAGTTGATGGAAAGTTATTCAGCGACTGTGCAAAACGAAGAAGGTGCGAAAAATATATTTATGGTTAAGGTTATATTTTTAGGTTTTTACCTCTTTTTTCGTGAGTTCCCTCGGTCTGAAACGCACGAAAATTTGTTTTTTATAAACAACTTTTCGAGTTATTAGCACCTATTTTTAGGTTTTTATTTTTAGAACCGAAACCCTAAAAAAATTGAAAAACCTATTTGACATATTTTGGCGTTTTGCCCAAAATTGTAACATTTTTTGTAAAATATTATCTAATCATGAATTTACAAACCAAAAGGGACCTCCCATTGATTTTTAATAAATTAAAATTAACACTTTCAAAATTGCTCTTCTGATTTCATATTCGAGATCAGCATCCAAGAAAACCCCCAGAAACCGATTTTTAGCTCAACATTTTTTGCATCCAATTTAAATTTTTTTTAGTTTTTACTGATAATTGGCTGGTGGATTCATATTTGGAATTTCTAAACAATTTTGAAGCAATGAATGCTGAAACGAAATTGGTCCACACTTTGGCACTGTCATATGCCGTATGGGTGCGATGGATGGACGCAGAAACGGCGCCTGAGAATCCGCGCCTTTCGATCGGAATGAGAGAAATTTATGAGCAAATTTGGACCAACAAACGGTCATACTATCAGCAAAAAGTGTATGATGAACTTTTTGACGAACCAATGGAAGTTTTGTTTTTCGAATTGGTCGAAATTGGCGAAGTGTTCGATAAACTACGAAATTTTGTGGAAACGAAGAGAAATGAGAAAAATTGGGACCAATTGGGCATAACCAAAGTAAGCCGAGGCCGAAATGGGCAATTATTAAGCGAACGAAAAAAGGGAAAAGGGGGCAATGGGAAATTATTGAAAGAATGGGACGAAATTGTCGAGAATATTAATCTGAAAATGAAGAAAGACGGCATAATGGAGAAGCCATTTGAGAAGGAGCAAATCCAATTGACTGAATGGATTAAAAATTTGCATTTTATCGCACTGAACGCACTGATCGGACAGCAAAAGTCAATGAGGGACAAACTGAGAAACGGTACGACGCATCTGTGGGGAGTAATTCATAAAGTTCCGAAATTTTGGCCAAAATTTTGAAAGTTGGAATTCCGTGGCTCAAAAAAAAGTTGGGACCTGCGGCAATTCAACTCGAGAAAGACAAAATAAGAAAAATTTTAATTCTCAAAAATAAGTGCCACAATAGGCTCTATTTTATCATTTTTCAAAAATTCCATTGGTTTAGACTATGATAAATATGATAAATAATTCGCCTAATTTGAAAAGACAAACTTGCCATAAGACCTTATTTTGAGTGAGACTGAAAAAAATGGCAGTTAAAATTAAGAAAAAATTCAATAAAATTACATTCTGAAGAAGAAAAAAAAGTATGGAAATCATTATACCTTTTAATTATATTTATGATTTTAGAGCTGAAATGCCGGCAAGAAATTGTTGAAAAATGGCTAACCCAATTCATGGAATGGTCAATGGCCGAGAAAATTATAAGTCAACTCAAATTAAATGAGGAACAATTTACGATAATGAGAGAAAATGAAAAGAAAATGCAAAAAGAGGAGGAAATTTTGGAAGAAAAGGAAAGAAAAATTGAAGAAGAAAAACGAAAAAAGGAATTGGAAGAATGGGACGAAAAGGAGAAAAAAGCGAAAAAAATAAACGAAAAAGCGAAAAAAGAAAAGCAAAATACGACGAAAATTGGTAACCAAAAGAAGCAAAAAGAGGCCGAAGAAAAGAAAAGTGACGGGAAAAGTGAAAAAATTATGGAAGATTCGACAAAATTGAAGCAATCTTCTTCTTCTAATTTGATGAATTCAACCGGCGAAAAAAACAATGGCAAAAGCGAAAAGACAAAGCCGAGACTCTCGAGCAATTCCATCGGAAATGGGCAAAACGTAGCGGAAACAGAAAAGAACGAGCAAAAAGACGAAGGAATAGAATTAGAAAAAGCGATGAAAAAAGTGGAAATACTAGGTAAAAACAGGGAATTTTAAAAATTTCTAAAAAAGTTGCATAAAAAATTTTAAAAAATTCAGAAAATAATTTTAGATTTTATAAGAGAAGATTATTTAATGGAAAAATATGAAGAATTTTTGGTGCAACCAAATGAAAAGAGCGGATTAATTCTCGACATTGGCATTTATTTAAATGAAATAGTGAAACGATTTGAATTCATTGAGCAAATAATGCAAATGAAGGCAATTAGTGAATTTGAAAAGCATGAAATTGAAACTATTTATAGTGGACAAAAACAAATGGACGAAACAAAGCGAAAATGGAAAGAATTTTTACAAAATTATGCCGCCAAAGCAAAAAATGGCAATTTAAAAGGCGAATCTTTGAAAGAATTTTTGTACTTTTTGTTAAAAGAAATTTACTTTGAAACTGAGGGAAGAAAAATTAAAATTACCGAAAAAAATGTAAGAAAAATTAAGCAAATTAATCGACAAATGCACAGAAACAATTTGGCAAAAGCAATTGGAAAAGGCATTGGCAAAATGGCCGAAATTTTGGCCAAATTGGACGACGAAAGACGGACAAATTTGCTGACGATATTATGCGGGAAGGAGAATGACAGTTTGAAAAAGACAAAACATTCATTGGAGAGTCAATTCGCGGAGAATTTGGAAAAGTGGCGCAAAATGTTGGAGCAAAAGCGAATTGGTAAATTAATTAATTAATTGATTAATGGGGTATTTAATTATTATAAAAGCATTAATGTGGTATATGAGAAAGTCAAAAAATAAAAAGAATAAAACTAAAAACACGAGCCTGATTAATTGTTATTATTTAGATAAGATTTCAACAATTCAACACAGAAAATATATATTAAAAAGTCAATTCATTAGCAAAGAAAATGCGACAGAACAAAACGATGAGACAAATTCATTAATTTTGTCAGAAATTAATCAGCAAATATTTTTTGATGAAATTGATGAGAAAAATCACTTAAAAGAGGCAATTAGGTGGTTTATAATTTAATAATGTTTAAACATATTTCAGTTGGATAAAATTCTGCTCGAAAATGAATATAAGCCCACTGAGAAGCCAAACGAAGCATTGGCTGCGCTAAAATCAATTGTTTCCAAATGGGTCATTATAATATTAATTTATTAATTATATTAATCGCATGGCACTTTTAGTCTCGGGGTGAGGCCGTACTTTTGGAGATCGGCTCGTTTATGCTCGGCGCAAATACTGCCAATTCGGACGTCGACGTCATTTTCTTAGTGCCCGAAAAGGCGACAAAAAAAGAGGAAATTGGCAAATTTTTTGGCACGACAAAATGCGATTTGGCACAGCCGCGAATGTGCGCCGATGGGTCATTTTATTGTCATTTGTGTCAGGTGGATTGTGATTGTGTTTTTCACATGAATCCCTTAAATTTTTTTGTCTTTCAGAATGAAAAAGTGGGGTCTTTGAAGAAAATGCCATTTGCCTATCTGCCGTTGGTTGGCTTGGAATTCGATGGCATTCAATTCGATGTTTTATTCGTTTCCATTCCGACCAGTGATTCTCTTCCGAAGAATGGGCCGTTGAGCCGAAAAGAAGTGATGGCATTGATCAGAAAATTGGCAGGGCAAAAGGAAGCGGACGAAAAAATGATCAAATCATTGGCAGGTAAAGTGTTTTTATACTTTACCATTTTGTCTTTGCTTTTCATTTCCCTGAGAATTTTTTTAAGAATAAGCATTGGTGAATAAATCTTCAATAAAAATAACATGGAAATAATCCATTAATTAATTGATGATAAGACATATCAAAAAATTTGTTCATTCTGTTTTAATTATTCGGCTTTAAGCATTCATTTCAAATGAGAAAATAATGGCGTTATTGGGAAGAAAAAACATGCAAAAATTCAGAAAATTTCTTACAATTTTAAAGTTTTGGTCAAAAGGTAGGTATATTTTTTGAAGATTAAACCGATTTTAAATAACACATTTAGCTAATTTTATTTATGAACCAAAACTCGGATTTTTTAACGGAATTTCGTTGGCAACAATGGCCACCAAAGTGATGTTGCTTTATCCGAATGCTTCGATTCCCTTTTTGTTGGACAAATTCTTTCTTACTTTCGCATTATGGTATCTCAATAATCGCTTAAATGTACTAATTACCTGCCCCCCAAGGGATTGGCCAATTCCTTTACGTTTGGAAGAGTATGTGCCGGACGAACTCCAAACCTTTTCATGGACACCAAAAGATGAGGAGCAAAAAAGGAATTCACCGCTGTTGATGCCAATCATAACGCCAGGCAAAGGGGACAAATAAATTTGGATAATTAATAAATTAATTTGTGAATTTTAGCAAATAAAAATTAAAATTGTTAGTTTGTTAAAGTAAAAATATTTTAAGGATGTTTGGAACAGAATGCGATGTTCAACATGAACAGCTCAACATTTAAAATAGTGCAAAAATCAATGAGAGAAAGTCATTTCGTTAATGATTTTATGCCTTAGAAAACAACACTTCCCCTTTTTAGGCCTAATTAAAGTCCGAAAGATTCAAAATTCAAATCCCTCCGAAAATTGGGGCCAATTATTTCCGACTGCTAACTTTACAGAGAAGGTAATTTGGGAATGAATTAAATAATAAAGAAACTTTTTAATTAATTAATTCTTAGTAATTAATTAATTAACTCACTAATTAATTAAGTACGACCACTTCTTCGCTGTGTGTTGCATTGTCGCCAATTCCATTCATTTGGAACAATTTTGTGACTTTGTTGACAGACGAATTCGACTGCAATTGTTGCATTTTGACCAATTGACGGATGTAGTCAGCTTCAGTCACATAATGACAGAAGGCGTGTCAAAATTTGAGTGCCCAAATTCAATTTTAATGCCATCCTTAGCTATGAATCGGTAATTAATTTAAATTATATTTTAATTAAATGATGAAGGTATTATGAAATTTGCATAAAAGTAAGACACCCGCCGTTGGGCCTTTTGGTGTCACTAAAATATTTTAGAGAATTTAGCGAAATGAAAATGTTAATATAGATATGTAGAAAATTTTACCTAAATTTCATTGATGAGCTAGCTAATCTGTACCACAATTAATTATCAGGGCTGTCAAAAATATGCAATGCATTTTTTTCCTGGATTCTACGTAGTCTAATTAGTAGGGAAAAAATCTTCTTTTATGTATTTGAGTTTAAAAGTCGGGATTTTTATTTGCTTATTTTGGGTTTTCATGCATATTTTGCCATTTTTTGTACATATTTTAAGATTTTTTGCATATTTTGCCATTTTTTCGTCAAATACGTACACCACTGATGGAAACACAGTGTTTTGTCAACTGTGCCAACAATTTGAAAAAAACAACCGATAGAATTTACGAGGAATGAAATTTTTAATTAATTTGCACCCCTAATCTTCAACTTTTTTGTGCATATTTGGTGCATATTTCACGACTTTATTTGCATATTTTAGCAATTTTTCGTGCATATTTTTGACAACCCTGATAATTATTTAATCTAATTTTACTATTTAAACCAGGGCTCGGATCTGTCCTTATTTATAAGATTTGTCCTTATTTGGAGGGTCCAAATCTTACAAAATAAAAATGTCCTTATTTGTAAGATTTGTCCTTATTTCGGGCTATTGTTCTTATTTTGTTCTTATTTCTTAAATATATTCAAAATTTTGAAATTTTATGGCAGAATGTCACTATTTTATCAAGAAAATAGGTTTGCGCAAAATTTGGTTATTTTTTGACAAAAAACTGTTGGCAAATCGCATTAAAAATTACAAAATTTTTCCCGGCGGCGCCTATCGGCGCCACCGGACCATCTCCCCCCTTGTCCCCAAGTTTTTGAAAAAACGCACCGCAAAAAAAAGTATTTTTAAAGGCAAAAAAAGTCGTCGCTTGGCTTTTAATACAAAAATTGGCCTTTTTTGGTGAAAATCTGTTAACAAATCAGAATTAAATTACAAAAAAATTTTCCGGCGGCGCCTATCGGCACCGCCGGACCCCCTCCCCTCGCACTTCCCAAAAGTTTTTTGGAAAAATGCGCCGCAAAAAATTGTTAAAAATCTGATTTTTTTTATCCCGAATGCACTAAAATTTTATGATTTGCTAATTTCCTCCCCAAAATTGTTAAAATCGTTAATGGGAGACAAAAATATAATATTTGATACATTATTGATCGAATAAATTGTAAAAATAACTGATTTGAAGCAATTTTGCAAAATGTCCTTATTTTGGACCCAAAAATCTTATTTTTTGGCCTTTATTCTTATTTTGAAAAATTTTCGATCCGAGCCCTGATTTAAACAATAGATCAAATTTTAATAATTTACAATATTTGTGTGAAAATAAATTATTATAAAAATTTTTTTAAATTACTAAGGCATTTGTCTCTGCACAAAGCGTGGTTAGTCGGCATTGAATTGGTGGAGAAAAATGCGGCAAACGGTGGAGAAAAGGAGCGCATAAAACTGAATATAAATGCAAAGCTTAACGAGGAATTTAATCAGAAAATTTTGGAGAGTTATTTCAAAGCGAACGGATGGCACCCGGCCGAATTGATTTCGAAATATGTGGACAAATCGGAATTGGTCCATGGTTAAGTTCAAGAATGAGACCGACACCTTTTTTGTGTATATATAACTGCTGTTCATTTATGTCCGTGTCTTTTTTTAATGCCGTTAAATTATTTCCCAAATTAATTGTTTTTTTCGGGTCATACGCAAAAAAAAAAGTAAAAAATTTCAAGTCTATCGTAATTTGGTACTCAAGTGTCCAATTTGGTTAGGGACTGAACCGTCAAACTTCACAAATAACGCAAAAACGCATTTTTAAGCTCGAATATTTTAAAAATTAGCGAATGTTTGTTAGCCATTGCACCAAAAATAAATGTAGAATTAATAGGATCAAAATCAATGGGTTTTTTAAATTATTTTTTAAATAATAAATGACACATCCCAAAATAAAGCCTTTTTTGCTTAGAAGAAAAATAAATAGTAGAAGAAGAAATATAAAAGCAATTAAAAGATATAATTAGTTTGATTTTTTTGAAATCGAATTTCGAAAATCCAATTTGTAATTCAACTTAAAATTCAATTTGAAATTCAATTCTAAGGAATTTAATACAAAATTCAATCGAAATTCAATTGTTTCGTTCCGCGCAATTGTTCCTCGCTAAAGCATTTCTCTTCCGCAGCTCCAACCTGGCCAAATATTGGGCCAACGCTTCTCCGTCCTTCGCATTAGCTTTGATCATTGTCGGATCCATGCCGGCCAAAAGGCATTTGTCGAGGCGACAGCCGCGGCATCGGATGCCATCTGAGAAAAGAACAAAAACCATATTTAAATTCATCAATGTTTAATAAATTTACATTTTTTACCTTCGCCAATTTGGCAATGTTTTCCTTCAAAACAGTTGAACAAAGTTCGCATGGAAACAATACGACGAAAGAATTGCTTGCAGCCTTAATTAGTCGATTATATGAATAATTTGTAAATTATCCAACAATATGAAAATATAATTATTTTTTAATCGGTTTAACCATTTGGTTCAATTTCATTGTTTTTTCACCACCAAAAATTGCGTTAATATGACCTGAACCTTTTTTAACTCAATGACGAATTGTTTATTTGAACAGCTTTTGGTCTTTATTATAATTTAAGTCATTTTTTAAATTTTTGAATTCAAATCCCACAGAAAATCCCACAAATTTGCAATTTCCAGTCTCTAGTTTATAAGGTAAAAACCAAAAACAATTAAAATGCCAAAATAGACATTGCTTGTGTTGGCACTCACTTTCGCAACATTTGACCCCGTAATAGCAGTAAAGGCTCGGCCTCGCGCACACTTTGCATTCGCCCACTTCCCTTTTCATTCGTCCCATCCCAATTTTGTGCTTTCCGTTCGTTTCGCTTTTATCCTCCGTCGATTTGGCTTTTTCTGCTCCATCATTTCCTTTTGCATGCTTTTCGATGTTAAATTTTGGCACTTTTTCCCCATTTTTCCATTCCGTGCCGTCATTTGGCTTTGTTGAGGATAAACTTTTTCCTAAATTTTGTGCCTTCAAATATTCAATTGCCGTCAAATTGCCCCGTTGTGGGCCCAAAAGAATGCGTTGTATGAAATCCATCTCCATTTGGACAGCTCTTGCCAATGCTTCTGCTGTTGTGTGATTATGTGATGTGCGCTTTTCCATTTTTCGAATATATTTTTTAATTTTTAAATTTATTTTAAAATAATTTTGATTGTAAATTTTCGTGGTAAGCTTTTGTTAGTTTTAAAGGAGGCTATAAAATGTAAAATGAATATGAAAAGCAAAATATAAAATACAATATTAATGCATATTGATCGAATTTAATATTATATAATGATAGATGTATATTCAAATTCCATTCCAGCAGTAGAAAGAATGCGTAGTTTATGATCTACCAATATTATTCGAAAAGTGCAAACAAAAAGCAGAGTTTCAAGGATGACCCAATTTAAATTAAAACTCTAAATTTCTTTTAAAAATTCGCTCGAAATAAAGGTATTTTGGGCAAAATCAGTTAATAAATCCCAACAAATTTTCAAAAATTTTCCACTAAAACCCCCATTTTTCTTAAAAATTGGGTAAATATGTCTCATAGCTCCCAAACTCAAAACCATTTAAAAATGATCGGAATCAATTGATAACGTGCACAATTATGCGAAAAATGCAAATTATGGGCGCGCTTGCCAATGGACACTTCAGTACCCGATTTTTTTTTAACTTGAAAAATGCAAGCGCTCCTATAAATTGCATTTTTCATCGTTTTTTGACTTTTTAGACCGATTAAAATTTGCTAATTTTAGGGATAAAATATGTTAACAATTTTAACAAATTGCACTCAAATTTTCAATTTTACCCCCGGCGGCGCCTATCGGCACCGCTGGGCCCAAAAACTTATTATTTCATAAAAAATTGGCTCAAATTCGCAAAATTTGGTCATTTTTTGGACAAAATCTGTGCACAAATAAGACTCAAATTTTCAAAATTTTTTGCGGCAGCGTCTATCGGCTCCTCTGGACCCCTTTTTCCAAAATTTTTTTTTGTAAAATCATACCAGAAAAAAAGACGGTGTAAAAAGCAAAAAAATTCACCGACAGAAAAAAAATAAACTCAAAAAATTCACGGTCACGATTCACGGGTTTTTTCAGTCACGGCACACCTCTAGCCATTTGCACAATTAGCAATGTTACTTTTAAAGAATATTAATTATTATTTTTAATTTTTTTCCTTTGACTCCAATTTTCATCACTAATTTTTCACCCAGACCCCCATTATTACCAGTGCTTATTTTTCCCGGTTTCCGGTTGCCCTACCGGGACCGGGAAATAGATTTTCAAAATCCGGGACCGGGAACCGGGACCGGGACCTCGGATGACCGGGAATTCCCGGTCCGGTCCCGGTCCCGCTGCACTCCACAAAATACTTATAAATAAGCTTATTGCCTTGTTATTGGTTCGTCAATTTGTATCTCTAAATATTTTACCACTCTTTTATTTTCTTTTAATAATTAAAATGAAATTTAAAAAAATTGCTATTTTTGATTTGGAAAAGAGTAAAATAAATCATGGATATATAATAAATATTAAATACATAAATTATATGATCGTCGTTATATAAAATTTCTTTTTAAAAAGTATTGCGTAGTTTGCGTGCCAATAGGTTTTCGGGAATAAATCCATATTTCGAGATTTTTGCATTTTTCAAAAATTTTCGCTGAAAACAGAATGAGGTTATTACAAAAATTTTGAGATATATTTGATTTGCAATTGTGAAGCTAGAATTTAAGAAAATTGGTATTTTTTAAATTTAAATCCATTTTTTGGCAGTTTTTAGCGTATTTTTAAGTCTGTTTTGGCAAATACTGAATATAAATACATTTTTCGGAATTTTTAAGGTTTTAAAGATTTATTTTGGCAGTTTTTAGTCCATATTTTTATCCATATTTGGCATTTTTTGAGCATTTTAATCCATGTTTCGGGCTTTTTAAGTCCATATTTGGAGTTTTTTAGTCAATATAATTTATAACCCTATTTATTTGTCAAAAAGAAAAATAATTCACTGAAGGGAAAAGTCCGCTTATTTTTAATTTTATTTTGAATTGCTTAAAAGAGTTTGTATTTTATCGAGTTGATTCCACAATTTTGTTGCCCTCCCAGCAAAGGGAATGAATTTTTTGCTTATTTTATATTTTGTGTTAAATCTATAAAAAATGATGTTAATTAAAGCATGTTGACGGATTAAAAATAGAAAATAATTTCAAATTTGTTCGGCCATAAAAAATTTTATGCGCCATGAACAGATCGAATAAATTTCGCCTATTGTTATTTTCTAGTGTTTTTTTGGGGGGGGGGGGGAAATGCGGCATAACGGAAAAATACCCGACTAATCATTTAATTTTTAGCAGGTGCAGAAATGAATGGCACATATTAGTCCTCCGATTTAACTTTTTATTATAAATAGTTTAATTTACAAAATTTCTTTAGCTTTATATAATATTTAATTGTTCATTTTGTCATTATTATTTGATGTTCAAATTGGTGCAGCTGATTTTGTTTCTGCTGCAACTGTTGCGGTTGATGAGCTTCTTCCCCAATTCCATCGTCGTCCCCGATTATTTCATCCTCCATAAATCTGATTTTTGAAATAATTTTAATTAATTTTTTCTTTTTTATTTGCCTAACCCGCCTCTGTGTTCGGGCTGATGATGGGCCGAACTTTGTACAAAAGTGTCATTCATTTTCGATGTTCCCGTCGGAGGAGAGCCAAACATCTAAATTATTATTAATTGTAAAATGAAATTTAATATTAAATTTAATACATTTTCTAATTTTTATTTTATCTTTAAACCCAAAATTTTATTTATATAACCAATCGGTTTAATTTTTCACAAAACTAACCACGGAGAAAATAATTCCGACCGAAATGCACAGAATGATCAGAAGCCACACACAGAGAATACAACTTTATGTTGAAAACAATTTGATAAAGCATTTCAGTGTTCATAAAATCTGATTTTTGCTTACCACCGATAATGACGCACCAAAAAATGAGCAATTCTGCAATTAAGAAAGAATGGAACAATATTTAAATGATTGCACTATATTCATTTGAATTACATAAGAAGTGTAAAAGTACCTCAGTCGAAATTTTGTTGTTATTTGAGGCAGCGAATAACGGTAAACGGACACTTTATCAATGGACAAATGGCGCCTAAATTTAGCAATTAGTGATTAAATTACTTAAATTTGAATTTGTTTACCATTTTACCCTCCTTATTCGTTCATTTTTGAAAAAGTTTTCTAACATTTTAATTGAAAAGATGAACACTGGGTAATTCTGAAGAGTTAAATTTTTCATTAATTAACGCTAATTAGTAATAAACACCTCCAACTTAAGCTCTTGCGATATCCACAAATATGACCCTGAAAACATTCGAATAATTATATTTTTTGTGTGTTTTTGGAAGCGTACAGTCGCCGTCATCCGGCGCGACATTTCGCTCCAAAAATTTCTTTATTTCCGACCGATTTCTCTCGGAGAGGGACTGTTGGATGAAACGATCAGCCTAATTAATGACAATGTTATAAAAATGGTATTAGAAAACTCTGGTAAAATATTGAGAAAATATTCCTTCATAACAATTAATTTAATGTGATCATTTTTAATCTCGCAACTAATTATTCTTAAAAAGCTAGGAAAATCTTCTAACAATTATTTAATTAATTTTTTTTATATTAATTGTTTTTTAATTTTAAATTGTTTAGCATAATTAATTTAATGAAGATTTTTCAAAAAAAAAAAAAAATTCTCGTCTGATTTTGCATAATTTTACAGTACCTCTATGCCCTGAGGACGGATACAGTAATGCGGTATTTCCTCGTTTTGGTGTCGCAGCAAAAACAATTCCCCCGGCACTGTTGGCACTTCGTTGAACAGCCGCGGATTGTTATCAGTGCGAATTTGGCGGATGACATAATCCGACTCTTGCACGGACGAACGTTGGCCAAACGTGCCATTTTCGAGCACTCTGTCCTCGTTTTTCTTCTCATTGGTGCCTTAATTTTCGAATATTTCTTACTATTTAAATTATTTTCAAAATTGTGTGCTCATAAAAATTTTTCACAAAATGCCTACAAGCGCCTCCCCCCCCCCCCGCTTCTCCACTGGATAAGAGTCCAAGCATGTTCCGCACCAGTGTTTGAGGAGGTGCCGATCAGTTGCACATTGTCCGTCGATTGTGCCCCCTCCACCGTTTGGTATGCCAAAACACCCATCCCTTCGGCTTCTTCCTCTTCCTCCTCATATTCGTCTTCGTCGTCCATTTCTGGCGGTTCGTCCAAAAAATAAATGGCACATGCGTAGCCGAAATTGATCACGCGCGAGCAACGGCGGCGCTTGGATGCCATTGCGGCGGAGACCCTACCGCCGGCATTGTTGGCCACGAGGGAGGACGAGGCGATGGACGGCGAGGTGAGCGAGGAGGGCATCGCAAAGCGACGGTCGGACGAGGTTCGCTGCAGCGAAACGGTGGAGCAAGGCGCACCGATCTGACCACGGAAGGATGGGTGAGAGAAATTCAGAATTGGGACTTAAACTGTCCCACGGAAAAAATACCCATGGGAAAAAAACAGTGTCTGTAAATTTACTGATTTTTTCCGGTAAAAATTTATCGAAATTACCGAACCGAAATCTTATTTTGCTGAGCATGAACCCTTTTTTGGAAGTAAAAAATTATATTTTCAGCGCAGAAATTAAAAACGGACCATCCAAAAAAGGATAATATACTCGGCTTTAAGTTTTATTCCGTTTTACCGCATTTAATGCCGCTAAATTATTCTTTTCGCTGTGTCTGTTGCAATTTAAAGCGCTAAAATCCGATTTTCGTCGTGAATTGAACATTGTTGTCCTGCTGCTGCTGCTGCTGCTGTTGTTGTTGCTGCTGTTACTGTTGGGGATTGAGAAATGGTGTTGAAATGAAGGGGCGGACAATTCATTTGTCGTCGTGGCCATCTCAGAGGGCTAAAAGCTCAATGGAAACAATATTTAATACTCTATTTAAATAAATCGGCTGCAGTGTTAATTTAAAAAAATTTTCGAAATTACATAAATCTAAAAATTGAAAAATTGAAAAAAATGAAAAAGAAATGAAAAAAAGGAAAAAAAAATAAAATTTTAAATTTAATTTATAATAATGTTTTTTTTTGCATTTATTTTTTATTTTCAAAAAAATAAAACAAAATTAAAAAATGTATTATAAATCAGCAGGGCTTCTTTTTTTATGTAAATACATGTTTTTTTGCTGAATTCTCTATAGCCTAATTACACGGTGTTAATTTAAAATAAAGACACCCTGTTTTTTGGGAGTTTGACCACTTCCCATGAACCGATCGAGCTGAATTTTTAACTGTACGTAGCAATTCTGAAAATATTAAGATTCTAAAAAGGAGAAGGCGAAATGACGATGGAAAAAAATTTTATGAATTCACAATTAATTATCAGGGCTGTCAAAAATATGCAATGCATTTTTTTCCTGGATTCTACGTAGTCTAATTAGTAGGGAAAAAATCTTCTTTTATGTATTTGAGTTTAAAAGTAAATCTTTTTTCACATTTCTATTTCTTTTGCAGACAGAAATCTGTCTTTTAGGCGGAGTTGTGTTGAATTTTCCAAGTTTTCCGGAGAAATTAAGGGCCAAAATGCTTAAATCGCCTCTAACATTTGCCCAACCGAATCAAACTAACAGCAATCAGCTCTAAGATAACGTACAGACATCCTTTAAGCATTTTTTATTCATTTTATGCCATAAAAAAGGCATTAAACACAAAGTTTTTGCGGGTGAAAAAATACGAAAATCTGAGTAAATTCGAAAAAAAAATTCTAGGGGGTTGGGAAAAATTTTCCGTAGAAGATGATTATGACGAACAGAAAGAGCACAAAATTCTCTACAAAATGGCCTTTGAATGAGGTCTCTACGTCGCGTCTCCGCGAAGGCGTGTCTTGTTGAAAATGGATGTCTCAAAAATGAGGAAAAATGGCTTGAATTGAGCCATTTTTTGGATAGTCGGTATTTAACAAGGCACCCCTCAGCGAATACTTGCTATAGAGTAATCATTCAAAGGCCATTTTGTAGAGAATTTTGTGCTCTTTCTGTTCGTCATAATCATCTTCTACGGAAAATTTTTCCCAACCCCCTAGAATTTTTTTTTCGAATTTACTCAGATTTTCGTATTTTTTCACCCGCAAAAACTTTGTGTTTAATGCCTTTTTTATGGCATAAAATGAATAAAAAATGCTTAAAGGATGTCTGTACGTTATCTTAGAGCTGATTGCTGTTAGTTTGATTCGGTTGGGCAAATGTTAGAGGCGATTTAAGCATTTTGGCCCTTAATTTCTCCGGAAAACTTGGAAAATTCAACACAACTCCGCCTAAAAGACAGATTTCTGTCTGCAAAAGAAATAGAAATGTGAAAAATTATTTATAACCGTTTCAAAATACTCTTTTTATTATTATAAATTTAAATTGACGATTTCACACCTGCAAAAAATTGCTGTTAAATGCAAAGTAAGCTATTGGTTTAATGTTGCACCTGGGAAATATCTTCTCTCCTCACCCGTTCCATTCCTTGGCCATTTTGTCCTATTTTCACAATGGACGCCCTTCTATCCGATTTAAATCAGACCCTTAACCGCCAAAAAAAATAATGCTGAAGTTGCACACTTTGTGCATTTAAGTCTTTCACTCAATATAGCTGGAAAATGTCAGGTTTTTTAGGCATTATCGACATCCCATCTTTCGAAACTCCACCCGAATATTGTTTTAAAAAAATTGATGTTTATATTGCTTGCCAAAATTGTACTTCTCCTCCTTTTATCCGGTGCGCTTGGTGTTCTAATAATCTCTGTTTCGATCATTTTATTCTCGCCAAACACCGTTGTAATTAATTATTTCGTGCTTTAAACTTGTTTTTGACCACTTTTTGGTACTTTAAAATGATTAATAAAAACAATAAGAATTGTTGAACCCACGCGGAGTCGAACCACCAGTCACCATGGCGCCATTCTGCACCACTTGACCACCAGCACTGAAGGGAAAACACAGGGGAAAATTAGGGTTTTTGAGGCCTCATAACTTTTTTATTTTTCGCTATAGGCACGTAAAATTAAAAATTCACAATAGAAGTCGACCCTGCTCTATCGAATGGTACCAAATTTATACCCATTTTCCGAGTTACAGTTCGCGAGGTTCCCTTGTTAGCTTATTTTATCAGTTTCTTTTTGGTAGTTGTTGAGATTTGATTCGTTTTTATCAAGTGTCTCTATTTTAAATTAACACCCCTTTTTCGGGAAAAAATTCATAAAATTTTTTTCCATCGTCATTTCGCCTTCTCCTTTTTAGAATCTTAATATTGGTACTTTTCCATTATGCGGCCACACCCCAAAATTTTAAAAAAAGAAGGGGAAAGCGCCCCGCTTTTATGCCTCCTAAATATTTTTTGCGGTGCTTTAAAGGACGATGACGATACATTCGATGACATTTTAGCTAAAATTGCGGCTTTTATGCATCCTAAATAATTTTTTTGCACAAAACTGGCGCTTTAAAATTTTGGGGTGTGGCCGCATAATGGAAAAGTACCTTAATATTTTCAGAATTGCTACGTACAGTTAAAAATTCAGCTCGATCGGTTCATGGGAAGTGGTCAAACTCCCAAAAAACAGGGTGTCTTTATTTTAAATTAACACAGTGTAGTAGGAAAAACACTTTATTTTTTGTGTTTGCGAACAAAATTTGGTACTTTTATTTACATATTTTGGGATTTTTCTACATATACATACCGTAAATCCGCTATTTGAATGCCCCCTCCAATTAAATGCCCGTTTTGGGAGGGGTTGAAAATACAATGCCCCTCCCTTGTAGAATGCCCCTCTCCAATAAAATGCCCCCCTCCAGCAGGAGGGATCGAGTATATCCGCAGGGATTCTGGGGCTTTGACGATGCCGAAAGCGAAATCTGATTACAGATTCGTTATATCAACACCCTAAAATATCCAGAATGATATTTTCTCTTTGTTTATGCTATGGTTTTATTGGTTGTTTAGTTTGGGCCCAAAAAAAAATTAATTAATTTAATTAAAGTAGCCCAGTACCCCTCTCTGGTAGAATATCCCTCTCCAATTAAATGCCCCTTTTTGGAGGGGTTGAACAATAGAATGCCCGGGCATTCAAATAGCGGATTTACGGTATGTACATATTTTTATACATATTTTGGAACTTTTCGCATTTTTTCGTACATATTTTGCAATTTTTGAGAATTTTTAAGGAATTTTTTATTAAATGCCCAAAAAAAAAATCCAAAATTACACAATTTTTTTCAAAAATTTTGAGAATTTATAGAAATTTCTTGTGAAAATTTAAAATTTTTTCTTGAAAATGTTCCCAAAAAATAGTTTTTTTTTTCAAAAAACTGATACCAAAAATTAATCATTTTTGCTAAATAACTAATTAGCTAATTGACCATTGCCATATGCCCCGAAAGGCAAAAACATTTAAGAAAACATTAGGAGGAGGACAGTCAAAGTCAGCAGAAGCACATAATAGGGGGAGGCTAACAAATACAGGGGGGTGATGCGAATTTGCGGCGCTGACATTTGCGGCGTTACATTTGCTGCGCCCAGTCAACGACATTTGCGGCGCAGAATTTAATGGCTCCAAACCAGAATTTTTATTTATTTTATCCATTCATTGCTGTCCTGCCATAAAAATTTATGAATTCGGCATAACTCAAGAGATTCTTAAAAACCCTCTGAAAATATTTTAAAAATGAACTAATTCAGCGGGTTCGTTTTTGCTTTGGAAAAAAAATTTCTTATAACAAAAAGGAAAATAGAAGGGCAATAATAAAAGAGATTTAATTTTGCACATTAATTATGGGCCGCCACAAAATGTCGGGGAAAAGTCGCGTGCTCGCAGGGATTTGTCGCCAACTCGGCTTTACGTTTTGTGGTTGGCAAAGTTAAATCTTAAATTTTGTGATCAATAAATTTTCCTTCTTTTAGTGGGCATATAAAGCGAATAAAATTCAATTAGTGAAAGTTGTGAAGTCGGGGGAAAAGGGAATCTTTTGAGGATGAGATGACAACACATGGGAAATGAGGCGAAGGGAAGCGAAGGACAGCTTCTTCCCGCCAGCATTTCCATTTCCCACAGAGAACGGCCGATGAACGGACGGATGAATTAGCTATGCGCTTGCCCTGGGAAGCATCCGCCAACGATGCCGAAAACGAAGTCAATGCTGAAAAAGAGGGGGGGGGGGGGGGGGCCCAAAAAGCGAAAAACGATACGGCGACGACGAATGGCTGGGAAAAATGTGGGGCGGGGGCAGCGGACACTGCGTAAGTCCAAGCCAAAAGCAACACCACCCATCCCTAAGATATAAGCAGCGACGACGGCACTCCGACTGACGGAGGAAAGGGGGAGGAAAAAGACCCTAATGGGGCTGGAGGGAGGAGGGAGGGATGGTTGGAGAAGATGCGAAAATGTCGTGCCATAGCGATGGAGACGAATGACAAAAACGCAGGGGAAAGTAATTAAGCGATTGTTTAGGCAAAATGGCGGGGAGAGGGGAGGAGGAGGGAAGAGGGGTGATAAGAAAATAAAAAAAGACTGATTGGATGGGGAGGGTGACAAGGAAGAAAAATTTAATGGCACGGCATTCTGTTGCTCATCCGGGAAATTTAAAGGAAGCAATTTGTAAAGGAAAAGTCCATCTTTCCGTCTCAGCCAACGACAAACTCCGCAGCAGTCCTCAAAAAAAAGGAAAATTAAATTTATTTGGCATTGTTTTTACTCAGCCGCTAAAAACCTCATTAGGTTTTGTGATGTTTTTTACAAAAATGTCAAATTTAAATGTATATATATATATATTAAAGGTGCGCCGTGACTCATGGTCACGGTTACCGTGAATTTCACCGTTTTTTTGATCATGGTTACGGTAACGATTCATGGGACCAATTCACGATTTTTCCGAAATAATTTACACGGGATAAAATTGAAAATTAAGAATTACATAAAGTTTTCATAATTTGTCTAGGATTTTTTTTCGTTCCATTTTTTTTATTTGAAATTTCAAAAGACAAATGCCAAATATTTTCTGAAATGCTTTATAAATAAATTTCTTGTTTAAAACATTTTCATGTAAGTTTATCCAAAATTTATGAATATTTTCTCGGCGGTGCCTTGGCACCGCCGGCACACAAAGCTCTTTTAACTCTTTAAAAAATTGATCAAAACAGCGAAGTTTGGTCATTTTTGGGCAAAATCTGCTAAGAAAACGGGGCAAAATTTTCAAAAATTTCCCCGCCGCCACCTTTCCCTATTCATGAAATTTTTCTGACAAAGCCACTGCGAACATTGTTGACCATTGACCCCTCCCTCTCCACTTTGAAGCAATTTGGTCATTTTTGGATCAAAATCTTTTAAAAATTTAGACCAAATTTCAAAAACCAGATTTAAATTAGAGTAGAGCGGGACCGGGACCAAAACACGGACAACTGAGTACCGAGGTCCCGGTTTTGACCGGGACCGGGACCAGTCCCGGATTTTTTTCCCGGTTTTCCCAGCCAAAAATTCCCGGTTTTTCAACCCGAAAAGGTCACGGTCCCGGTTAAGCCCAAAATTCCCGGTCCCGCTCTACTCTAATTTAAATTAAAGTGGTGCTGCGAATTCCAAGTCGCGTTTTTTCCGTGCGAAATGCCATTAGAGTAAAAAAAAGCTGCACATTTGTAAACATCAAAAATTATTTATCAGATGAAAAGCAAATTATCATCATTAACATTTTCACATGGCGAAGAGTGAAAGACATTTTGAAGAATGGATGGAATCGATGATTTGTTAATTTAGCTTTATAGTTGTTGATAATTGAGGCTTTTCGAGGTCCAATTGTCCAAAAAACAAAAAGAATGAATGGGATATTTAAATTAATCGGAAAAGACTTTTTCTCCCTGGGGTTTCCCTGAGAAAAGAGGGCGCATTAGAGCAGAAAATCGAACGATTGGATGGAGCGGATTCGTTACAGTATAAAGTGAGTGTAGGAAAGACTACGGTCCAATGGGTACGGTGTGATATTCGCTGATGCTTATAAACTGAGAAGGAACTGCTTTCTCCCGAATAAATTTGTGAACATTATGTTTATGAATTTTAGTCTCCTTCTCGCTTATTTTGGTGGTGATATAAAAATAAATAAAAATAAAACACTAATGAATTGCATAATTAAAAACAATTGGCTAAATTACGTGCTATTGTAAATAATATAATGTATAATAGAATATAATAAAAGGAATCGCTAAATTAAGAAATAATACAATTAATTACAAATTTAAAATTGCTAATGAGTGCTTTTCCGTTTGATTAGTTCCTCTTCCTCTACTTTTCCTATTTTTGTTGGTTTCGTTTTGCTACTGTTCTCCTACGATTTGCCTGTGCTGCTTGCTCCGCTGTGTGTTGTGTTTGTACTGCTCCAATGGGTCGTCCGTCGGCAAAGGAAAAAAAAAATTGCGAGTGTTTCCCTGAGGTGAATTTGAGAGGAAAGAGCGATTTAACAAATTGAGTACATAATTAATAAACATTACATATTAATTTACGCGATTAATGAATGAATGTGTGCCAACGAGTTTGGGAGAGGGGGAGGGGAGGGTGAGATTGGCATATGGAAAATAAATAAATTAAATTAGGGGGGAATGAAAGCAAAAAATAATACAACAAAAAGAATTGGTGAATAATGATGATGCTTATATGTATATATAAATACAGATAATAATGCTAAAATTCGAATATTTCATAAGGGCGAAAGGCGTCCTGAGTGAGTGATGGTATTGTGGCGCGGTGATCAGCAGAAAGAAATGTTAGAGAAGAGAGCAAAAACAAAGAAAAAACAAAACAAAAAAATAAAAACATCGAAACGGATCATTGACAAAAAGTGGGGTGATTAATAAATGATCCAGTTAATTAATTCCTGAGTGATTTCAAATGGAAACGACGAGAATTTGAAGGGGAGGGAAAGGGAGGGAGGAGGGAGTGAGTATGTGAGAAGAGGAAGAGAAAGATGGGAAAATATAAAATGTAAAATAAAGACAAAATGAATAATATTAATAAAAAGGATGAAAAATCAGTCAGTCATTTTTTGTTGGATTGACGGGGGCCACAATATACAGCATGGACCGGAGGAATTCATCAAACGGCGGGCTTTACATAAAAAGTGCGGATTTACCAAAGGGCAGGGACAAACGGAGTAATGCAAAAAGCATTTTTTTATTTTTGGGTTTAAAAGTTAAACAAATTTGTTCCTTGAAAATGCTTTCTGCTGTTGGCACAATGTTTTCTGCTGTGATTGGAAAGGATTTAGCTTTGTATACGAGAGGTATCTACTCAGACTTTGGCTTCATACTAAAAAGCCGACTTTAAGAATAAATAAGCAAAGGAAGCAAAATTAATGAAAATGTTGAAAATGTACAACAGGTCCAAATTGGGAAGAGAAAGAGAAAAGAAGAGAATGGAGAAGATTGTGCGAGAAAAAGAAAAAGAGAGTTTGAGAGAGAAGAGAAAGGAGAGAGAGAAAAAAGAGGTATGGAGGAAAAGCCGAAATGAAAGACATTTTTGGGTAATAAAAATTTTTAAAAAATAACAAAAAAATGTTTTTATTTATATAAATAGCGGAGGACTGGGGGAGGGGGGGGGAGGAAGGTGGATAGAATGATATTTTCACTTTTATTCACTCCGATCCATCGGCTGTTGACGAAGCTGTTCTTGGGAGTGTTCATGCTTAATGTCCATCTGAAAGAAAATTGAAATTAAATTATTGATTTACGAATTTCTCAACAAAATTAATTCATGATATTTCTAATTGCTGAGTTTTTTTTGAGTTTTGTAATTGAAAATATTTATAGTAAAATTTGGTGGGTCAGATAAAGTTTATGACGGATAATTACCCCCGCTCCCCCCCCCTCGCCCTCCTCCGCACTGCCCACCTGTTCCGGCGCGTGGTGTTCGTCCATCCCGCCGCTGGTAGTGCCCGAGTCGCCGCCGCTGCTGCGTGCACACGCGTCGCTGCTTTCGCCGTCGCCGTCCTCCGGGCTTTGCTGCTGCGTGGTGGTGCCGGTGGACTGTGAGGAGATTGTTGGCGAGGACAAATGGCCCTCCTCCTCCTCCTCCAAGTCCTCCTCCTCCTCTTCGTCGTCCACGTGAGTCTCTTCAACCTTTAAAACAATTATTTTTAATTTAATTAATTTATTTTTCCGCTTTTTCTGTACCTCCATCCGTTCGACCGCTTCGCGTGCCGCCGCCACGTTCAGCAGACCGCCGCCGCTTATGCCACCTCCGTTCTCCACCATCGATGCCAACAGCGATCCGCCGCTGCCGGACGAACACGGGGGCAACTCGTTCAGCTCTTTCTACAATAAACATTATTATACGCATATATTTTAAATTTCCCATCCTGTACAAATTGACCCGAATTAGCCTAAGTTTTTCTCATTTTTTTTTGACCCAAATTGCCGCAAAATTAGATATTTGTAGAATTAATTAAAAAATCAACAACAAATTAAAAGTTGCCCTTCCTTTGATTATGAGGAAAAGTGCCACTTTCTGGATATGGGTGTGATTCATTTATTCATTCGTTTTATTCTCCGAACTCCCAACCCCAAGCGAAGATTGCAGTGCCATTTGCTGCTGTTGCTGGCGCCGGTGTGCCAATTCGGCGAGTGCCGCGTTCACCGCCGCCATTGTCTGCGCTGTGTCCTGCGACTGACCAATGCCGCTGCCGCTCATCGCCGCTGATGGCCCAGCAGCGGCACCGCTGGTGGTCATGGAGTGTTGCTGCTGCTGCTGGTGGCCCAACGCGACAATGGCATTTGGGCCAACGACGGGACGGCCGGCGAACTGTTGGAAGGGCGACTGACCGACGACGACACCCACCGATGGAGCCAACTCTACCCCTTGGGGCTGCTTGTGGTGGAACTTGCGAGCATGACGCACACGACGGCAGCTGAATTTAAAAAAATTTCCAAAATCCAAATTCAAACAGAGATTTACCGCGCCGCCAATTTGCGCATTGCCTCGCGAAAGTACTCCTTGAACTCGTTCTCCTTCCCGACCCGGTCAAACAGCACCTTTTGGCATACATCTGCAAAATAAATTAACAGTCCATGTTTCGAATTTGCATGCCTAATCGTCTCAATCAAAATGAAATGTTTGTAAAAAATGAATGTACAGTAAATGTAGATGATGCCCGGAAGTGGCAAATTGCTGTAGCTTGAGTGATTTGGCATGGCAAACGTTGTCTTGGCCATAAGTCGGGAGCCGAACACGCGTTTCTCCGCCAGCTTTTTGCACAATTGGGCCATTGTTTCGGCAACGCTTTGGTTCTCATGCTTTTTGTTTTGCAGCACTTGTTGGATCACTTGTTGCTCGGACATCGGTTTGAAATCTTATCAAAGAGTTCAATTATAATTGAAAATTACGTCAATTTAAATAATTATGGCACTTACACGGGTCGTTTTGTGCCTCCGCCACTGGGATTTGGATTCGCTGAATTTGCTCTTCGGTGTACGTTTGTGAGCAAATGCTTTGGATGTGGTCGTCGCTGGCTGCCCGGCGCCGTTCCACCGGCGCGTGTGCTGCTCGCTCATGTTGGTGTTGTTGTTGTGCTGCGGATAAAAGTGCCGTGCCGTCACTTTGCGCGTGGTGCCGTTGACCAAACGAGTCGGACATTTGCAACATTCCCATGCTTTGGCCTTAATTTCAATTAAATTAACTTAAAAATTTTTTTATAAACCACCCACCAAAGAATTGTTGTTGCGCGTGCCGTTGTTGTTGTTGTTGCTGTTGTGTGCCACCAATGCGTCTGTGCGCCTTTTGCTGCTGCGCTTTGGCCGCTGCGGCTGCCGCGGCCGCCACGGCGATGGCATTTTGCTGCTGGTGCTGCTGCAGTCGCTGCTGCACCACCAAATGCGGCTGCTGCTGCGGCGGCGTCGGCTGTTGTTGCTGCTGACTCTGGTGCTGCAAGTTCAGCTGAAGCAGCGTCTGAAGTGTGCTCAGTGTGCTAATTTTGCGCGCCATTTCGCTCGTTGTGTTGCAATTTGAAGAAGGGGCTGAACGAAGGTATTTCTATTTTTAATTAGTTTAAATTGGAATAATTAATTAATTAATTAGTCTCTCTCTATTAAGCAGGCATTTTAAATTGAGCATTCACTCACTTTGTTGTCCCCCCATCTGTTGCTGCTGCTGTTGCACGACGTGCGCTGGTGACAACAAATGCGTGGCGGCAGCGTTTGTTGTCCGCGAAATGGCGGCGTTCAGAAATTCAATTTGCGAACGGTTCAGAGTTGGCTAAATGTGGTTTTCGGGTTTACGATTTTCCGAAACAATAAAATAATTTTGGTCAATGGCAACTCGTACAATAAAATTTTTACAAAATAACCTAGGCCCACAAACCTAAGCCTAAAGCTTATGGCTAGCCTAAGCCATTGTAGAATTTTCTTTGTGCGAGTTGTCATGAGACCATTTTTTTTGGTATATTACCGTATGAAATGTGTTTCAAAATAATTTTAAATTTTCAAAATTCCTAATTTTTAATTTATTTTTATTGCCTTCCCCACTTACATGTGCCGGTGCATTGTGTTGCATGATTTGTTGTGTGATTTGTTGCGGCTGATGATGCTGTTGTTGGTGAATGTGAGGTGCCAGCAAATTGGTGCCAATCGGCGGAAGGGACGGCGGTTTGGCGGAGTCCATCAGTTGGGACGGACTTTGAAGCATCATCTCAAATATGAAAGCAATTTAATTTACAACATCAAAAATGGTTCAATGCAACATTGTAATTGCATTTATGTTCACCTGAGTGTTTGTTGAGGAAGCGGAGGACGAAGTTTCGCTCACGTCAATGCCACTGGACGGGTCGAAGAAAGCGGACTCTAAACAAAGTTCAACAGCAAATACATAATAAAGATGTGGCTGCCATGGCCTTTTCAATCGGCTCTTTCTTCCTCCGCCCATTCATTACCTCCACTTTGGATTGAATTGTTTCGTGTACTGCTCGAACTTCCGCCGTGCGTCTGCTGCTGTTGCTGCTGCCCGTTCTGTTGTATTTGCGCTGCCTGTTGCAGCATTTGAATGGTGGAGAGGATCAGTTGCTAAAGAGCGTTGGAATTATGGTATAATGAATCATTCCTAAATCTTTTTTTTACTCATGCCATTCATAATTATTGCTGTTAATTAATTAGGGTTCAGTTACTTAAACAAGTGATTTAAAATTGTTATGCTTAATTTTAAAATAAAGATAAGCATTCCTCAATCATTTTGACCTATGTAGCACATAATTAGGTGCTGTTATTAATTAGTACTGCTTCTTCTTCTTTTCTGTCCACCTGCTGTTGCTTCTCGCCTCCCCATTGCTGCTGCTGTTGCTGCAAAACATTGTTGCTCGTGCCGTTGTTGTTGTTTGTTCCGCTGCCCGCAGTCGCGGCACCCAATTGGTCGAACATTCGGCCCAGCGTGGAGGCGACCGCGCTCAACGCGGCGGATGATGGCGCCACGCCGGGCGCGGAACCGCCGGCACTGATCGGTACGGGCGGGTGCTGCTGTTGCTGGGCGCCGCCGGCGCCGCTGTGAGCAGTGCCGGCCCCGCCATGAGTCAGAAACAATTGCAACATGTGAGTGTTGTCTTGAAAAGATTACAAATTAAAAATTGACATTTCATTCAAAATTTACTCACAATTGCTGTTCGGCTGATGGGGCCCACCGGTTGAGTTGAATTGCTGCGCGGGGACAACCGCCGTTTCATTGGCACTGTTGTCGGTCTGCTGAAGAAATAATTATTAAATTAATTATTCATATTTAGGGTTTTTACCATTAAATTTTGTCTGAATTGCTGCGCCTGCATGGGCTGCTGGTGATGGACCGTCGTGGAGGCGGTTGACGGCACAAAAGCGGTCGGATGCGGTGGCGACGGCGGCGACTGGGGCTTCTGCGCGCCCATGCGCCGACCGCTGGCCGATGACGCGGTGCCATCCTGCCGCATTTGGTAAAGAATTTGGCGAAGCTCTTCCACCTCACTGAATTTTAAACAAATTCAAAAATAATTTCAAATAATTAATTTCTTGGATTATTTTGACTAATTTAGCACTGACACTTTTCCATTCAGTCAATTATTTTTCTCTTTCTCTTTCTCTCTCTCTCTCTAAATTTTAACTTTTTTGCCATTTTCTTGATCCCTTACGATTCGACAATTGGCAGAATCATTTTGCATTGGTGTGTCACCGTGGGGGATATGCAATTTGTGTTGTGAGGCTGGTCAAGCATGGAAAAGGAGAAGAGCATTTTGGTGCGAAAATGTGCAAATATTTTGTGGGGAAAATAAATTTTGAATAATTTCCTTAAAAAGCCATTGATTTACATTTAAATACAATGAAAAGCGCGTTTTAAAAATTGAGACTGAGATTGACCCCCGAGAGTCGAAACCGGGAAGGGTAATCTCTCGAGAAGGATGCCACAAAAAAACAAAAAAAAAATCCCAAAGAGAACGGAGACTCTCCACGCCTGGCCTGAGGTGTGAAGAAAAAAGAAATGATGAAGCTATTATTAGCAAAAAGTTGAGCATTTTAGCAATGCGAGAGAGAATGCTTCCACAAAACTATAAATGTTGCCCCTTCCATTCAGTCACCATCCAATTTTCGTACTGTACATTTCTGGTTGTCTTTTTCTACCACAACAATGGAAGGTGCTTACTGTCTTTCCTCAGTGTGCCGTATCAAATGCCAACAAATGTGCCAAAACGTAAAATTCATTGAAAATAAATTTTGAAATGCCATTCCCATAACGAACTATGCTTTTAGCAACATTCTCATACCTATATGCACATAAAAGTTATTTTTTATATCCATTTCCAATACAATTGGCAATGCTTGCGATACTAATGGAATTCACTGCAGCTAAATTTATCTTAGAATTAAATTAATATTTTCCCATAATAATTTCTGATTTTTCTCAAAGTAATTAAATTAAATTCCCATTGGCCATAGTTGTTCAATTCATTTTTATTATCCTTCAATTTATGCTTTCGTTTCGCTGCTTTTTGTTACTCAAAATAAACCAAAAAGCGTGTTTTTTGTACGGATGTGAGAAAAAAGTTAGAGTTGACATGAATCACCACCACCAATTTGTCATTAAATGGCAAATCCACGGGGGGAGGGTGGTGATTCAAAATCGAATTAAATGGTATATGAGTCAATTAGGAAAAATAATTAGGATATAAAATGAATTTTGGACGATGTTATTATGAGACCAACATACTCAATGGATGAATGATGCATGCCAAAAAAAGATGAAGCAATTTTTTCCTACTATATAATAAAAATCACGCCTTAATATTGTACATTTAAAAGCCGAATTTGTCCATTAATTTATTATATAAATCAAAAAAAAATTAAATTAATTAGAAAGATTATGAACAAATTGATGAACCAAATAATTATTAAACTTTCGCCTGTTCGCGAGAAAGCTGTGAATCCGCTGTATAATTAACCCCCAAAAAATTAAACATTCTGTGCAATTGGCGAAAAACACAAACTATAATTTTATGTTCCAAAATTTAGCTGGGGTGAATAATGAATGGGAATCCAAATTTAGAAAACATCTAAATTAGTTAATTAAAAATTTAATCAATTGTTAACCAATTATTAACCGAAAATTAGTTTGGTCATTTTTGGGCAAAATCTGCTAAGAAAACGGGGCAAAATTTTCAAAAATTTCCCCGCCGCCACCTTTCCCTATTCATGAAATTTTTCTGACAAAGCCACTGCGAACATTGTTGACCATTGACCCCTCCCTCTCCACTTTGAAGCAATTTGGTCATTTTTGGATCAAAATCTTTTAAAAATTTAGACCAAATTTCAAAAACCAGATTTAAATTAGAGTAGAGCGGGACCGGGACCAAAACACGGACAACTGAGTACCGAGGTCCCGGTTTTGACCGGGACCGGGACCAGTCCCGGATTTTTTTCCCGGTTTTCCCAGCCAAAAATTCCCGGTTTTTCAACCCGAAAAGGTCACGGTCCCGGTTAAGCCCAAAATTCCCGGTCCCGCTCTACTCTAATTTAAATTAAAGTGGTGCTGCGAATTCCAAGTCGCGTTTTTTCCGTGCGAAATGCCATTAGAGTAAAAAAAAGCTGCACATTTGTAAACATCAAAAATTATTTATCAGATGAAAAGCAAATTATCATCATTAACATTTTCACATGGCGAAGAGTGAAAGACATTTTGAAGAATGGATGGAATCGATGATTTGTTAATTTAGCTTTATAGTTGTTGATAATTGAGGCTTTTCGAGGTCCAATTGTCCAAAAAACAAAAAGAATGAATGGGATATTTAAATTAATCGGAAAAGACTTTTTCTCCCTGGGGTTTCCCTGAGAAAAGAGGGCGCATTAGAGCAGAAAATCGAACGATTGGATGGAGCGGATTCGTTACAGTATAAAGTGAGTGTAGGAAAGACTACGGTCCAATGGGTACGGTGTGATATTCGCTGATGCTTATAAACTGAGAAGGAACTGCTTTCTCCCGAATAAATTTGTGAACATTATGTTTATGAATTTTAGTCTCCTTCTCGCTTATTTTGGTGGTGATATAAAAATAAATAAAAATAAAACACTAATGAATTGCATAATTAAAAACAATTGGCTAAATTACGTGCTATTGTAAATAATATAATGTATAATAGAATATAATAAAAGGAATCGCTAAATTAAGAAATAATACAATTAATTACAAATTTAAAATTGCTAATGAGTGCTTTTCCGTTTGATTAGTTCCTCTTCCTCTACTTTTCCTATTTTTGTTGGTTTCGTTTTGCTACTGTTCTCCTACGATTTGCCTGTGCTGCTTGCTCCACTGTGTGTTGTGTTTGTACTGCTCCAATGGGTCGTCCGTCGGCAAAGGAAAAAAAAATTGCGAGTGTTTCCCTGAGGTGAATTTGAGAGGAAAGAGCGATTTAACAAATTGAGTACATAATTAATAAACATTACATATTAATTTACGCGATTAATGAATGAATGTGTGCCAACGAGTTTGGGAGAGGGGGAGGGGAGGGTGAGATTGGCATATGGAAAATAAATAAATTAAATTAGGGGGGAATGAAAGCAAAAAATAATACAACAAAAAGAATTGGTGAATAATGATGATGCTTATATGTATATATAAATACAGATAATAATGCTAAAATTCGAATATTTCATAAGGGCGAAAGGCGTCCTGAGTGAGTGATGGTATTGTGGCGCGGTGATCAGCAGAAAGAAATGTTAGAGAAGAGAGCAAAAACAAAGAAAAAACAAAACAAAAAAATAAAAACATCGAAACGGATCATTGACAAAAAGTGGGGTGATTAATAAATGATCCAGTTAATTAATTCCTGAGTGATTTCAAATGGAAACGACGAGAATTTGAAGGGGAGGGAAAGGGAGGGAGGAGGGAGTGAGTATGTGAGAAGAGGAAGAGAAAGATGGGAAAATATAAAATGTAAAATAAAGACAAAATGAATAATATTAATAAAAAGGATGAAAAATCAGTCAGTCATTTTTTGTTGGATTGACGGGGGCCACAATATACAGCATGGACCGGAGGAATTCATCAAACGGCGGGCTTTACATAAAAAGTGCGGATTTACCAAAGGGCAGTTTATTACAGTTACTGCAAATGTGACAAAACCCTACCGCAAAATTCTTTCAAAATTGACCATTTTGCCAAGAATATTTTTATAGGAATTTATTAGCTAAATTCAGCACAAAATTATTCACTAAAGTGACAGCTCGTTTTTGCCACTTTCCCACAAATGTGCGCAACAATTTCATTCGCCATTTTCAATTCTCACTTAAGGCATTAAATGTATTACGCAATTACATGTGAAAACGTTCCAAATTAGTCACATTCACAAAATCCAACTTCTCATAAAATAATTTTGAAAAGATAATTTATTTTTTTTAACTTACCGTTTCAATTCTCGACACCCTCCGCATGGACTTTCCAACGAGTTCATCTGTTGCTGTTGCTGCTGCTGCGGTTGTGCTGCGTTAGGCATCGTTTGGGCTGTGCCCGCTGCTGACGACGACGTTGGAGCAGCTACAAAATGTGTCTGCTGCTGATGCTCCATGTTCATCTGCTGCGGCTGCTGCTCCTCCTTCACTGTTAGTGTTGCGGGTGTTGTCGTCGTCGTGCCACCGCTTGGGTCGACGATGGCCATGGCCAACTCGCGACTGTGCTGCTGCTGCTGCGGCGGCGGCTTCTCACCGCCCTCATCAATCGCGGTGCCAAGCTGTATGCGGTTCTCCACCAGCTGTGCCAACGATTGTTGCTGCTGCTGTTGTTGCGGGTAAAAATGTTCATCATCTGAATTGTTTTTCTCATTTTGCATAAACTGCCCACCTGTTCCGGCGCGTGGTGTTCGTCCATCCCGCCGCTGGTAGTGCTGCTTTAAGAAATTTTACCCATCTGCTGGGGAGAGAGGGAGGGGTGCGTATCCCGTGTAGCTCTCCTCCCCTCCTTGGACCTTCCCTGCCCCGATCTCCCCGGACATAGACCAAAAATTCATAAAATCAGTGATCTGTTCCGACTGATCAGCCGACACTTTGGCACTTTTTCTGCTAATTGACATACTTTGTGAGCCCGGACCCGCGCCGGACGTGCTCATCCGAATGTGCTGCTGCTGCTGTTTCTGACTGTTATTGTGGTGGAGGAGTTGTTGCTGTTGCAGAAGTGCGTTCAAAGTGGAGGCGGTCGTGGAATTGTTGTTACTGTCACTGTTTAGGCCAGCCGAAGCGCCACTTTTTATTTGCTGTAAATGCGGCAAAATTAGGGTGGCTGATGATTCATTGCATTTATTAAACGCAAAACAATAACAAATTTAATTGAAAAAGGTAAATTTGTAGGGAAAATTAAAATTAAAAAATTGTAAAAAAGTAAAAAATTATTTTCTTGTATAATTTCACAATATATCCAACTAAAAATCAAATAACATGCTTTTTTACGTTCATCCAAATATATTACATAAAATAAAAATTTTGGAAAAAGCCGCCCAAATTGATTTTAAGTGAGGCGTTCACTGCACACTAAAATTGGCCAAAAACACGTTGCAACAAAAAAAATAACAATAATAATTTGTATTATTACAAATGTATATGAAATGCGAATTTATATTCATAAGAAATTGTAAAGCAATGAAAAATAAAAACAAATTTAAATTTGAAAATGATTAATGGAAGTGAAACTAAATGAGATTAAAGTGAGATTTATAATGCTTAAATAATGGGCTCTACCCATAAGAGATGAATGAATGAAATGATCGCCATGATCGGGCAACAACGATTGGACGCTGAGATATGCCGGGGGAGGGGCGACGCCGATCAGATCGTCCCCCCCCGGCTAACCGAATCGCACATTTCGAGAAGGTCTGATCCGATTGACGCGCTGAAGCAGCGGGCAGCAAGGTCAATTACACTTTTAATCCCCTGTGGGCATTGCGCAAAGAATGCCGATCAACTCATTAAAATATGCCTTCAGGCACTAATTGAGCCGTCCGACCGAGATCACCAAATTGTTAGTTACATCACAGGGATTTTCTTGACTTGAGAATTAGAAATAAACATGGGCATAAGGGAAGATCGACGGCCGGGACCGTATCCAATCCAAGCCGAGGTAATGCCGCCGCTGTTTGATCCCGTGTTTTTTTTTGGGGGGGGGGGGGAAACTGTCCATTATTTGGCCATGGTCTTTCAGGTCACTTCTTGTTATTCCAATGTCGGATATATGTGATAAATCACGATCATTTTGAACTGATTATTTTCAAGGAAGAGATTCTCTTCAGTTTGGTAAATATTTTTTATTTTATTTTATTTCATTTTCTATTTATTCAAACTTTGTCATTTTATAAATCTTTCTTTCTTTTTTCCATTACAATTCATGTTTTGGGTTGATATTTTCTCCAACTGATTCTTAATTGGTTTTTAAGAGAATTTTTGGCCCATATTTTCGTCTTAAACACAGTGAAAAAAGAGGAACGCCGCCAGCAGTAAACACCGGAAACATTTGGGAAACATTTGGCAATTGGGCGGAGAGAGAGAGAGTGCGTGTAAAGTAATTACCACTAATTTGTAGCGGTGGTACACATTTTTTCACCGATCGCAACTTCCGTCGCCCGGTGATCGCAACGCGCAGTAGCAGCGACAGTTGCACAAGAAGCACATAACGATTGATGAAAACGATGATGTGATGCCGATCAGCAACATCAGTGTAGGGATTAAACCCGCAAAAAAGACGATGGAGTGTCCTCGACAAGTGAATGATTAGAACGAAGAGTGAGTGATCAGAGAGAGAGAGAGCGAGAGAGAGAGAGCGAGAGAAAGAGAGAGAGAGAGCGAGAGAAAGAGAGAGTGAGCGAGAGAGAGAGATCACTGTGAACGGATGCGTTCCCGCAAAAGCACAAAGATTAGTTATTTCCCTCTACTGCTGTTCTGAACGGGACGGAAGATGAATCAGTAGCAGTCAAACCAAATCACAAACATCGAACGGCGGCGCATAATCTCCGCGTTCAATTACAAAAATAGTATCGATGACAATTTGAATTTTGATCGGGCAAATTCCAATGATTAAAGAAAGGCCCATTAAAAAAAGTTGGACGGGCGGAGAAAGGGCGGGGAGGGAGGAAAGATATGTGGAGGAAGCGGGGGAGAGGGTGGAGGCGGTGGCGGAAACGAGTTTGCACATCCACCCCATCGCAGCATACAATCGGCTCGCTAACTTCGCGCATTTTGCAGCGCGGACACGCGAGGCGTCGAGGGAGGGGGGGAGGAAGGGGACGGCGTCCTTCTCCCGGGGCGCGAAACGGAAGGGAAAAAATTTGCAAAAATGATAATGCGACATCGCCGACTGACTGACGATGATCGCCCGTCGCTAAATCAAATCGCAATCGGATTGATCAGCCAGCGGACGATGGGACAATGAATGGGGAAAGGACGGATAAAGCGAAAAATGGGGGAGGGGGATTAGAATTGCGTAAATGTTAATGTTGCCATGATCACTGGTTTAAACGCAATTTCATGTCAATGCCCTTCGGCTAATTGTGGCAAATTGATAATGACGCAAACAAATTTAACCAAAAAATCTCAATTTTTATTTTCTTTAAAAAATGTTTTAAAAAAGCCTGATTTTAACGGTTCGACCCAACCCTGAACATTTCAGCCCGGTATTTAGCTGTTTTAGTCCATTTAGTTTTAGAATTTGATAAAGAAAACTGTTGAAGATTGTGAAAATTTAAATTTGTGGCATAACTTCAAAACCCATCTTGAAATTAGCTTAGTTCAATAACATTTAAAGCTCGTTTACGCTTTTGCCTGGTTTTTGATCCGCGTAAAATGAATGAATGATGAATGTGTGTTAGCGCTATTTTTTGCTCGTTTGCCAAATTAGAAACATAAACATATGTATTTAAAGTTCGCGCGCATCGTGACATCACTGGAGTGAGAATTTATATTTACAAAAAATCCCGAAATATTAAAAAAAATACTTATGTAAAAAGCCCAAAATATACAAGAAAAGATTAATTCAAAATGAGAAACTTGGAGAAATAAAAAATTGAAATTGTTTTTTATTTTCCATTTTTGTAAAAGGGTCAAAAATAAGCACATTTTTAAAACGCCATATAAGCCTTAAGTTCTTCTAATTTTTCCCCCGGTGACGCCTATTAGCACTGCCGGCCCATAAAACTTATTTTTGTTCTTAAAAAAGGGCTATAATCGCAAAAATTGGTCATTTTGGTGAAAATGAGTTAACCAATTGCACTCAAATTTTCAAAATTTTTATTGGAAAAAACCGCAAAAAAACAAATTAATTGACTTTTTGCATTTGGAATAAATTTTTTCAAAATGCTGATTTTTGACCCTAAATTCTGATTTTTTTGTTAGCATAAATGCTGATTTGAAAATTTTCATCTGGCACCTCTGCTAATGCATATTACTGAAAAAAAACAATTGTCAACCATAATGTTTTTCATCATTCCAGCATTTTTGGGTGAAACTATTTACAGATTTAGTCCAAAAATGGGCGATTTTCGAAGTTTATTACCTAAAAAAGTCAGGCGGTGCCGACAGGTGCTGCCGGAGAAATTTGGTGGATTTTAGCCTGATTTGTGAAAAGATTTTGAACTAAAAAAAGCAAAAATTCAAAATGCCAAAATGTTTATTAAAATATTGATAAAAAGATTTAAAAAATTTGTAAGTATTTTATTTATAAAACGCAAAATATTTTTATATTTATGGAATTAACGTTTTTAACGTAATATTTATGCTAACAATTATGCTTTTCGTGTATTTCTCATTACATAATGCAGAAAATAAATTAATTGGCGTTCTCTCTCAACAACAATTAATCCAACGCATTTAGCAACAAGAAATTTACAAAAACCCCGACAATTGAAATAATTTGACAAATTGTTTAATTGCTCGCACAGAGCACTAAAACTTGTGAAAAAAACAATGAGAATTTAGGGAAATAAAAAATAAAAAACAAAGATAGTTTATGAAAAACTCTGTTAGACAAAAATATAAGGGAGAGAATGTGTAGACCAGAGAAAGATATCGCTTCCTTAAATTTTAAAATCTAATTTAACTCATATTTATTCACAGTTTGTCTTTCTTCCCCCCCCCCCCTCCCTCCGCTGCTTTTGTGGTCCATCTTCGTAATTAGTCATTTTGCATCCATTCCAAAATGAATAAAAGATAAGAAAGTATGGCCAAGTGATTAGCGAAGTGGGAAATTTAAGCAACACAAACCAACGGCCAACAAGAAAATGTTGTTATTTTTAAGAATGCGAAAACATAAACATTAAAATGTCCATAAAGATTTATAATTTATTTTGATTTGATTTTTTTCTTTTTCCATAGTTTAATATTTTGAAAATATGCATCAATCTTTTTTAGAAGAATATTGCCTCTTTTTTCAAATTTCAAGAAAATCCCTGCTTTTAATTGGGCATTGGTGCCCCCGGTACGCTAACCCAATTGGCAAAGGGAGAAAGAGAGTAGAAAAAGAGGAGGACGAGCAAAGAACGAGAGTAGAGGCCCCGGGGGAACGAGCGGAAGAAGAAGCCTCCCCCCCCCCGCCGCCCCACTGGTCAAACAAAAATTCATCATTTTTCCAATGCTTCTGCTGCTGCTCATTCTCGCCGTGGCCTTTTCCAGTCGAGAATTCTCGGGCCTTCAAACGGCCGAGAGGGAGGGACCCACCAGCCAACAGCAAAGAATTGCGAGCAGCAGCATAAGGAAGAGGAGGAGAAGCTATTTATAGCACAACGAAACGACGCGGGGGGCGGCGGGCGGAGGAGGCGGGAGGGGTCCGTCCCCGTCGATGGACGACGGACGGAGAACGACGAGGAGGAGAAACGGACGAGGAGCAGCCACGGCAGCAGCAATAGTCAGAGTTGTTCAATTCATTTTTATTATCCTTCAATTTATGCTTTCGTTTCGCTGCTTTTTGTTACTCAAAATAAACCAAAAAGCGTGTTTTTTGTACGGATGTGAGAAAAAAGTTAGAGTTGACATGAATCACCACCACCAATTTTTCCTTTTCGCATTCACTGCCCATTCCTCCCGTCACCCATCCGCCGTTTTACATTCATCCATCGGGAAATGTCCTTTCTGCCAGCCCGTTAAGCAGCGGAATTCTTGCGTAGAATTATGAGACCAACATACTCAATGGATGAATGATGCATGCCAAAAAAAGATGAAGCAATTTTTCCTACTATAATAAAAAATCACGCCTTAATATTGTACATTTAAAAGCCGAATTTGTCCATTAATTTATTATATAAATCAAAAAAAAATTAAATTAATTAGAAAGATTATGAACAAATTGATGAACCAAATAATTATTAAACTTTCGCCTGTTCGCGAGAAAGCTGTGAATCCGCTGTATAATTAACCCCCAAAAAATTAAACATTCTGTGCAATTGGCGAAAAACACAAACTATAATTTTATGTTCCAAAATTTAGCTGGGGTGAATAATGAATGGGAATCCAAATTTAGAAAACATTTAAATTAGTTAATTAAAAATTTAATCAATTGTTAACCAATTATTAACCGAAAATTTAAAACCCTTGATTTTTGCAATCTGAAATTTATCCTGGGAGGGGGGGGAGAAGTGGGGTAGAGCCAGCTTCTAAATTTAGCAAAAACGTTTATTAAATCAAAATTTATTCCCAAATTGAACCTTTTTAAGAAAGAAAAATTACGCCAAAATGTGATAAAATAGGACAGAAAATTATGTACTGTCGTCATATGGTCAAAAACAACCTACACACATCACACCCGAACAGATCGAGCACAATTCCCATTTAGTGCATCGTAATGAACAGCGATTAATCATCTCATTAAACGAACAGCAGAAAAAAACACTTGATCAGTCAGAGGAGAGGAAGCGGGACGTGGGAGGAGGAAGCATGAGTGACAAATGACTTGCAATGGAAGAGGGAAGAAAGAATGGGGGAAGAGAGAGTGAGAGAAAGAGAGAGTGTGTATGAGAAAAAGAGAGGAGTATTGCTGGACAAAAAGAAAAAAATGAAATATTTGCACACAATTGAGGAAAATCGGACATTGGAAAAAAAAGAAAAATGTCGGATGCATTTTAAAAATTTCGAAAAAAAAAAAATTGGAAATTATACAACTGATTGTCAGTGACTTAAAAAAAGCATGCTATTTGCATGGTTAAAATAATTACATGTCAGGGAATGTTTTGTAATCATCACAACGGGACAATGGAAAAAGTTGCGTTGCGCTGTCGTGATGAACAGAGAAAGAAAAATTTCGCCCGAGGGCAGTTGAAAGTGAATGTAATTTCAATTTCATCGTTTTAAGAGTCGCGGGCTGGGGAAGGGATAAAATCGGCGACCGGGCACAGCCCCTGAGGGGAGGCGGGGGTGGGGATTTGCAAAAGTTACATCTGTGAGATCGGCGGACAGGAAATTTGCATTCAGCCGGAGGGTCATTCCCCAGCCATCGGTTGGTTGTCCATCGGTTAGGTCACTCTTATCGCCGCTGCGCCCCGTAAGCCGTCGCCTAAGGCGATTTAGGGATTCGGGAAATGGGCACAACGTGGTGGTGGGCGGCGGTGAATGATGGCGAATTAGATGAGCTCATCGCGGCCGGTCGGCTGGTACGCACCGGCTGTCGCCAATGGCGAACCAGTTCCCCCCCCCTTCCCTCCCATTCACACCGTCCTTTCCCTCCGAGGGCATTTCGCCCTTCCGTCGGCCGCGCGACCAGCGAGCACTTTCCCTTTCACTGGACAGGCGCGGGGCGAGCGGACGGAAGACATCGTCCGCCGTCCCAAACTTTCGGCTGCACTTTTACGACCCGCGCCACGGCGAATTTTGAAAATTTGGAAAATCACACAAAGTATTTGTGTGCTTCACCTTCTCAGTGCGGGGGGGGGAGGAGGGAGAATGGGTTTTAAAGTGCGGCGGCTTCGTCGTTCCCTCACCGCTCCCTTCTCTGGAAAGGTTTGAATTTGTATAGGAAGAATGATCGGTGGGAAATGAGAAGAGGGAGGCGGGGAAGGAATGAAATGTGTGAATGTGTTGCGGGTGGGTGACGGATGGAAGGAGGGACGGGGTGAGGGAGGGAGGGAGGGAGGGAAGGAAGAGGGGGGAGGAGGAGGAATATGCGAATTGGAAGGGAAGAGGAAGGGGGGACACAATTTGGTTCTTCTCTTCCTCTTCCCTTCCTTTCTGAAAAGTGGTGAAGATGGAATAGAGCAAGGTTTCGTTGTATGTGTGTCCCATCCATGGGACGGGAAATGTGTGTGACCAGCTGGCGCTGCTGCTGCTCACACCAAACGCCCAGCGACGGACGGGTGGTGGACACTGTCCCCAACTGCGAAAAGCACAAAATCTGTTATTTTGAGCAAAATTAACCGCAGCAGAAGCGACGGCGGCAGCGAGTTGTTTGATGATCGCCGCTGCAGCAATAATTAATTTTCTTATTAAACTTTTCCATCGAAAAGGACCTACCGTAACCAAAAGGGGGGGGGGGGCGCGCGGAAACCATTCACAGATCGACGGACGGAAAATGGGAAAATGAGGGGGGGGGACGGAACGGACACAAAATGTGAGCAGTTTTGTTTGCATTCCAATTCTGCTGCTATTTGCTGCTGCTCCTTCTTGTTGTGGTGGTGGTGTCCATCTGCACCCCCACCGCCATCGCCCAGCGGAACACAGCAGCAAAAGCGGCGGGGGGCAAAGCGGCAAAAGGCAGATAAAAATGTGTTCGTTCGTTCCATCATTATTCATTCGTCAAAAAAATCTTGGTTTGAGAGGAAAACAAAGTTAAAAAAGGATGATTCCTTATGCACGAAAAACGAATGAAACAGCAAAATGAATGATTCAGAGAAGAAAAAAAAGGAACACACTTTAGCTAATAAAAAATGGAAAAACAAAAATAAAATTGCACCTTTTCATTCTTTGGTGTTTTTTGTTTTGGTTGGATGTAATCAAAATATTAGCACATTCAAATGAGCTTTTGGCTGAAAAAACATTCTGTTACTGCTTGAGCTGATGAACGGACCTTCCTTCCCTCCCCCCTCCATTCATTCATCATTCGTTGTGTGTGGCTATTATTACTATACAAAGTATCAAAAAAAGATTTGTTTTCTGTCGGTTGGTCCACGGCTTCTCACCGCCCTCATCCATCGCGGTGCCAAGCTGTATGCGGTTCTCCACCAGCTGTGCCAACGATTGTTGCTGCTGCTGTTGTTGCGGGTAAAAATGTTCATCATCTGAATTGTTTTTCTCATTTTGCATAAAGAATGGCTTCCCGGGTTTAGGGGGGGGGGGGGGGTTTGGCCATTTGGTTTTTTTGCTTTAAGAAATTTTACCCATCTGCTGGGGAGAGAGGGAGGGGTGCGTATCCCGTGTAGCTCTCCTCCCCTCCTTGGACCTTCCCTGCCCCGATCTCCCCGGACATAGACCAAAAATTCATAAAATCAGTGATCTGTTCCGACTGATCAGCCGACACTTTGGCATTTTTTCTGCTAATTGACATACTTTGTGAGCCCGGACCCGCGCCGGACGTGCTCATCCGAATGTGCTGCTGCTGCTGTTTCTGACTGTTATTGTGGTGGAGGAGTTGTTGCTGTTGCAGAAGTGCGTTCAAAGTGGAGGCGGTCGTGGAATTGTTGTTACTGTCACTGTTTAGGCCAGCCGAAGCGCCACTTTTTATTTGCTGTAAATGCGGCAAAATTAGGGTGGCTGATGATTCATTGCATTTATTAAACGCAAAACAATAACAAATTTAATTGAAAAAGGTAAATTTGTAGGGAAAATTAAAATTAAAAAATTGTAAAAAAGTAAAAAATTATTTTCTTGTGTAATTTCACAATATATCCAACTAAAAATCAAATAACATGCTTTTTTACGTTCATCCAAATATATTACATAAAATAAAAATTTTGGAAAAAGCCGCCCAAATTGATTTTAAGTGAGGCGTTCACTGCACACTAAAATTGGCCAAAAACACGTTGCAACAAAAAAAATAACAATAATAATTTGTATTATTACAAATGTATATGAAATGCGAATTTATATTCACCTGTTGGAGCATGGCCAAAATGTACTGGTGCTGTTGTGCCGCAGTGCCCGTGCCAAGTTGGTTGTGCTGATTCATATGAGCTAAATTTGAAAAAATAAAAAAATAATTGGAAGAATGCAATTTAAGATTTATCGACCAAAATTGTTTTGCTAAACAGCACAAAATCAGTGCGATGATTAAACGCCATTGTTTCTGGGTTGTTCGAGGCCGAAATCTCCCAAGACTCAAGCCCCCCACCCTCCGAAAAAAAACAATTATCACTGTGACCCCCTCCCTCCCCCTACCTGTCGGCATCGTTCCGGCAACGACGTTCGTCTCCACCACAGCAGCGGGCGGTTGTGGCGCAACAGTGGCCGAGCCGACACGGTGAAACGCGGATGGATGGTGGTCAATATTCAGCTGTTCCTGCGTCTCCACCACCATTTTTTGCTGCTGCACTCGGCGACGAACGAAGGCGGCCGCGGTATGGCCAAAATCGCTGAACAGTTTCTGCTGCGGAATGTCGTCGTTGAAACGACGGCGGTGTCGCGGCAGCGGCGGCGGCGCGACGTAAGGCAACAGCGCAACGCCGTTCAGAGGTGCGGGCGGCGCGGAACAGTTTTGGGAAGCGATGTTTACGCGTAGCGGAAAATCAGCAGTTCACGCGGCAACGGCCGCGTCGGCAAGCAGTACACGAAACAACAAACGGTGCTGGCGGTGCATCGACAGCAAATGAACACAGTGATATTTGCGGAAAAGGAGCGAATTATTTTACCATAGAGCTTAAAACAAGAAAAAATCAGGTGAAAATATATTTGTTTAAAAATAATAACACCATTTATTAATGCGAGGTATACAATAAAAAGATTCAAAAAAATGAATGAAGACGATGCTGCTGATGTTGTTGTTGATTTTGGTGTGCACTTTGCTCGGAAAAGTGCAAAATGTGGGTCCGTCCATTTTTATCATCTGTCCATCCAAACCCTTCGTTTTACAACATCACTTCGTGCGACTTTTTCGACAACGAAAATTATGGACAGCCGGGGACGGAAGGGAAGAAAGAAAATGCAAAGAATTGTGAAAGGCGGGGGGGGGGCGGACGGATGTTTGGACCCGGGCCCGGGGTCCGGGCCGGGCCGAGCCCAGCAGAAATGGACGGACAGCAGGCAAAAAGGGAGGAGGACACACACGTACGGACGCAAAGCCCACCCCCGAGGGAATGACTGAGAATGGACGGGGATGACTTGGTGGGTGGGCAAAGGGAATGGACGCTTTTGGCGGGGGACGACGTGCGTTGGAGGTTTTTGGCCCGTTTGCCTGCTGAGAGCGGACGGGGGCGGGGGACGGACCCTTCGGACACGCCGAAAGAGGGGGGGGGGGATTTTCTGAGTGTTGGGGCGAAGGGACTTGGCTTCAAACTCAGCAGCTGGCACTCTCCAACAAAATGAGAGGACGAAAAGGAGGAGCGGAAGAAGGCATACAAATGAAAATGAACTGTCCTAACGACGGAATGCTGTGGCCTAGGCAAATGATGGCAAAGTGCCACGACGACAATGCCCTCTTTTGGCCGGTTCTTCAATGGTCACCCACCCATCCTTCCGACCGGGGTCGCTCGGTCGGTCGGTTGGCCGTCCCCGGGCCGTATGCACCCCGCCCCCACACCCTCTCCGCCATTTACAGCAGTTCGTTGACGGGACGGCGGTCGTGCCAGCCGCTGACTGGCCGTCGATGAAATTATTCCTTCCCTTGTGTCCACCACATCCGCCGCCGACGCCGTCCAACGTCCGACGACGACGAGGACGACGGATGAGGCTTTTTGCGGGAAAATGTGTGAGAGGAGAGAATTGGGGAGGGGGGGGGGAGAAATTGAGAAAGGGTTGGCTAAAATAATGCAAAAAGACGGAAAGAGTGGACAAAAGTGAGAGGGCGGAATGGGGAGGAAAAGGGCATCGCCGCAAGCAGCGGAAAAGGGCGAGTGAAAGTGCAAAAGGTCCCTCTCTCCCCGCAAGGAGAATGGGGGCGGGGGTGGACATTCACTTCACTCACTCTCTCCGTGCCCCCCCCCCGAGAAAAGGGGCGGGGGGAGGGGAGGGGTCGGCTGGCTCTAACTATGTATGTGTATTGCTCAATACTGCCGATGCTGCTGCTGCCAGCCCCGTCGAATGGACGACGATGACGGAAGACAACTGCTGATGAGCGCTGCCCTTTACCGCCCGCCCCCCGCGGTTGGACCGGTCTTTCTACGCGGCCCCCCACCGCCCCCGCCCCTCCGCCTCGCCTATTTTAAGCGCCGGTCGGAGAAAGAAATTTGTGGTTGAGTTGAAGCAATGCCAAACTGAGGAGAGACGGACGGAAACGCACAGAGCGAAAGAGGCTGGAAATAGTGTACGGCCACGGACACGAAGACAACGAGAGTGAGTCGGGACCGGTCGGTGTCCATCGCTGACCCCCGAGGGCACGCACATTTTTCATGTTTCACATCGCTCGCTCTCTCTTTCTCTCCCTCTCTCTCTCTCTGTCCGTCTTCTCTCGCTTCTCTGCTTATGTTATTTTCGTGGCAAATGTTCGTGGAATTAGGCCATAATAAATAATATTTTTTAATTTTTTTATTTACATGAAAATCTTTCTTGATACACAGGGTTTGTAAAAATAATAAAGAAACAGGAAACGTTTGATTGTATTTTTTAATTATTATTCAAACATTTTGTTAATTGAAAAATTTCTTTATAATTATTTAAAATAATAATCAGAGTTTTTGAATTTTTTGTTTTTTGGCTTTCCAATTTTGAAGCAATTTTGATTTAACTACAAATTCAAATCGAATTCTTTTTTTTCTAATTTTCAAGCGGTTTGTGGCTACGCAGCGCAAGATTTGAAATTTCCCTTTCGCACTTCCCAATTCCCATCGCAATTCTCCGATTTCCATTAGTTCACTTTACGAGCCCCGCCGGGGGCAGCGGCGGTCGGACGGTCGTCGGAATGAATGAATGGGTGGACGGACGGACGGAGGACGGACACCAACGCACACAAAGGGAGGAAATGGGGGAGGGAATTGAATGGACGACGGAAATTTCGCTAAAATTGGAATTCGCTTCAATCCTTCGTCCATGGGGCCGAGTTGAAGATCGAAATGAGTGGACGTGGGCAATGAGTGAAAACGGCGCCGGCGGAGGACGGGGCGAGAGACAGAGACTTTTGGACAATTGCGTTGGGAGAGGGGGGGGGGGAAGGACGGAATCGGTGGGACTGAATGGGCGAATATTGCGCAAACGATGAGAGGCGACAATTTGGAACCGGACCATTTAATACCCGACAATTATATATAATGGTTTTTGTAGGGCTGATCCCGAATTTTTAGGAAACAGGCATGTCGGCAACCGAGAACGAAAATCCTCGACCAAAAATAAACTTTCTAATATCGGGAAAAGCCCTAATTTTCTTATCCAAAAGCACCAAACATTTTGTCTTTGTATATTTCATTCAAATTATTAGCAACGGTACTCAATTGTCATGTCATCAAACTGTGCCCCTTTCCGTGTCCAACTCTTCTCTCCATGGGTTGCTGGACATAAGGCAGCGTTTCCACGGGCGACAGCTGTCACGGCAGCTGATTGAGTGGGCGGAAATTAGTCAATCCCGTGCCGCTCAAAGGACGTCGAGAGTGAGCTAATGAGTGCCCACAGGCAGCGCCAAAGTCCGAAGTTCGAACAAGCCATGCAATGAAAATGAATTGAAAGAAGCCCAGTGGGGTCCGAGAGGGAACTTGTATGCATCAATCTTTTTTAGAAGAATATTGCCTCTTTTTTCAAATTTCAAGAAAATCGGGGAATGCCGCTCTCTCCCCCCCCCCAGGGTGATCGGAGAAATCCGCTGCTGAAGGTGCACCCATTGAATAATGCTGAAAAGAGCAAATCATCGGACACGGGCGAATGACAAATGGTCGGAAAGGTCCTCTCCATTCATTCATTCGCCAAATCCAACTTTCACTGATGAGAGCAGAATGAATTCACTTCACGTCGAGCGGCGGGAAATGAATTCGCCCGCTGTTGTGGAGGAAAGAATGACCGCCATCAGCACAGAAAATTAGATGATCAGAAGCAGATTGAGATTGAGGTGGCGATTTGGCAGTGAAATGAGCAAAAAATTATACGAAAAGATTTTAAAAAATTAAAATTTTGATGAGAAAAATCCATTCGGCATTTAGTGCATTTCGATTGGTGATATTGAAATTTGCATAAGAAAACAACCCCTAATTAAAGTGAGTGGCAGCAAAAGTCAGCCCAATTGAATGACAGTTGAAAGAACTTCCGACGAGCAAACCCCGACGAAATTTGCTATTCAAAAATCTGTGAAACCGGTCCTTTTTCGGCAAAGTCCGTCCATTCTTTACACAATTTCAGCGCAAATTTATTCAGAGAGGGCGAGAAATTAATGCTGCTCCGATCGGCCTTTCCTTTTCTGTCGGTGGCAGTCTCATAAAATTTTTCTTTTGGGAATGATTGAATTATTCATAGCCAAATTTACGTTAGAGTATCATTCGATAGCCCTAATTCTTCTATTGAATTACTAAAATGGAAAAAACTTAGCTTCTAAAAAAACTCCGACAAGTTTCCAATTTTTTTTTGTCTTAGAATAACAATGTTGGAACTAGGGTTGCTCCCCGACCCATCGGGGGGCAAAATATCGGTGGCCGGGGACCTCGGGGGGCGACATGTCGGGGGTCGGGGCGGGGAGGAGCTCAATTGTCGGGGGTCGGGGCCCCGATCGGGGAATGGCCAAATTTTTTTAACCCAAAAAAACCATTTTTTCTTTTTAACTGCTCGTAAATCTTCTTTTTTCACTTTAATCATCTGATTTCGTTAGCGCCAGTAAGAGTGAGTCCAAGTGGGCCTTTAAACCTGGGGTTTCCATTTGTTTTCATTTATAAGAATATTCTGATTTTGGGGGGGGGGGGTAGTGACTAAAATTATTCTGATTTCTTAAATATACTTATAGTTTTGAAATTTTATGGCATAATGTCACGTTTTTCAAGAAATTTTAAGGTCTGCCGCAAAATTTTTTTGATCTTTTGGTCCCGAATTTACTGAAATTTATAATTTTGCATTTTCCTCCCCAAAATTATCAAAATTGATAATAGGAGACTAAAAATATAAAATTTGATCGAATAAATTTGAAAAATAACTGATTGGAAAAATGTTGCTAAATGTTCATATTTTTGAGACTAAAATCTTATTTTGGGCTTGGTGTTTATATTTTGAAAATTTTTCGATGGAAGTCCTGGTTTAAAAATAAGTGGAAAGAAGTGGGGTTAAACCAGGGGTGCGATCTGTCCTGATTTATCAGATTTGTCCTGATTTGGAGGGTTCAAATCTGATAAAATGAAAGTGTCCTGATTTGTCAGATTTGTCCTGATTTGGAGGTACCGACCAAATTTTGTCCTGATTTCTTAAATAAACTCATAATTTTGAAATTTTATGGCAGAATGTCACTATTTTATCAAGAAATATAAGTTTACACAAAATTTGGTCATTTTTGGACAAAAATCTGTTAACAAATCGCATTAAAAATTACAAAAATTTCCCGGCGGAGCCTATCGGCGCCACCGGACGCACCTGTCCATCTCGCAAAATTTTTTGAAGAAACGCGCCGCAAAAAAAGCGTTTTTAGAGGCAAAAAAAGTCGTCACTTGGCTTTTATTGCAAAAATTGACCTTTTTAGTGACAATCTGTTAACAAATCTGAACCAAATTACAAAATTTTTCTCGGCGGCGCCTATCGGCACCGCCGGACTCTCTCTCCCTCGACCATTTCCCAAAAGTTATTTGGAAAAATGTGCCGCAAAAAAACTGTTAAAAATTTGATTTTTTGATCCCGAATGTGCTAAAATTCATGGGTTGTTAATTTTCTCCCCAAAATTGTTGATCATTAATGGGAGACAAAAAATATAATATTTGATACATTTTTGATCGAATAAATTGTAAAAATAACTGATTTGAAGCAATTTTGCAAAATGTCCTGATTTTCGACTTTTGAAAAATTTTCGATCGCACCCCTGGGTTAAACAGAAATTTTTGCGAACCCGTCTCAAGATCGAATTTGACCACCATTTTTGCGCTCTTTTTCAGAAAAATTTTGGGGAACAAAGGGGTGATGAGGTCGGTGGTGTTAGGAGCCGCGAGGAAAATTTTTTTTGAAAATTTGAAATTTGTTAACAGATTTTTCTTAAAAATACCAATTTTTAAAATAGACCTCACGATTTTTTTTTAAATTACTCAGAATTCTTTCGATATATTAATTTAATTAAAAAACACTTGGAGAGACTATTTCATTTTTTTCAATTTTTAGCTGAATGAGTTACATAAAAAAGAGAGACAAAAGAAAAGTGATTTGTTAAGGTAGCAAATTTAAGGAAATTGCCATAAAAGTGATAAATTAAATGGCTAAAACGAAAAATAATAAGCAAATGGCGAAGTGAAAATCAGAAAGATGAGCAGGCCCACGATGACTTCCATTACGGCGATTCTCTTCTGAACTTCGTCCAAAGCAGTCTTTGAATGGCGGTAATAATATGCTAAAATATTTTGTCATTTTTATTAATTTTTATTTATTTATTTATTTTCATTTTTTTCTTTACCCGTCGCCTTCAGTCTTTCATTCGTTTTGTTCAGATATTCCATCGTCTTTTGCTGGGCATTTTTCTGCACTTCGAGCGCCTAAATTGACGTTCATATTTTAACGACTTCAACAAATTTACGGACAAGAACAAAAGCCAGCGTGTAACGATTTGTAAAAAAAAATATCCAATTTTTTTTTCTTTAAATTAACGGTTGATATTGAACCATTCAATAAAAAATTTACGGAAAAGAACATTAAAAGCAAGCGAATCGCTTGACAATATTGAATGAATGATGCTACTTCTAAATGTTTGTCAGTTTTTCTTTGTTCATTTATGAAAAGAAATGAACGGAGTCGCGACTTTTTCTGTCGCCCTTTTGTCCGGTGTCCCCATATCTCTCCCACCTCGTCAATTTTTGCCAACAGTTGCGCTTTGTCCATTTCTTGCTGCTCAGAAGTGTCCGTTTGCTTTTGCATCAATTCCTTCAGCTGATTTTCAAGATTATTGACCTTGGACTCTGTTTGTTAATTGGGACATTAATTATTCCGTTATTATTTTTTCATTTTTTCCACCGTTTCCGTCCAATTGCTTTTTGAGTGAAGCAAGTGAATTCTCCAACAAATTGTCATCCATTTGTGGGCAGTTCTGTGACCGTTAAAATGTTTTAATTGGTTTAAACGCATTCCAACAAACCTTTGGTTTTTTCTCATTTTGAACGACCAATTGCGCAAATTCGTCGAAACTGTTCTCCAAACTGTCGGCATTTGTTATCCCTGTCAAAGGGGTTCAGCAGTTGAAAATAAATATATAAAATACTCCAAACTTCCAAAGGAAGGATAAAAAATATATTATTTTTTAATATTTTTATTAATCATATTTTATAATTTACTTCATTTTGAATCAATCGAACTCACCATTGGCTGCAGATGGTTTTGTTCGTTTGATACGTTCCAATTCCGCAATTCTCGCACGCAAAAAATTGGACTCCTCAGAGAGTTCCGATTCGGTAAAATAGGTCAGTCGAAGTTCTGCAAAATTGTTTAAACACATATTAATTTATTCATATTTTGTGTAATTTTCATTTAAAAATGTGACTAAATCTTGCCATTGTCTCTTCTTTCACGGCAAATTGACATTATCATATGAATGGTTGAGAAATGGAAGCAGAATTATAAATAAATGTGAAAAATGAAAAAAAAGTATTAAAATTTTGCTTTAATTTGTTCAATGACCAAAAAGAGAAATGGACAGAAAATTGTTGGAGGGCGACGGAGTGAATGAGCACTAATAAGAAGGAGGAACATCTTTTCGTTCTTTCACAATTTATCAATTTTTTAGTGCACTTTTATTTGCCTCAAGCGAAGTGCTGACCTAAAAGGCAAATCGGCATTTGTGGCTTTTGTGGGTTTTGTCATTACTTCCCATTGAAATTTTTATTTAAATATTTTTTCTAGGCTAATTTTTGATGTTGATCAATGATCACGATATTTATTTTAATTCTTATGCCTTTCACATGAGTGACATGAAAATACTAGAGTTGAGCGGTAATTGGTAATTGTAAAAAAACCGGTACCGGTACCAACTTTTTCCACCGGTACCGGTACCGGTAAAAATCGGTAATTTTCCGACGTAAAAATTTTGGACAAAATTTTTCAAATACGAAATTTTTATTCAATTTTCACGCGAGTGCTTGTTTTCAGCATTAGAATTTTTCAGAAGTATATGTACAGGGTGACAAATAAGTAATGTCCCACTTATTTTTTGTTGTAACTTTTTTCAAATGCAACCAAAAATGACCAATATAAATTCAAAATGTGCACAACAGATTAGGGAATATAGCTACTTAATAGTTTTATCGTATCTTTAGAGAGTCCTGAGATAGAGACAAAAACGTGCCAAAATTTTTTTACAGTTGGCATGCAACTCCTTTGGTCATTTTCCGGAGAAAGGTTTAACGAAAAGAAACTATTTTTGCATGAGAATTAATGAAGGTCCTGGCCACTTTTCGCGCCGCAGGCGCCGCTTTTTCGCCTTTTTTAAATTGCTGGTGTAATAGCTTATGTGCGTGCTCCTTATTAGCGTTCATTTTTTTTGCTATAAAAAATTTGCAAATTGAGATATGAACAAAATCAATATACTATTTTGTAGACAACAATTAGCTTAACAAAACGGTATATAAAACATTTTATTATGTTAACAACAAAATTTTTTATAAGCCATTATAAAAAAGCGCCCTTTTTTATGCAACGACCTAGTATAAAAAGAAATTTCAAAATATTTTCATTTCTGTAGAGGGATCGAACCAGGGGAAAGAAGAAGGGAAAGTGAAGGAGACTAGCCACTAGGCCATTTGCACAGTTGGTCTTGTTACTTTATGAATATATTTAATTATTATTTCTAAATTTTTTCCTTTAACTCCAATTTTCTCACTAATTTTTGCACTCACAAAGGAGAGGTACCCAAGTGACCATGGGACTTCCGAATGAAACTTTCAGGGTAGGTAGATTACCCCCCCTTTGTATTATAAATTTTTTTTTATTTTTGCTAAATGAAGCTTCTGGCCGAGATATGAAGCTTTTCCTTTTTGCCTTTTCAATATCATTTTCAAAGAATGTAAAGCCAATGTGAGCGTCGGTGGCCTGGTGGTTGTGCCTTCCATACTTTTTTCTTCTTCTAAAGTTCAATTCCCCAACCCTGTAAATAATTATTTTGTTTTTTTTCATATCCAAATTAGTTTTTAAGCTTTTTAATATTAATAAATTTGAACATAATATTTTTTTCATTTTTATTTTATATGAGAGAATAATTTGTCTATTGACCTATTATTACAAGGGTGGTCGACGATGGCTTAAGAATTTCAAATCAGCCAAAAGAATTGTTACCAGAAAGGTTTTTCTGATCAAATTATCACACTTATTTAAGCAATTAAGATAACAAAATTCGTCACCAAAAAATATTCAGTTGATAAGGAAAATTTGGTGGAACAATCAGCAAATTTTGTTAACAGAGTCAAACAACATGTCCTGGAACTGAAACCGGACTTGGTTCTGAACAGTGATCAGTCAGGATTTCAGCTCGAACTCCATTCACCTCACACATTGGAAATAACTGGGACAAAAATAGTGGAAAGCAGGGCACAAAGCATTTCTGCCACCACCCATAGCTATACAATTTGCCCCATCATTTCAGCCCATGGGGTACTGTACACTCCACTGTTCATAATTATTGCTGAAAAGAGTGGCCAATTTCCCAAAAAAGGAATTTTCAAAGTATAAACAGAATATATTTTTTAAAGCAAAAAACATCTCATAGGCTCCCAACATAACAGCAATTGCCGGCCGTTCCCACATTATGACAAAAGAAATGGCTAAATTTTTTGTTGACAATTTTTTACTGAAAGTGATCGGCAACAAAAAAGCTGTAGTGTTGCTTGACTCATGGCCTCAATGGAAAACGGCCATTGGTGGAGCAGCACCAACAGGCCCATCATCATCAACTGACTTTGCCAGGGACAACATATGTCTCGAGACAATACCTCCAGGGTGTACCGGATTCGTACAACCATGTGATTTGTATTTGTTCAGGTGGGGTCCCAAAACAGATCTGACTTCTAATTTATTTAAAGAACTTGGAAGTCAATTGTCAGAAAAATTTCGGATCGCATTGTGCTTGACGATCTGCCTGTAAATCTTTACCATCGTGATGAAATTGTTAAACTTCAAAGTTTAATCCATTTCCAACTTTGTGCTCCAAAATTTCGGTCATTTCGTCGTTATTCTTGGCATAAGGGGGGCTACATTGAATCACAAAATGATGAATTTTCCAACTTTTCTCATCCCGTTAAATATTTATTCCCAACAATTTTTCCTGATCACTGTCAAATCACTTTTTGTTCGGAATTTATAATGATTAGATGTGCATGGTGTGACAAATTCCTTTGCTTCACTCATTTCTACCAAAATTATCACATGTGCCAAAATTAATGTCGAATAAAAATGAAAAAAATATTATGTTCAAATTTATTAATATTAAAAAGCTTAAAAACTAATTTGGATATGAAAAAAAAACAAAATAATTATTTACAGGGTTGGGGAATTGAACTTTAGAAGAAGAAAAAAGTATGGAAGGCACAACCACCAGGCCACCGACGCTCACATTGGCTTTACATTCTTTGAAAATGATATTGAAAAGGCAAAAAGGAAAAGCTTCATATCTCGGCCAGAAGCTTCATTTAGCAAAAATAAAAAAAAATTTATAATACAAAGGGGGGGTAATCTACCTACCCTGAAAGTTTCATTCGGAAGTCCCATGGTCACTTGGGTACCTCTCCTTTGTCAGACCCCCATTCTTACCAGTGCTTGTTTTTCCCGGTTGCCCTACCGGGACCGGGACCGGGACCTGAGCTTTTCAAAATCCGGGAACCGGGACCTCGGATGACCGGGAATTCCCGGCCCGGTCCCGGTCCCGCTCTACTCTAATTGAAACCCAAAATGGTGCCTTTGTTCCAAATTTGTTGGTTGACACGGAGAAATTCGATGACGGAATGGTTAATGTACCTGAAAAAAGAATGTTTTTTTTATTAATTGTTTTTGAATTTGAATTACTCAATCCGAAGGTAATTAAAGCGAATGTTTGTCCACTAAAACATCGAAACGAGGCGAAAGAAGTGCCATTTTGAGGCCGAGTTGAGCATGGTCAAAAAGAGGGAAAAGGTCCATCCAAACATCATTGCAAATGCAACTGAAATTGTCAAAATATATTGAAGTGGTCTTAAAAATGAATTCACAAATTCTTAAACGAATAAATTCTCACATTTTCTTCAAAATTCGCTTATTCATTTTCATGGCCACGCGGAGACAATCAGTTTGTCCCATTCAAAATATCTAAACAAAGGACCCACAGACAACGTAATGTTGATTTTTTTTTTTTTTGAATTTCTATGGCGCAATTAAATTGAGAAATTGCCGGAGGCGACAAAAAAGAGTTGAAACATTTACACTTTGTTGAAAAAATGAATTTTTAAGCTCGCAACACCCATAATTTTAAATGCAATCAGCCGCTTGCAATTCTGATCTCCCAATTTTGGTATTTAGCATTTATTCAGAGCAATAATACGAGATGAGCAATACAATAATACAATTATAACGCGGACAAACATCCAATACAATACAATTATAACCTCCGACAAAACATCCAATACAATACAATTATACCCTCCGACAAAACATCCAATACAATACACATTTAATGGTGTCATCATGCCAAATATTCATACAAATCGCTATCCTCCTCCGAGCGCTTCAAATATTCTTTCTCAATCAGCGAGTCGATGCACTTCTTGATGATCGGCACCTTAAAAGGAAAGGAAAGGCATTCATTTGCACCCAAAATCATTCTCCCCCACCTTTGGCTGGAAACGCGTTGTCAATTGGTTGAGCACCTCGGCCACCAACAGCTGATGCTTCAACGATTTGCGCATTTTCATAATACGGACAATGGCAGCCTTAATGAGGGAGAAGAAAGGGGTCATTAAAATTGATTTGTCAATTTGTCTCACCTGGATGACCAACTTCCTGTCCTCGTCCACCGTCTTCTGCACGTCCTCACTCTCCTTCTTTGTCTCCCTGGCGGATGACATGGCACGGACCAAGTCGACTTTGAGCTTGCGGCTGAAAAGACGGGAAATTGAAAAATAATTAGAATTAACGGTATTTTACATTCATTTTTAAATTTTTTTAAATTTAATTACCCCGTTCATTTTCAAATTCACCTCTTGAATTCCGAGTTAAAGGTGAATTTCTGCTCCTTGTCATCGAGTTTCGTCTCGGTCAAAGCTGTCCCATCGGCGCTGGTGAGCTTCAGCAGATTCGTCTTGACCAAGGATTGAACAACGGCGCACAGCTGATCAGCGGGAAAGTCGGTGCCAAGAGCGACGTGCAGCTCGTCAAGTGTGTACGTGTTGCGTTCGTTGTACTGCATGAGGATGGCAATTTGTTGCGTGTTGCACTGGAAAAGAAAAACATTTATTTATTTTTACGAGGAAACCCAACTTTTAATGTCGAAATTGCTTACCAAAAATGAGTATTTGTCCTTGAAAGTGTTGCTCGTCGAGACCAATTCACCGCGGCACATTTGCAACGCCCAAGTCAGCTTACGCCCATTGAAGCGGTTGGTGTAGTACTGGGTGTATGCTGAAAAGTAATGACACTTTCCCAGGGTGTACCTCTCTCCACCACCCGTCTTCCCCAAACGTACAGTCAATGCAGTCGAGGAGAGGACGTGGGATGTCGAATTGGACCGGCTGCCCCAGTGGCCACACGTTCGACATGACGACAATGACGGAGAAGTCAACGTTGGATGTTCTCGGCTGCTAAAAATGGGGTAAAACTGTCTCAATGAAAATTTAAATTTCGTTAGCCACCTGCTTGTACTGCTCGGAATGGTCCCTGCTCAGCGCGACATCAGTCAGCAGACGCTCCAACTTTGAGGTGTACTCGAACCCGCACATGTGCTTCAGCTTTGCGATCATGCACCGCTCCTGCTCCTCGCTGGCCGACGTGTCGTAGACGAGGCGCTTGCACAAAAACTTGTGGAAAAACGCGTGGAACATGTCCTTGTCGTCGATGTATTTGAAGACGGTCATCTGTGACAATGGGGATATTATATTCTCATTTTTAAGAAAACAGAAATTATGGAAAATTTCAAACTTTAAAGAACCAAACAAACCCACCACTTGGTCCAGGTACTCATCCATCTTCTCGTCCTCCGTGTTGCGTGCACTTTTGCGCAAAAGCTGATCACAGTAGAGGACCAACAGCTGCGACGATTTGGACGCATTCCGAGCCATCGCCGTAATTTCGTTGTTGTTGATGAACTTGCGGAAGGCGCAGTCCATTGATTGCACAAAGCCATGGTCAGTTTTGAAGGAGTCCACCACCAAGCGATTGTAGAGTTTGTGCCTTTAAAATGGTTCAGTATTTCCAAAAACCCACCCGCTACTCACTTTTTGAGGATACAGTCGATGTACTGCTTCGGATTGTTGGACGCTTCACGCGCAATTTGCTGAATGGCCGCCTTGCCCTCCTGTTCGATGTACGCCTTCAGGATCTCCTTGAGCTTGGCCAACCCGTTGGGCACACGCGAACAAAGTGTGTACTGAAAAAAAAACGAATTTATGCAAAAATTGTGAGAAAAGTGGTGACATTCTGCAAATCTCACCATCCGTCCAAGATGGTCATTCTGTTGACGAGTGAGCAATGACTGAAAAAAGTGTAATATAATAAAATGGACAATTCTCTTTCTGCTACCTCAAATTTGTCGTGGAAGAGCTCGAGGTGCTGCTTGATCAACGCCGTGTCACATGCCTCCATCAGCGAGTCCATTGTTGTGTTGTCCAGGTAAATTTGGCACCGGTCCCGCTCTTCGCTAAGCCGTTGTTCAACCTGAAAAAAAGAGAAAAACATGAAGAAAGTTGCGCTCGTAAACGAGACTCCCCCCTGTTCACCACCCACCTTTTTCATATAGTCCTGCACATTGGCACTGTTCGACTGCAGAAAATTGTTCGACTCCGTTGTGTAGAAGTTGCGAGTGTCCTGTTTGTGTGGGAAATGTAAAAATTTTGAAATGCACAAAAACCCATCCAACCGACCTCAAGGAAGCGCTGCTCAAAGTTGTTGCGGTACACTTGGTATTTGACGCTCGGACGATGCACCACCGAATTCTGCTGCTGGCCCACCGCCGGCGCCGGGTCGAGCTCGTTGATGCCAAGTTCAACTGGAAACGACAAAAATCAACAAATTTTTGGGGTGACGAAGCAAAAGTCTGACTGTATGAGGCGACCACGCCGCTGATCAGTCGCGTGGTGATGCGTTCCCCGTTGCGGTCCTTCTCCACCAGCGCCAGCGCAGCGGACGTGATGTTGTGGTGCAGTTCGTCAAAGATCACCGATTTCCAGATGGAGACAGCCAGCTGAAATTCGGGGAAAATTTAAAAATGAAACTCATCCCCCTTCGTGTACGACCGTCCCCACAAACTCACATTGTACACTTCCAAAATGCCGGGACGCGTCGCCTCGTCGATGTTCCGTTTGATCCAATGGCGGTTCAAGTAGGAGAAAATGCCGTTCGCCACGGTGGATGAGAACTGGAATTTGGTCCACTGCTCGGTGTAGTAGTCCAACAGCTGGTCACCGGACAGACGCTGGCATTCCTGAAACAAAAGCAAAATTTGAGTTCGGTTTCCTGGACAAAAATTCCGCCCCTCCCCCATTAACTACCTGCAGCAATTTCCTTGCGTACTCCTCGACGAAGTGGCGCAGTCGCGTGTAGAGCTCCTCGCCGACAAACTCTGCACCAGCCGCCGCTGCCGGCGTCCCGCGGTTGCCCCGACGCGCCCGATTGTTCGTTGTTTCGTGCGTGAAGTTGCTGTTCTGCTGACTCGTCGTGCAGTGGTTGAAGACCAATCTGAAAACAGAGGGAAGGGAAGTCTTACATAACAGTTACACCTCTGCTCAAACTCACGTGTAATACTCCATGTAGTGCTGCGGTGCCATTCTCTCCTGCGTCTTGAAGATGGACTCAAGGCCGGGCGAAAGATCCCTCCAAATCGTGTCGAATCTGACCGGATGATTATTCATCCTTGATTGGCAGCGGACAACAGCAAATTAGTAGACAAATATGTGTGCTTAAGTATCGCTGAAAAAAGCAATTAGAAAAGCGTTTTGTTATTTCTTTTATGGTTCCAGTTTTGGAAAACAAAAATTGCTAAATTTGGGTTCAATTGCACTTTAGGCGTCCAATTTAGGTAAGCTGAAAAAAGGACAGTCTATGCTAGAGCAATTAGCAATAGCATATTCCAAAGTTTTAATTCTGTGAATGAATGTTTTTGTAATTCAAAAATAAACACAGGGAAAATTTGAAACTTTACAAGGAAATTGTATGATCAGAGAAGCTAAATAAAATAAACGGAAACGACAAAAGTGCAGTTTTTAAAAAAGTAAATAATGACAAAAAATGGAGTTTGGTCGCGAATTTATACAAAAAAAATTTGCTGCTGGACAAAAATTAGGTAGTCTACAGCAGGTCCGAATTATCGTCCAATCACAATTACCAAATTTCACAGTATATATATATATATATGTCGTTTTTGTAAATTTCTTTCAGTTAACCGAAAAAAAAATCAGAGAGAGAGAGAGAATGGGAAAGAAATAAATAAAATTAAATAATGCTTTTAACTGAAACATAAATTGTTTAATTTTTCTTGGCCCTTCGAAATTTTACAGTTTCGGCGTCAATTTTATTTGCAATCGTCCAGCGAAACCTAACAAATTATGCCATTTATTCGTGAATGTGGCTGTTTGACAAAGCCCTCGGGGGCTCTATTCAGTAAATACGATAATTTTTCCCCTATTTTTCAATTCCAGTTTTTGTACTTATAAATTTTGTTTTTTCTATTAAGGTGGTTTTTCATGTTTGAGGCAAGGCTTTTCTTGTACTCGTTTTTGGACATGTTTGACTTTGATGCCAATAACTCATATTAGCATCTGATAGAGCATAAAATGGGATGATGCAATTTGTTCTGTTTTGATTTTTGAGTTCATAACACTGACTTTGACTTCACATGAATATATAAAGGGAACCGCCCAACTCGCCGCGGCCAACTCGCCGCGAGAAACTCGCCGCGGCCAACTCGCCGCGCCTTGTTTTTTGGCTATCTCGCCGCCAGATTTCGTTAAAAAAATGCATTAAAAGCAAAAATTCTTTAACAGTTAATTGTATTCAATGTGCTATATTTCAGCAAAGTTTCTCTCCAATTTAATATGCTTCAAATTGAAAGTTAACGCAGGAAGGAAAAATTGCAGAACGATATATTCCTCTATATTTTCCACAAATTTAAAGAGCAATCATGTCGGTCATTGGTCCCGAATTTTTTTTTTTTGGGAATTCTTTAACAAGTTTCTTTGGGTATTTTGAGGCGCTGAGCACTAGAGACCGGCGCGGGACGGGATCCCGCGCGGGATTTTGCGGGATCCCAGTCCGCAATCCCACATTTTTTTTTAAATGCGGGATTAATCCCGCGGGATCCCGTCCCGCAAAGAATTTTGAGTTCCAATCCCGCAGCGGAATCCGCAAATTTGAAATTTCCGGTCTCTACTGAGCACTCCATTTCAACCTATTTATAACACCAGCCTGAATTCGAATAAAGTCGAAAAGAATCAAATTGTGTTATGGACCAGTGTTTGTTATTTTAATGATTCTTATGAAATAAATTAATGCATTTTTTAATTTTATATCAAAATAATGAGGTAACCTTTCAATGAAAAAAATCTGGCGGCGAGATAGCCAAAAAACAAGGCGCGGCGAGTTGGCCGCGGCGAGTTGGGCGGCGGCGAGATAGCGCCGCGGCGAGTTGGCCACGCGGCGAGTTTCTCGCGGCGAGATGGCCGCGGCGAGTTGGCCGCGGCGAAGTGACCCCGACCCTATATAAATGAGGATTTAAACAATTCCACAATTACCTATATTTTTGTGTAAATTTTTCAAAAATTGTCTTACTTAGGGTGTAACATAAGTTTCCGCACAACTTTTTTTAAAGAATTTTTTTATGAATATAAATTTAAAAAACCACAATCATGATCCGAAATATCTGACATTATTATTGAGAATGAGTTTGCTATTTATCGGGCAAGGGATAAATCCCATTAGAAAAGTATTTAAGGAGTTAGAGTTGATAATGTAAAAATGGTCATTTTCGAGGTATGTATTTTTGATGGCTGATTTAAAGAAAATGAAAAGAGATACAGAGGCAGAGAAAACGTGAGTAAATAGAGCAAAGTTAGGACTATAAAAAATTATAAGAAAAAAATTTTATTACTTCAAAAATGAATTATTGGAGGGCCGAGTCTAAAAATGGTCTCCAAAAACGGCATTTTTCAAGACCATCAAATAACAAAATGTTTTAAAAGTGGTTTTGGAAATTCCGAATTTAATTAAACTAAGTAAATTGACCACGCTGAGTCCGAATATGGCTTTAGATTTGGTCTCTGGGTTCTCAACAAACCTGTACAGCTCCAACTTCATGCATGGAGTTGGAGCAGTACAAGCTCAGGGTTAAAAGATAGGTCAGATTTAAGGCCATATTCGGATTCTACTGGTCTAATTTGTACAGAAAACCTTCTTTTTTGTTATACCAGGTTACTTTTTTGACCATAAAAAAATCGAGAAAAATTACTGGGCCAATTTTCAATTTTTGCATGGTCGGGAAAAAATACTAAAAAATTGAATAAGCAAATAAAAAATGAAACAATGGCATGAAATGAAAGAAGACTTTCTGACGAACAAAATAAAAAAAGAATTATTAAAATAACTGCAGAAATTACGTAGTTATGAATTTTTGAATTTGTCAAAAAAAAAATTGTGCGGAAACTTATGTTACACCATAAGTATTTTAGGTGTGTGGACATTTCGCCAACTGGACATCTCGCCAACTGACACTTTGCCAACTGACATCTCGCCAACTAAGCCAAATTCTTACGTTTCGCCAACTAAGCTAAATTCGGACGTTTCGCCAACTAACCATAATTATGACATTTCGCCAACTAGTCATCTCGCCAACTGACACTTTGCCAACTGACATCTCGCCAACTAAGCCAAATTCTTACGTTTCGCCAACTAAGCTAAATTCGGACGTTTCGCCAACTGACATTTCGCCAACTAAATTAAAATAAATTTTTTAGTCATATATTGATTTAATGATAATAAAAATTATATAAATGTGTATATGCTCTCTTAAAAATTCAGAGCAGTGAATTTTCTATTTCTTCGGTCAGAGAATCAGAATCCTGTGTACATTTCGGTAAAAACTCAACTCATTTTCGGCCAACTCGTTTTTATTACTCCAACTTCAGGTCGTAATAAAAAAAAAATTTTCTTCAAAAAAAACTAAGTTCGAAAAGAAAGTTAGAAAATTCGGATTTTCAAATTTCCTAAATTTTGGTCTTAAGCTATTAAAACCACTTAAAATGACATAAAAAGTTTTCCCCAATTAAAATAGGTCAAAAAAATTTTGAAATTTAACCGATTTGGCCTAGATTTTCGGGTTTCGACCCAAAAAACGAGTTGGCCGAAAACGAGTTGAATGTCGTCCGTACATTTCATGTCAGAACAGAACCGAATTAATTGTTTTTTTGCCGGGCCAATGATACGTAGGGATTCTGATTCTCTAATCAAAGAAATACAGTCACTGCGATGAATTGATAAGTGATATGGATAAGCAGAAAAATCACTGAGAGCCCTGGTTTTCATAGATATACATTTGTATTAAATTATATTACTATTCTAGTGCAAAATTTTTTTTAGAGTAGTTGGCAAAATTAGTTGGCGAAACGTTCAATTTTGGGTGAGTTGGCGAAACGTCCGAATTATGGTTAGTTGGCGAAACGTCCGAATTTGGCTTAGTTGGCGAAATGTCGTCGTGCCCTTATTTTAGGCTAAATATTAATTTTTTTTTTAAACGACAAAGTCTCCGCGTGGTCATGAAAATGAATCATCGAACTTTGAGGAAAATGTGAGCCGAATTTTCCAATTCTATGGCAAATGATAAGGGCTTTTTGCATTTCAGCTGGATCTGTACGGATGTTTGGATGGACATTTTCCCTCATTTTGACCGTCCTCAAATTGGCACTGATTTCGCCACGTTTCAATGCGTTGGTGGACAAACATTTCGATGGCAAAAGCGAATTGACAATTTGGAAAACAATCAGAAGGTGCTATGGCGTTAGTCAAAAAACCGCCAAATGAGACCCTTTATTTTTTTCTCATGTCTTTTACTGATTATTTTGTATAAAATTATCTAGCAATAAATTTTAATATTTGCCTTTACCAATTTCAAATATATTTTTATAATAATATTTTTATATATTTTTTTTTGTCTACGTTTAACAAACAAACTACGGTCATTTTTACTGATTTTTGTGTTTTAAATTTGAAAGTATTAATGCAAATTTCCCTACAGAATATGTAACAAATTATCTTTAACAGGTCTTGCTTAAGGACTTGAATTTCACGATTTTATATGCACTGAGTAATTTTTTTTACTTTTTCATCATTTATAAAAGCATCAAAGCTACAAATTCGGCTTCCACCAATTATTTCCGGTGAGTTTGGTTTTCGGGTTTTTATTAAAAAGAAATCAAAATAATAGCAACTATATAAATCCCTCCTTTTGGAATCTCCATCCTATTAGAATAAATTAATTTGAATAAAAATTTGTTGTAAAAAATATATAATAAAAAACTAAAGCCAATAAATATTATGGAAGCATTTTTACATTAATCAATGAATCGATTTTACATTAAGAAATATTTTATTATACGAAGTGTTTGTTTACTAATATTAAAATTTATTGCTAGATAATTTTATACAAAATAATCAGTAAAAGACATGAGAAAAAATAAAGGGTCTCATTTGGCGGTTTTTTGACTAACGCCATAGCACCTTCTAAATCTTATTAGGTAGTTTTATGGCACAACGATTTCTAAGAATTTTGTCCAATAATCAGAATAAAAATTGTTGTCTACGCATTTTTCCTTCGGTGCCAATCGGACATCACCAGACCCAAGAACCCATTATTTTCTTATAAATTAGTTCAAAATCACAAAATATGGACAGTTTTTGTATAAATTTTTCCCGGCGGCGCCTATCGGCACCGCCGACCTCTCCCCCCCCCGGTTCCCCTAAAGTTTTTGAAAAAATTTGCAGCAAAAAAAATCTTAAAAATCTGATTTTTTGATTCCGTTTCTCAAAATTATTAAAAATGATCATCTGAGGCGAAAATACAAAAATTGATATTAATTGATTAAATTGTAAAAAAATTATTTAAGGCTATGTTGTTAAATGTTCTCATTTTTGAAAATCTGATTTTTTGGGCATGATATTCCAATTTTGAAAAATTTCTATAAAAATCTGATATAATTCACATCCCTTTTTTTCTTCAATCGAATTGATCAATTATAAATATTAGATAAACATTTGAACAAAACTTGGCACAAAATGTAAAAAAAAAAATTGGGTTTGAGCAAATCCCGATAATCCCGCGGGATCCCGAAAAAAATCTTCAGGATTGATCTGGATCGGGATTCGGTCGGGATCCCGACCCGGGATCCGTCCCGATCGTTTTTCCAAAATGTTCGGGATTGATCGGGATTAAGTCGGGATCCCGACTCGGTTCCCTCCGACCCCAGTTGTCTGGTCTCTAGTTTAAAATGAAAGAAAAAAAAATTTTTTTTTTAAATTAAAATTTCATTAAAATAAAGAATTTTATTTATTAATTTCTATTTTTCATTAAAATGTATTTGTTAAGCAATAAATTGTTCATCGTTGTTCCGTTTTCTTATTTCTCATGTGTGTGCTATAATTTGTTATTAATCCAGTAATTTTTCGTAAACAATTTGTCATGCCATTCAATTCCGTATTTGTTGTCATATGCATTTAAATTTTTTTAGTTTTCCCAATTTTTTCGTATTTAAATAAATTCCCTAAACGAAGTCACTCAAATAAATAATTGAAAAAAGAAAAGCTAATCGTTTGATTTTCATTAAATGTTGCCTACTTTTTTGCTTTTTACTACAATTCCATTGTTCATTTTCCTGCATTCTGTCCTTGGTAAGGTGGTTGAGAGTTCCTGGATTAATATTAATTGCTCTAAACACTTTTAAATTCATAATACATATTTAGCCGGCGTTCTTCCGGGATGCGGAGATGACGAGCCCAATGAGTACGATTGCCTGAAAAAGGGGGTGAATATGTGTCATTTATTTTAATTTTTTTTCAATAAAAACCCCAATTTAGCGGGGGGGGGGGGTGAGAATTGAAAATTGAATAATAATGAGAATAAGCATAAATAATATTTAGTGCGACTTGATTAAATGCCCTAATGGCAAAGTGTGCGGTTACTTTGTCGGCATTGCCAAATTAGGCAAAGGGCCGTTTGAAAAGAATGAGTACCCAAAGTGTGTGAGTGACCCTTCCGAATTGAACGTCACAACGCCAAATGATGGAAATGCGCACATTGAAGTGGATGGACCAGGAGTATGAGAAGAACCCCTTTATTTAATTAACAAAAACTAAAATTTAAAAGCCACTTTTACAAAAAAAATTAGTGTAAGTCGGTGGAGTGTGCCGAAGGGTTTCAATGCCAAGTGCGGATCACAATCGACAAACATGGCGATCGACCATATGCACAGATAATTGGAGGTCGGTTCCGTGAGTTCAACGATTTGCATGGCTTTGCCTTGGAAAGATTCCCTAATTATTTATATGGACCAAATGAGAAAATAAATAAATGGGTAAAAGCATTAGGTTTGACATCACAGCATCTGCTCAGAAAAAGATATTCGTTCTGTCTTGGAAAGATTTATACGGTACCCATTTTGACAGTACAGGCTTCCCACAATGTGTGAATGCCACTGGTGGATCGTTTCAAGAGCCAAATTATGTCATTGTTGGAGGCCCAGGGGTAAAAAGAGGCAGTTTAATGATAAGAAGGATAATAAAATTTAGTGTGACCAATTGCCTTCTCCCTGCCCATCAGGCACAAAATGTGTTACAATTGTTGGAATTGCAAAATATGGCAAATACCCATGGGCCCAGGTCCATGCATATTTTATAAAAGTAAACAATTCTTAAAGTTTCAGTTTTTTGAGCCCGTTTGCACAAAATGAATTGGCGGGGGTTGTTGAGATGAAAAAAGACAAATTTTGTTTTACATTTTACCTAAGCTTAATTGCAGAGATCATTTGAATGATAAATGAACAGTTCTCAAAATTTGAGACCCGACCGGACCTGCGCCGGGGTACGAACCCGGCTTACAAGGGAACATTCCAAGCGCACTGACGCGTTTCTTAAAACTGCCAAAATGGGGTTGCGAGTTTGTTAAAACTGCCACCCATGCGCATTCCTTAAAATTGCCAACCATGCCTATCAGAATATTAATGCTTAGGTAAACGATATACCATTGGATAGAGCAGGGTCGACTTCCATTGTGAATTTTTAATTTTAATGCTGCATTTTGCTGGTTAAAAATTACAGGGTCTCAAGAAATTAAGCGAAACTGAGTTGCACGGTGGTTAAAAATGGGTTTTCGGGTCCATGGATTCAAATCCATATCCCTACCCGAACCCGAACAAAAATCAGTTTTACAAAATTATAAAATTTAATTGACATTTTATTTTTCGATTCGCTACAACCCTGGTGTCCAATTTTCTGTGTCCGTTTGGTGTCTAATTTTCCGAGAGCCTTACCGACCCGGCCCCAAATTTTAAAATTTCAAACTTAACCAAAAACCCACAAGTTGACCATTTTTATGCAAACTCTGTTTTCCACCCTAGGTAAAAACCCGGTGGACCCGGAAAAATTCCGGAATCACGATAAGATTCCTGACATCTGGAATTCCGGGAACCCGGGACGGGTTTGAATCCACCGGGTTCGAAGTCGGGTTCCCTAAGTGTCGGATCTCCAAATGACGTTCGATCCCCAAATGTCGGTCCCTAAAAGTCGGGTCCCCAAATGTCGGGATCCCAAAAAGTCGGATCCTCAAATGTCGGGTCCCCAAGTTGCAAACCCCCAAAAGTCGCACCACGTATTCAGCACCAGAGATAATATTCTAAATTAAAAAATATTTTGAGAAATTGACTTTCTTAAATGTCTTTCCTTTTGAATATATAATAATTAGCTTTTCCTCCATTGATTTCCTATGGATTTGCGGCCATAATGCGCGAATGCCAATAAAACAATTTATTACTTTTTATTTTATTTTTATATGTGATTTCAGTTTAACATAATTAATCCTCACTAATCTGATAACATATGCTAAAAATAATAATAAAAGAAAAAAATTAAACGCCTTTTTTAGATGCCTTACAAAGTCTGTTTTTCGTCGGTAATCATCTTTTTGGGTCTGTACAATTTGGACACCCTTTGCGCAAAAACCGGAAAGAATGGGCAAATTTATTCAAAAAAAGTTTGAATTTGCAATTAATTTGTAAATATGTAAATTAAAATTTCTTATTCAAAATTAAAGAATTAAATAAATTCTCCTACGCTTATTCTTATTTCCAAAATTAAAAAATGAGCTTTTATAATATTTTTAAAATAATTATATTGATTGTATTATAAATAAATGTTTAAGGAATTGACTGAAGAGTTCATGAAGATGACAAGTGCTTTTGACGTATTGAACTATCGTTTCCAGCAAAACCAAATTGCCGCTAAAGTTCAAATTGGACAATTAGAAAACGAAGTGCATGACTTGAAACATCGAATTGGTCAACTTGAAATGCTGAATGTATAACATTAATTAATTACCTAATTAGTGATTCATTTATTTAGTTGTTTTTTAGATTTTAAAGCTTTCTCAACGGTCGAATGAGGTCGCCGAATCGTCCACTTCCACAAAAACAAACCCAAAAAAGAAAAAGGAACTGATGAAAAGCAAAAGTGGTAGAGGATGAAAATTTTTTTTTATAATATTTTGATAAAATTACTATTAATTAATTTTTTTGCAGCAGGCGATTTGTTGGTCAACAATTTGGGAAAAGGTCACGGAAAAGGCACGCAATTATAAACTTAAATTAATAAAAGTCAAAAAATAAAAAATGTATTTACGGAAATAAAATATATAAATCGAATATGCTTAAAGAGTAAATTAATTCACTGCCATCATTTTTTTCATTTAGTCCCATTTGAACATTCGCAAAAGCTTTTCCACAACAGAGAGTCGAAAAATGACAGTGACCAACTGGGCACCAAAATTGACCAGGAAATTAATTAATTAAATGATTAATTATGACGAAATGTTATTTGTACATACGTGAATTAAGGTTTCATGTAAAATATAATTAAAACAAAAACATTTTGAGGTGTTTATGTCCGAGTCGGAAAACAGTTGGGACAAAAAGGCATGTCACGCTGATCTCGCGCTAATCGGGCCGGACAATTTGGTGGTAAAAACCAAAGAGACCAAAAATCGCAGTAGCAGCAATGGTAAGTGATGGCACTGAGATGCCCGCGGATACCAAAAGTGTCCATTTGGGCAGAATTTGACAATTTCTGACCCAAAAACGGCAAACTTTTACAAGCGCCGCCGATCGATATGTTGATTTTTTTAAACATTTTCAAAAACTTTTGCTTAACGCACATTATTATGGGCTTTTCTAGAAAACTTAACAATTATTGTTCTGGCAGTGACTGTCACCACCGTTTGACCTTTTATCAAAAAAGATCCAACATGAAGTCAATTAGGAAAAAAATTGCTTTTTTCCTTTCCCAAATTGACTTGCAGCAGCCCTGCGATTTAATTAAGTGTTTTGAGATTTTAGCCATTAAAATCCCAGTTCTATCCATATAACTTAATAATTTTTTATATTTTGTAATAAATAGATATTTTTTCCAGCTTTTCTTTTTGTCTATTTTAGATTAAGATTTTATTTTTGTTTTTTGCTTAGCTTTTTCTTTTATTATAAATTCAAACTTTAGCCTCGGTTTTCGCAAAGTCGGACATTACTAAAAACAATTTTGGCATTTTCTACTATGAAGTCAAACTGATCAAAGGTGCCAGGCTCGCTTCAATTGGCTTGGCGAGAAAAGCAATGGGAGTGAGAGGTTGGATTGGCTATGCGAAGGACAGTTACGGGTACTCAAGCGCCGGCTACCTTTTGGGCGACGGAACTACGATAAAGAATAATATGCCACAGTTCCAAGTCGGCGACATTGTTGGCTGTGCGGTGCATATGGTGACGAAAAAACTCACTTACACATTGAACGGCGAAGTGTTGGGTAAGTGGGGCAATTAGCCAAAAGTGCCAAAGTTTCATCTTCGGCGAAAAAATTTTCCAGTCGCTAGGATTTTTTTTTTCAAAGTTTTCCTGATTTCAAGCCATTTTGGAGTTTTAAGATCTCCATGAAAGAGTGATCTGATCACTGTGGTGCAGTTGAATTTTTTAAACAGCATGGAATGTTATATTAATATTCATTTTCTCAGATTTTCATGTCGTTTTTAAACAAAGTTATTTGTATAAACAGTCTTCATATTTTTTTAGACTCTAATGAAAATTTTCGGTTTCATATGTTTTAGTTGCTATTTTATTTTTTCATTCCGATAATAATTTTTAAAAATTTTAGTAAATCTTTTATAAGCCTACAATCTTAACCTTTTTATATTAATGGGCTTTCCAATGATACCAATCATTAAGCGAAATACCGGTTCATGCCTGAATTACATTTGACTTTGTCTGACACACTTCATTTTCGGGTGGTCATATGTTTATAATAAATTTTAATTTTCTTTAACTCAATATTTTGTGGGCAAAAAATTCTGAAAAAATTCCTGCTTTGCTATCTTTTGATGCTGATCAAAAAGTCTTTTACAGCAACTTGATCAGATCACTCCTTCATAGTGATCGGGAAACCCCAAAATACACTGAAAAACGGGAAAATTTTAAAAAAAAATTCCTAGGGCGTTGAAAAATTTTTCGGTAAAATTGAGTAGGTCTATTAAAAAGAGAACTAAATTCTCTACAATATACAAAAGACCGCAAGTCTCTACCACTTATACATGCTGACAAATGAGGTATGGGCATTTCAATTTCAGTGGGTTATTGTAAAAGACTTTGATCAGCATCAAAAGATAGCAAAGCAGGAATTTTTTCAGAATTTTTTGCCCACAAAATATTGAGTTAAAGAAAATTAAAATTTATTATAAACATATGACCACCCAAAAATGAAGTGTGTCAGACAAAGTCAAATGTAATTCAGGCATGAACCGGTATTTCGCTTAATGATTGGTATCATTGGAAAGCCCATTAATACAAAAAGGTTAAGATTGTAGGCTTAAAATTTTTAAAAATTATTATCGGAATGAAAAAATATTATATACATATGACCATGAATGTACATCGCTATGCCAATTTGAACCAAATAGAGAAATTTTATCAAAAAATGTAAAAAAAAATTTTCGAAATTTCAAACTCCGCGGGACCTAGCAAATTCCAGTGTGAAGCCGTCCCGCAAAAAAAATTCATTTATTTAACAATCCCAAAAATGCTTAAAAATCTATTAAAATAATTTGAAGAAAATAACAATAACAATAAAGATTAAAATTTACATGTTAATTAAAGAAAAGAAAAACGAAATTTAAATTTTTGAGGTTTATTTTTACATAGATTAACTTTTAGCCATTTTTCCCCTCGCCAGTGAATATAATTGTGCCGTTATGTTCAAAGTCACATTTATTAATTTGTTTATTATTTGGCATTTTAGACATCGGCAATTTAACTGTCAGCTCAACCGACGGTTTGTTTCCGTGCGTCACTTTTTCGGGCAAGCAGAACAGCGAAATTGAAGCGAATTTCGGCCCAAATTACAATTTCGCCACAGTTTTTGCCACACTTCTGCAGACCATGAACGCTGATCAGAATTCGGAAGCTCCGCAGCAATAAGCAATCGGAAATTAACACTTTCTCCATTTTTTGGGCACTAAAGAAATTCTAATTCCTTTTTCTTTCTAAATTTTGATGGATAATTGATCAATTTGGAACATCACTAAACTATTCTTTTTTTTGTAAGACAGTAATACTGTATATATTTTTCCTATTGTCTACATATACAGATATAAAGACATGCACAATATTCTTTAAATGAATGATAAAATGTTTATAAAAGGTAGCAAGCATCTCGAACCTTGCAATAAAAAATTATTAAATAAATTATATTATATATATTATAAAATTTGTAATTTACATTTTGGATATGTGGACTTAAGGTAAAATTGAAAAAACATTCAGTCATTCACTGCTTGTAATCATTCTAGACAAAAAAAAAACAATTTAAAATTAATTACCCAATTTTCAAAAGCGAATTAAAAGAATTGTGCGTCTCCAACTCTGTGACTGATGGATGAGCAGCGTTTGTCTCATCAGCAACACAGGTGTGACCTCATTCACATTATTTATGTTCGTTCTCTGCTCCTTATTTTGGCGATTTTCGCGACAACTCTTTGAACAATGGCCAATCGTTCGCTGTTTGGTCGGTCGATCGACGGCGGTTGAGTGGTGGGGAAGTATCCCTGGGGGGAGCTCACCTTCCCCCCCCCCGCCGAACTTTCCCTCATTTATCCATCCTTCTGTCCCCACTGACTCTTTCTTACCTATTCCATCCTTTCCCTCTTGCTTCCACCTTTTCCCCCCGCCCCCGCTTGAGTGCATTTCGTTTTTGTTCTTCCCGTGGTATTTCATGGCCAAATGTTAATTTAAAAGTAAAAACACTAAAAATTCATTTTATTAAAAATTTAAAAAAGTTCGTGTCACTGTAGAAATTAAATTGTTTGTTCCACCGGTGGATGATGCTCCCGTTCGTGCCCCCCCCCCCCGTACACATTGGGTTGGACCCATTCCACTTCTTCCTCCTCCAAATTTCCGTTCATCCTCCCTATTCATACCTGTTCTCCCTTTTAATTCAAATTTGGCGAGAAATAAGTGCTGAACCCTTCTCCCCCGGGGGCGGGAAGGTCAGTCGGACCAAGTTCAATTAGCAGACAACAGCAGCAGGGTGGGAAGAAGGATTTGCGATTGCTGCTGCACCACACCACCCAGCACCCTCCTTTTGGAATCTCCATCCTATTAGAATAAATTAATTTGAATAAAAATTTGTTGTAAAAAATATATAATAAAAAACTAAAGCCAATAAATATTATGGAAGCATTTTTACATTAATCAATGAATCGATTTTACATTAAGAAATATTTTATTATACGAAGTGTTTGTTTACTAATATTAAAATTTATTGCTAGATAATTTTATACAAAATAATCAGTAAAAGACATGAAAAAAATAAAGGGTCTCATTTGGCGGTTTTTTGACTAACCAAAACTGCTCCACCGAAATGCAAATAATCCCACACCTTCAGCTCCCCTCCCCCCGCCAATTCGTTTCGCCAAATCCAAAACTCGTCTTCCATTTATACGCCCCTCAATATCAATGCATTTGAAGCAATTTCGCACCATTAAATTCGGCAATAAAGCACGTGCATGTATTGTACATACAATAAAATGCAGTGAATCAGTGATTGATGGTCGAATGAACGAATTGAATTGGATGAATGCTTCGATTGGCAACACGCGCATAACAAAATTCGAAACTATAGGAACTGCTTACAAATCAGCAGAAGCAAATATTTATCCAAATAATGAACAAAATTTAATAGTCTTTATTTGCTTTTTAAATTATTTGCAATTATTTAATCAACGCCCCTTTTTGCCGTTATCACAGAGTACCGCCGAGTCGGCATGTCCTTTTCATGCTCTGCTTTCTGTAACTGTTGTCCATCCGTTACGCCAATTGTCACTCATTTATCATTTCCAATTATCTCTCATCTGTCGTGTCCGTCCCTTTTTGCTGCTATTTTTGGTGTGTTCGTTCCGCACTTTTCTTCGTCCGTCCGTCCGTCCGTCCGTTTGCCGTCATCCATTTTCTCAGGCCATTGTTTTTGCCGATCCGTCGTTGATCGCCTCGAAAATCAAAATCCGCCGTCCTCAGTTGTTTTATTACAACACCACAACAACAGCACATAACTCTCTATCTCTCCCACCTCTTTTTTACAACCCGACAACCATTTTTCTTCTGCGTCTCCCCCTCCCTCCGCCCGATTTTCCATCCAATCCCTCGCCCCCTCCCCCCTCTCCCCCCCCCCTTTGCCTTGGTCCACTCTTCCACATCATTTGCCCCTGACCGCGTCATTTGATCCCTCCCCCTCTTTCGTCCCCAAAATCATCCCCTTCCCCCCCCCCCGCTCTTCGCCCTTGTCATTCATACTTTCGGCTTGTTCGCTCCCTTCCCTCTCCCCCTCTCTTTGCTTTTGCATTTCATTCCGCCGCATCAAAACCACTGATTTGAAGCAATTTATGCATAAAAGATAAAACACAGCAGGCTTTTTGGTCTTCTTCCAAAAAGATTTATTTGCCCTTTTAAAAAAATTTTCTCAAAATGATTATTTTTATTTCATTTTGGAATTCCCAAGCGAGCAAAAAAAAAATAATGTCCAAAATGCAAATTCATTTTGCCTCTCAATTTTTGCAAGGGTGAATTTTTTTCTTTTCTATCTCGTCAAATATTTGCCGAATGTTTTCCCATCGAATGATTAAAACGAATTCTTTGTTGGCTTTTAGAAATTTTTTGCCGATTTTTTTGACAACTCAAAATTTAAAATTTCATTTTTAAAAAAATCTTTTCAGCCGTTTTTTTCCAAATTTTCATTCGTCATAATGAGAAGCAGCTTTCTCGCCCGTTTTTTGGTCATTTTGCCTTCGTCCGCTGCTTCTTCCATGCTTTTCTTCCTCTTCCTTTCATTTTGCTTCCCTCCCCCGTGCCTTTGTCTTTTGACGGCCAACAACAGACAGACGCAGAGACAGCAGCTGACAAACAGTCCAAAAGTGGTCACATGGAGCGCAACAAATCCATTGTGGGTTGTTTTTAAAACAGTTATAATTGTTGCGAAATATTAAAACATTAACTGTTTATAAAGCCCCTTGGGGAGCCCATCATAAGGGAGGCTTTTCTCTTTTGAATGAGACGGGCACTGAACCTTTTTTTGAAAAACACCGTTTGCTTAATCTCGACTTAAAAGCGTATCCCGTTTTATGGTACCCCCCCCCGATTCGCATGGCTTTGCCTTCTAAAGACTTTTTTCATATCTTTGTGGACCAAACTGTTTCATTCCAATTTGGGTAAAAGCATTAGGTTTGACATCACAGCATCTGCTCAGAAAAAGATATTCGTTCTGTCTTGGAAAGATTTATACGGTACCCATTTTGACAGTACAGGCTTCCCACAATGTGTGAATGCCACTGGTGGATCGTTTCAAGAGCCAAATTATGTCATTGTTGGAGGCCCAGGGGTAAAAAGAGGCAGTTTAATGATAAGAAGGATAATAAAATTTAGTGTGACCAATTGCCTTCTCCCTGCCCATCAGGCACAAAATGTGTTACAATTGTTGGAATTGCAAAATATGGCAAATACCCATGGGCCCAGGTCCATGCATATTTTATAAAAGTAAACAATTCTTAAAGTTTCAGTTTTTTGAGCCGTTTGCACAAAATGAATTGGCGGGGGCCCATTGTTTCCACTCGAATAATTGCGAATTCATTCTTCGCCTGCTGCCGGCTTAAGAGAGGAAGGGAGGAACACATGAACACGCTATCAAATAATAAGCATCAAAATAATATGATTTTGATTGATTGGAAAGCGATGGGACGAAAAATGAGGCGAATTGGCGAAGCGGGCGGAGGACGGGGAGAAAAGGGAGGAAAGAAAGCATTCTTTGGAAGCAAATTGCGAGTGATCAGAGGGGGGGGGGGGCATTGGTTAATGGGGGAAGGTGAAAAATGGCAGAAATGTTTTACGGTCAGTGGACAAAAGTTTTATGCGATTATTGCTCAAGGACAGCAGCAGCAGGAGACACTGAGCTGTGTGGAATTCAGAATTTAATATTTTAAAATGAGTTTTTATTGTTGAAATTCTGCGCATCCATTGACTAATTTCAGCAATTGGTCTTCCAAGAAAATACCTACTCATTATCAATGATTCTCACTGTTAAATAGAGGATTTTCCAGGAAGTCTCGCCAATTGCCCTTTTAAATTCTTTTTTCCAATTTTAATCCCTTCTCACTCTTTCCAAGTTTACCATTTTCCATTTCCTTCCGCTGCTTTAATTCATTCTGTCCTCATTTTGCGCATTGTCCCCCCCCCCAATTGAATGAATGACCTTTCTTTCTTTCTTTCTTTTCTCTCCTTTCAATTCTTTCACCTCTTTTCATCGTTGTGACCTTTTCCGTGCTCTTCTGTGTTTGCCCATACTTTTTGCTATTATTAATGAAAGCATCAAACCTTAAAAGCCTCCAATTGTTTCCATTTTATACGAATTTTATTCTTTGGGATTTCCTTCCTTTGGATTTAATTTCTTTATTATAAATTTATCTTTTTTCCTTTCGTTGTTTTTTATTTTTTCATATAATTTAGGAATGAATTAATGCATTTGCATATTAAAAGGTTAAACAAATGGTTGGCATCATTATGTTTTTGTTCACACAAATATGTAAATGATCAACTTTATGGTGCATTTTTATGCAAATTTTATTTATTTGTATGTTAAAAACTTTTTTGTTATTACTTTTTCTAAGATTAAGCCTTATTAGCATATTAATTCTGGCAATTTAGGCAAATGCCATTCAATTTAATGCATTTTAAATGTTTTTGAGACAGTTATAGATATCTCTCTCTCGCCTTTTTTAGATGCCTTACAAAGTCTGTTTTTCGTCGGTAATCATCTTTTTGGGTCTGTACAATTTGGACACCTCCATTTTTTCCAAATTTTCTTTGTTTGCCCCCCCCCCTTTTCACCGGCCAAAGTGTCGTCGTCACTTGGCAAATATTTGCTGCATATTATTTTTAATCGGGACAAATTTCATTAATAATACACATGTTCTGTTGACACTTGTCTCGTTTTTTGTTTGTCATTTATTTGACCTCTTCCGTCCGCCGATGGCCAAAAATGGGTGAAGTGAAAGCGAATGGAATGAATGGAATGGCCGGCGATGCGATGCATTTCACTCGCCACCATTCTTTTTTCTCGAATGGATCAGTCGTACCATTCATTCAACGGCATCGGCAAAATGTGTAATCCAATACACACACGAAATAGGTACATCATAGGTGTACAACTAATTTCTGCTGCTGTACCGGGAAAGGAGGAAATCAATTTAAAAAACGGAACGTATACGGTACAAGTTTTATGGGACACGAAGTCGGCTAACGATGCGTAATTCACGGGACATGGAAGGTATTCGAGCGTAATGTCTGTACATAATATAGCTTTTCACTTGTAATTATATCGGGACAAGGTCCAATTAAACCATGGTTATCCCCCGGTGTCTTAGATTTAAATTTTTATTTAAATTCTGTTTATTGGAATTATATTTCTATAAATATGGCATTTCTTTCATCTTTCTATTTTCACTCTCATCAGTGACAATGCTAATTGCACTTTCTTTTTGTTGGCATCCTCCATAATTTATCCCCCCACCGCTAATACATTCGCTTCTGTTCTAATTACCTTCATCTTGTGATTATTACAACACAATGTTAACCACTTTTGTGTCATTTTTAAATTGACAAATTATGGGTTTTATTGGAAAATAAAAATATGTAAACTGATTTTCCCATGAGATAAAAGTGAGTGCAAACACAATCCATTAATCAGAATCAATTTTAAAATAGTGAAATGTGACATCAAATAATAATTAATCAAAATGTAAGGTCAAACCAACGTAAATAAAATTAAATACGATTAAAATTGATTTCAAAAATTTCAAAGTATTTAAAAATTTTGATATTTAATGTAAGGAATTTGTGAAATTATATATTTATTTTAAATGATTTCTTTTCTCCTCTTCAAATACATTTTTTATTTTCTTTAGATTTTCTTCCCCATCTTCGGCAGAATCCTCCAGAACAACGCTTTCCTCCTCCTTGGTGGTTTATGACGGCACTTTTGTGCATTTCGAATGCCCAAGTGGGGGCAGTGATCAGTGGCTGGTGGTCAGTGCAGTGAGCGAGATGAGTCTGATCGAATGCCAGGTGAAAAATGGAAGTGAAATTACCTTAAAATGATGAGGAAATGGTCGGAAGTTCAGAACGAAACAAACTAAGGGGGATTACGAATATTTTTAATCTCCTCATCCATTTTTTGAGATTTTAGCCATTAAAATCCCAGTTCTATCCATATAACTTAATAATTTTTTATATTTTGTAATAAATAGATATTTTTTCCAGCTTTTCTTTTTGTCTATTTTAGATTAAGATTTTATTTTTGTTTTTTGCTTAGCTTTGAAAATTTCGAGATTTAAATAAAATAAAAAATATGTTGATAAAAACGCCGGCGATGCCGACATGAACATCATGGTAATTGTTTGATAATCAAAGGTTAAAATATGTCCTTTTCAATTGCTCAACTTTATTGTCTGTTCATTTTCAGTTGGATTCTGCCTCAACGCCTTTTCTGATCTGTGACGGCGCAAACAGCAGAAAAGGCAAAACGCTGTTGTTCCAACGGGAAAGCATCATCGCTTCTTCCACCACCGGCGATTCGGCAGCAGCGAAAAATGACACAAATCGCACAAACATTGAGGAAACGATTCTGTACCGACACGCCGGCACTGTCCACCACTTTATTTGTGAGGAGACGGAATCAAATAATTTATTAAATTATTATTTTCAATTTTAGCCACTTCCAACGGCACCAACCGGGACGACATGTGGAACTCACGGGGCGGCCTTTGCGCGCAGAAAAATATACGAATTCGAATCGAATTCAGCGACGACACTCCGCCGCCCCCGCCCATTGGTTGGGCACTTCTCATTTTGCAATTCCATTACTTAAACTAATGATTATATCGAGTCACAAGTTGCTTAATTACCACCACCCATTGCAGTTGATGGCACAACATGGATCCCATTGGAATATTCCATCGAGGAAATGCCGACTTGGCCAATTGAGCAGCAAACGGCGGGACAAAATTTGGGACAAATTGGGCGAGGAGGAGGAAAAGCGGGGGACAATGGCGACGGCGGAAGCGGGGAGGGAGCGGAGGGGCGGGGGGACGCGCACAACCGATTGGCCAAGTCACTGCGCATCAAACCGGAGTGAGTGACAGATGGAAATGAATGCTTAATGACCGCTCTTTTTACATTAATTAGCTCAGATACAATTCTAATTTTATTCATTTTTGAGCAATTTATTTATGGTAAAATTCAAAAAAATAATTGTCAAATTAAAAAATTTTCAAATATTTAGACTAAATTTCCCTGATCATAAATCCAATGAAAAAATGTGAGAACAAAAATTAAATGTATTTCAAAAATGGACTAATCTCCTATTCCCTCCCAACTGTTCAAAATGATATTTAACGCATAATTTTTGAATAAATAATCATTTTAAGTTATTTATTAATTGCCGAATTTTCCACTTAAAAGGTATCTCGAGTTTGTGCGCAACCACGCAATCCGTGGCGGCACCGGCGACATTCGCTTTCCGCCGACGGAAGAAGACGCGCGTGACGAGCACGTGAAATGGCCCCGTTTCGTCTCACGAGTGGGTCAATCGGAACAAAAATCAAATTAATTTTATTTTCGAAATGTTTTAAGAATTCTGAAAATCCGTGGCGGCGCGCGCGTCCAGCGGCAGCACTTTATTCAACAAATGAAGCACTTCAAAAGGAACCGCCGGAAGAACGGCACACCGACGTCGGCACAATTAATGGCAATGAAAGCGATGATGAAATGAGGAGGAAAAGCGAAAGGACGAGGCACAAAGGCAATTAATTAATTGGCCAGATACATTCAAAAAATGAGATTGAAAAATTATTTAAAATTTTTAATTTCTTTTCTTTATTAGGTCCCCCGCCTTCGACGTCTCCGCCGGCATTTCCCATTTTCCCAAAGGACCAATTGATTTGGACGACAAGCTCAGCAACGAGTATGAAGAAGCTCATTCTGAGCAGACTAAGCATTTTGACCATAGTATTTGCCGTCCTTTTCTTCAGGCTGCCTTTCCTCACATCTTTTTAAATCTCGGAGTTTTTCGATCATTGTTTTTATTGTTTCTTTTTTATATTATTATTATTATTTGTCTCATTTTTTATTGTGTTTTTATTTGTCCGGGTATCTCACAATGCATAAACATTTTTGAAAGAATGAATATATACCTGAAAATTTTGATATATAAATCCGCAAAAAATTTTAAATTAAAAAATTAGTTTTTGCTTTTTCAAATATTTCATCAAACTAAAACAACTAAAATTAAAACAAATGAAATAAATATTCAAAAATTATTTTAAAGATTTATTTCGTTCAAAATTTGGAAAAAACATACTCTGATATAACAACATCTCTGCTGCTTTTGTTTATGCTTTTTGCCATCATTTTCCCATTGGCCGCGCTGCGTGCCGCCCCCGGGGGTTACGCCTTCGCCCGACTTTTGCTTATTAACGTTTTTCATCAACAGCAGTTGCACTGCTGGCCAGCAAAGAATGGCAAGGCGAATGAAATGCGAAATTTTAGCAGCACGGCGAAAAGCCTAACAAAATTGGTGGAAGAGCAAATGATGTGAATTTTTCACATACTAAGCATTTGCGCTGGTTACAATCAATTCATTCATTCTCTGAATGCGTGCGTTTGTTTGTACAAATGCCATATTGTTTAATATTATATTAATAATAATTATTACTTATTTAGAAAAATTAATAATATAATCACAATTTTAGCCCCCACTTTATTTATTTTTTTTGCCATGCAATTAAATGCCGTTTCCGTAATTTCTGCTCTTCTGCTGGTGGCCATTTTGGCACTTTCGCCGCCATTTTGTGACGGAGTGCGCGAAGAAGAAACGCTGAAGAAAAAGTCGAAGCGGCCGACAATTGGCAAATCGCCAAATGCGTCGCCAATTCGGAAGCCAAATGCGCTGCAATTGGCCGCAAAGAAAGGAAAGCAAAAATTTCATGGCCGAGAAGCACTTTCAGTTCAAGGACTCTCTTCTTTGGCTGCCGAACCATCACCTCCAACACCGAAAATAACTGATAAGACACTTACACCAGCGAATGCGGCAGCAAAACGATCCGCTCTTTCTTCGCTACCGTCACTATTTGACCGGGCTTTGCAACCATCGAGTTTGGGAAAAAAGGCACTTGATCAGGCTTTTCAACCATTGAATTTGGGAGCATCAACATCTTATCAGGCTTTGCAACCATCATATGTGGGAGAACATGCACGTGATCTGGCTTTACAACCATCGAATTTGGGAGAATTAACAGCTAATCAAGCTTTTCAACAATTGAATATGAGAAATAGGATACCCATTCAAGCTTTGCAACCATCATATGTGGGAGAACATGCACTTGATCTGGCTTTTCAACCATCGAATTTGGGAGAATCAACAGCTAATCAAGCTTTTCAACAATTGAATATGAGAAATAGGATACCCATTCAAGCTTTGCAACCATCATATGTGGGAGAACATGCACTTGATCTGGCTTTTCAACCATCGAATTTCGGAGCATCAACATCTGATCAGTCTTTTCAACCGAATTTGGGAGAACATGCACTTGATCTGGCTTTACAACCATCGAATTTGGGAGAATCAACAGCTAATCAAGCTTTTCAACAATTGAATATGAGAAATAGGATACCCATTCAAGCTTTGCAACCATCATATGTGGGAGAACATGCACTTGATCTGGCTTTTCAACCATCGAATTTCGGAGCATCAACATCTGATCAGTCTTTTCAACCGAATTTGGGAGAACATGCACTTGATCTGGCTTTACAACCATCGAATTTGGGAGAATCAACAGCTAATCAAGCTTTTCAACAATTGAATATGAGAAATAGGATACCCATTCAAGCTTTGCAACCATCATATGTGGGAGAACATGCACTTGATCTGGCTTTTCAACCATCGAATTTCGGAGCATCAACATCTGATCAGTCTTTTCAACCGAATTTGGGAGAACATGCACTTGATCTGGCTTTACAACCATCGAATTTGGGAGAATCAACAGCTAATCAAGCTTTTCAACAATTGAATATGAGAAATAAGATACCAATTCAAGCTTTGCAACCATCAAATTTCGGAGAACGGACATCTGATCTGGCTTTAAAACTTTCGAATTTGGGAGATATGGCATTTCCTCAGGCATTTCAAACACTGAATTTGGAACAACCGGCGCCTGTTGATCAAGCTTTTCAACCATGGAATTTGAGACCAACAACATCTGATGTTCCCCCGCTTCCGTCATCACTATCCGATCTTCCTCAGCTGCCATCATTTATTCCTGATCAGGCATGTCCTTATAAATCTGGTTAACTTCAGTTCTTTGAAAATTTTTAAGAAAGCATGATAAATAATTTATAGTCATTTAGAATTTTTGATGCCTTTTGTAAGTTAGTCCAGTGGTTTTATTCGGGAAAATCTAAATTTTTTTTATCAATTTAAATTTAAATCCTATTTTAGCGCAAAAAACAAATTCAACAAGCAAAAATGCTTTACTTAAGTCGGGAACAACAGCAATTAGCTGCCAAATTCGAAAAAATGTGAAGCAATTTTTTGGCAATATACGGCGAATTGCCCAAATTCTCGGGCCAACCAAAATCGCTTTTGGGTATGCCGGCACATCTTCAGCAACAGTACAAATCGCATCCGTACATTGCCAAACTGCTCGAATATCCGCAGCCAGCCCAACCAACAGACATTTTCATGCAAAACTTACCAAAAATGCCATCAGTACCGCAAAATGACCAATTCCAAAAAATGTATTCCCAACAACCAACAATTCATCGGCCCCAACTTATTTTTGAACCACAAGGAATGCCAATTGGGCACCAACCAACATTTATCCCACAAGAAATTCCAATTGAATGTCAATTCCAAACACCCGAAAATGACACCTCAAATTCGCTGCTGTCCGAATGTTGTTGGACATAAGAGAAAAGGCGAATATGATCACTTTTAGACTCTTTCTCAATGTTTATATAATATGCTTCTTTGAGTGTCCGCTTTTGGAGATCGATTTCAGTAAAAAAAAATGCATTTAATTCATTTTTTAGTGGTTAAAGGAAAAAACAGAGAGTGATCGTTTGCTACTTAAATGTTAGCTTTTCCTGAAGTAATCAAGGAACATATTATTTTTCAGGGCTTTCTCGTTGATATAAATCCAAGTAAATTTTTTCAAATTATTCATCGCAGATTTTAATTGTAAATCTCGCTAAAAATTCATTGCAAAAATAGGCAATTAAAAAGAGATTAATTGCAAATTTATTTAAAAAAATATTAAAATTGAAAATGTCGGCAATTTGGCACTGTTTTTGGCCTAAGCAACGGTTCTATAAAAAATCACTAATAAACATGGAATGCCTCGGCATGGCTTTCCCTCTCCAAAAACACTGAAATCCTTTGGCACTTTCCACCGGTTTTTTTTTAAATTTAAAAGTTTTATTAACCTATGCAATTAATAAGTATCAATTCGTAAATATTTCAAGTATATTCACCGTTTAAATTAAAAGATGTTTGTGCAGTATAAAATTGGAAATAGAATGACTATTCATTTGACATGTAAACTACGCAATACTTTTTAAAGAGTATTTTATATAACGAAGATTAATTTTATTATTTATTTTGACCATATTATTTATTTAATATTTATTATATATCAATAATGATTTATTTTGCTCTTTTCCAAAAGACATTTTTTTGATTGAAAAAGTGTCTATTTGTTTTATTCATAACATTTTTGGGTTACCTTTATGTTTATATGCAGTTAGGGAATTATGATGTTTGTGCAGGAGTAAAAGTAAAGACAGACAGGCAGAAAATCAACACAGTCCAATAGATTTCTATTGGCCATATAATATATATAATATAATATATCATAAACTACGCATTCTTTCTACTGCTGGAATGGAATTTGAATATACATCTATCATTATATAATATTAAATTCGATCAATATGCATTAATATTGTATTTTATATTTTGCTTTTCATACTCATTTTCCATTTTATTGCCTCTTTTAAAAACTAACAAAAGCTTACCACGGAAATTTACAATCAAAATTATTTTAAAATAAATTTAAAAATTAAAAAATATATTCGAAAAATGGAAAAGCGCACATCACATAATCACACAACAGCAGAAGCATTGGCAAGAGCTGTCCAAATGGAGATGGATTTCATACAACGCATTCTTTTGGGCGCACAACGGGGCAATTTGACGGCAATTGAATATTTGAAGGCACAAAATTTAGGAAAAAGTTTATCCTCAACAAAGCCAAATGACGGCACGGAATGGAAAAATGGGGAAAAAGTGCCAAAATTTAACATCGAAAAGCATGCAAAAGGAAATGATGGAGCAGAAAAAGCCAAATCGACGGAGGATAAAAGCGAAGCGAACGGAAAGCACAAAATTGGGATGGGACGAATGAAAAGGGAAGTGGGAGAATACAAAGTATGCGCGAGGCCGAGCCTTTACTGCTATTACGGGGTCAAATGTTGCGAAAGTGAGTGCCAACACAAGCAATGTCTATTTTGGCATTTTAATTGTTTTTGGTTTTTACCTTATAAACTAGAGACTGGAAATTGCAAATTTGTGGGATTTTCTGTGGGATTTGAATTCAAAAATTTAAAAAATGACAAATTATAATAAAGACCAAAAGCTGTTCAAATAAACAATTCGTCATTGAGTTAAAAAAGGTTCAGGTCATATTAACGCAATTTTTGGTGGTGAAAAAACAATGAAATTGAACCAAATGGTTAAACCGATTAAAAAATAATTATATTTTCATATTGTTGGATAATTTACAAATTATTCATATAATCGACTAATTAAGGCTGCAAGCAATTCTTTCGTCGTATTGTTTCCATGCGAACTTTGTTCAACTGTTTTGAAGGAAAACATTGCCAAATTGGCGAAGGTAAAAAATGTAAATTTATTAAACATTGATGAATTTAAATATGGTTTTTGTTCTTTTCTCAGATGGCATCCGATGCCGCGGCTGTCGCCTCGACAAATGCCTTTTGGCCGGCATGGATCCGACAATGATCAAAGCTAATGCGAAGGACGGAGAAGCGTTGGCCCAATATTTGGCCAGGTTGGAGCTGCGGAAGAGAAATGCTTTAGCGAGGAACAATTGCGCGGAACGAAACAATTGAATTTCGATTGAATTTTGTATTAAATTCCTTAGAATTGAATTTCAAATTGAATTTTAAGTTGAAAAATTCACGGTTTTCGTGACCTTGAATTGACTCCGTGAATCGTGACCGTAACCACTATCTAAAAACCCGTGAAATTCACGGTTTTCGTGACCGTGACCGTGAATTAACTCCGTGAATCGTGACTATCTAAAATTTGTGAAATTCACGGTTTTCGTGAACGTGACCGTGATCTTGAATTGACTCCGTGAATCGTGACCGTAACCACTATCTAAAAACCCGTGAAATTCACGGTTTTCGTGACCGTGACCGTGAATTAACTCCGTAAATCGTGACTATCTAAAATTGGTGAAATTCACGGTTTTCGTGACCATGAATCGTGATCTTGAATTGACTCCGTGAGCCTTGATCGGTTCTTTTTGCGCCTTTTGGCATTCTTCACACTGACGGACAATCCGTTCAATTTCCGAATCCATGCCGGGCCAATATACGTGTTGGCGGGCGAGTGCTTTCATGCGCACAATTCCGGGGTGTGCCATGTGCAGGGACTTCAGCATTCGGTTGCGAAGCGATTGCGGGACGACAACGCGATTTTGGTAGAGCAAACAGCCCTCGATTTCCAAAATGTCCCTTTTTGGAAAATACGGTGCGATGTCCGGGTCGCTGCATTTCTTTGGCCAATTCGATTGGGTGAATGCCAAAATTTTTGCCAAAATCTCATCTTTTGGTGTCGCCTCTGCGATTTCGTCTGCAGTGACGGGAAGTTGTTCCGTTTTGGTTTGCAGAATGGTGCTGTTGTAGCACTCGGTTTCGGTGCAGATGTTGGCGATCAAAATATCCTCCTCTGGTCGGGGATAATTTGCGATGAGGCGTGAGAGAACATCAGCCTGGCCAAATGATGCGGTGTTGATGTACCGTATCTCAAAATCGTAATTGGCCATGATTAGGGCCCATCTTTGGAGTCGGCTGGCGGCATAAATGGGGATGCCTTTCTTGGAGACGAAGATGGTCAGCAATGGGTTATGGTCCGTGAGCAGTGTAAATTTCCGTCCAAAAAGCATTCGGTGGAACTTTTGGACCGCGAACACAAGCGCCAGAGCTTCTTTCTCAATTTGGCTGTAGTTCTGCTGCGCGTTGGTCAGAACTGTCGAGGCATGCCTTTGGCTTTTTCGAACGCGGACTGCTGTTCGCCTCCCCAACTCAGGATTCATCCTTTCGAAGAAGTTGGTCCAATGGCGCCCTGATTTCTCGCATTGGTTTAACAAAACGTCCGTAATGAGCGCTCCCAAGAATGAACGGAGGGTCGTTTTGTCGTGCGGCGCTGACATTTCTGAATTGCCTCTGAGCGCGCTGGGTCGGGGCGTATGCCGTTGGAGGAGACGACTTGGCCGAGAAAAAGCAATTCTTTCTGGAGGAATTTGCATTTTTCGAGCTGAATGCGTAGGCCAAAGTCATTAATGCGTTTGAAAAGCGTTTGAAGCGCATTTACGTGGTCTTCCAGGGTCTTTGAGGCGATTAGGCAATCATCCAAATAAGAAAAGACCCCTGGAATTCCTGCGCAGATTTGGTCCATCAGGTGCTGAAAAATGGACGGTGCAGATTTAACGCCAAATGGGAGACGTTGGCACTGAAATAGGCCGCGGTAAGTGTTGATTGTGCATAGTGGTTTCGATTTTTCGTCCAATTCCATTTGGAGGTAGGCGTCTCTCAGGTCGAGATTTGAGAAAAATGTGGCTCCATTTAAAGCTGCATAAATGACGTCGGGTCTCGGAAGAGGATGACGATTCAGTTCGATGGATCTGTAAGAGGCGGTCCAGTTCGGTGTCGACTGCTTCGATAGCACCATGGGGGACTGGTCGAGCTTTACAAAAGATGGGTCGGGCGTCCGGTTTCAGAATCAGATGCGCTTTGATTGCGCAGTGGCCAAGTCCGCTCTTAAAAACTTCCTCAAAATCGTTTTGCAACACAGCGGTGAGCGAGGATTCATCCGTGATGTCAATTTGGTGCCTTGACGAACGACATTGGCGTTGATTGACGCGTTGGGCTTTCCTTTGATGCTCTTTGGGAACAAAATTTCTCTTGGGATGAGCTCGAATTCCTCAATCCACGGAAGGCCAAACAAATCATGCTTTAAGTCACTGCTGACGTAAGCGATCAGTGTTTTGGATGGCCGATCGAAGCAACTGACGGTGCAATGAAATTTTCCTTCGGTTGAAAATGCGGTGCCATTGCAGTTGCGGGTTTCGATGTGTTGGAGAGAGTTTGGGTTGACCCAATTTGATCCACGTTTTGAAGCTGATGACTGTTGCTTGGGCTCCACTGTCTACATTCATCTTCAAATTTGTGCCATTGATCGTGACCGGGATCTTCCACCATCGGCCTTGGGTTGTGCCAATCACCATGCATTGTGACTTGGCCACGACCGTGTGAAATGATCGGTTCTGAAATTTGTGTGCCGTGTTGGACGAGCGCTGACTGCAGACAATCGCAATGTGGCCTTGCCGGTTGCATTTGTTGCAAAATGCGTTGGCAAATTTGCAGTCCGATCGCCAGTGATCGGTGCTTCCACAAGATGCACATGGGTGCGGTGGATGGCCTCGGTTTGCTTTGTCGTCCGATTTTTGCTTAGGCGGAGGCACATGATGCGGCGATCTGGGTGCCGGTTCATGTTGTGGCCATTTGGGTGCCGGTTTTGCCTTGTGTTTGCCTTTACTTGGTCTCTCGCCATTGCTGAGGTCGCAATTGGATGGCGCTGGTTGAGACCGGTTGAGTAAGCAGAGAAAGGGCACTTTCCTTGACGATTTGAATCGCCTTCAATTCCTCTTCCACCTTTTGGAGAGTGATGTCTGTGCCGGTCTTTTCTGCGTCCTCCAGCATTTTGAGACATTTTTGCCTCAGGTCGTGGTGCTCGTCATGAAGTGCAATGACCAATATTATGCACTTTAGCTGTTCTTTGGTCGGACTCAAATTGGCGTTTTCGCAGGACGCGTTGATGTGTGCGACCAGCGATGAGATGTCCTGACTTGGTTGCTGACGAATTTTGAAACATTCGTAGCGCCGGACGAATAACAAACGCGTTTCGGCATATAACCCTTTCAGCTTGGTGATTGAGTCCACCCAATTGACTTTGTCGGGCTGGGTCGGACTGATGCTGTCGCGGTATTTGCTGTACTCCTCGTCGCCGAGTTTGCCGAGGAGGAGTCTGACTTTGGTCGACTCGGGGAGGTCCTTACCATCTTCTTCAATCAGAACTCCAAACTGTTTGAACCACTTTGAGGGCCCGGGACGCCCGTTCAAAAAAAGCCCGTGCTCATCCCGACTCTCGTGTGCTGGTTGATCTTTGCCATTCTCGACTTAACGACATTCTGCCAAAATGAGGTTAGCGCATTTTATAAATCCGCCAACATAATTAGCATGCACTACTTCAAATTTATTATAATTATTATATTATTATTCAAACTATCCTATCTTTGTGAAGATTATATTTTTGTTGTGACGACCCGTGTCAGCTTTGTGTACCTATTCTGGCACCTCACTATTTGATTCATGCATGGTAGTCCCTGTAATTATTGTATATATATTCTGATTCCAGGCATCTGTAATTTAAAAAGAAATAATTGTTATTTTTAGATCGTAACACCGCCTAACGATTGAAACAAAGCTAATGAGGCTTTTCTGACCAGGTAAAAAACACTTGTAAAATGTGTGCCGTTTCAATGTTGTTAAATGTTAAAGCAGTTAAGTTTACTTCATATTGCTTATCCGGGCCTTCGTCTTACTCAGAAATTAGACAAACATTCAATTATTACTAAATTATTATCCATGAAATTTAGGCGATATTTTAAAAGCATTGTTCCCAAAAATATTTAAATGAAATTTTCGCATTTGTAAATAATAAAATTCTGAACCTGTTATTCTATCTAATTGAAATTAACATGAAATTTTCAATTAAAAACATATAAAAGTTAAAAATATTTTTTTACTGAATTAAAGGTAATCATTAGGGCCGCAACTTTTAGTGAAAAAACTTTTTTTTTGCTCTATTGTTTTGAAGAAAGAAGCTCAAAAAACGCATTTCTGCATTAAAATTTTTTCATTTGGACGTCACTTTTCGTCACTAGAAATCACTATTTTGGGGTTTTGTCACTAAAATAGTTAAAAATCACTATTTTGGCGTTTTGTCACTATTTTTTCACTATTTCGACATTTTTTGGAAAATTCCTTAACAAAAATGCAATAAAACCAAAAAATACACCCCTAAGAATCGACCTAAAAAAATTTCAAAAAAATACACCCCTAAAAATCGAGCTAAAAATTTTCAAAATATACTCCTATGAAATGAAAAAAAATTTTCTCAAAAATTTACTTTCTTGGCAAAAATTTTTAATTTTAAAAATTTTTTAGGTAACTATTTTGGGTTTTTTGGTCTTAAAAATCCCAGTCCTACTCATTTGCAACTGCAATCAGTGAATAAAAATTATTTTGGCTTATTTTTTGGCTGAAAATTATGTCACTATTCGTCACTATTTCGGACTTTTTGTCACTATTTCTTCACTATTTTGGCATTTTTACTCACTATTTTAGTTAACTATTTTGGGATTTTTCGTCACTAAAAGTTGCTGCCCTAGTAATCATCCAAATGCATATAAAATAGTAAAATAACACGCGCTTTGAAGTTAGTTATGAATTTTCAAATATTCGCTTAAATTTCCAAGGGCCAAAAAATTGAAAAATTTTTACAATTCAAAAATTTCAGGTTAGGATTTAAATTGTACCATTACTCAAATCTTCATAAAGTTATGAGCCTAGTTTTTCAAAAAAATTCCAGTGGTACCTGTCTTTGCGCCTAAAATTCACAAAAAATTTCAATTTTTGAATTTCTGTCAATAAATTTCATTAAAATTCCACATTTACTCTCTGGCAGTCCCTTTCTTGAGATTTCATAAATTAAATATTACTAAAACAAAAAGAATTCGCGTTTTTTATATTAAATGTGATTTATACATATTTACATAATAATGAAATCAATCAATCAATTGATTTAATGTGCCGTTTCCAACAATGACATATAATAGCAAATAATTTATTATATTTGCATTAATATTTCATAGAAATTATAAAAACAAGCCAATTAGACAATGCCATGAAATTGAGTGCCGTTACCGCAAAATCTGTTCTTCTGCTGGTGGCCATTTTGGTACTTTCGCCGTCATTTTGTGACGGAGTGCGCGAAGAAGCGAATGTGAACAAAAAGTCGAAGGGTCCGACAATTGACAAGTCGACAAAGTTGTCAAATGCGTTGCATGTGGTCAATAAAAGCAGAGGAAAAAGGGAAAAGCAAAAATTGCATTTCCAAGAGGCATTTTCAAAGCAAATTGTTTCGTCACCAGTGCCATCTACACCAAAAATGTCTGAGCAGACTTGGGCATCTTATTCTCCTCTGACTTCGACATCGTCAGAACATACTCCGATGCAACCAACAAAAACAGTTCGGACTTTGTTGGCACCAAATTCAACACCAACGACACCCGAAAAGGCTTGGCTACAACCGAACTCAACACAGACGACTCATCACCATGGTTGGATGCCATCTAATCCGCTTGATCAGGCTTGGCTGCCTTCCAGTTCGCAACCGAACGTTTCTGATCAGGTTTGGCAACCTTCTTTTCCGACATCAGAAACTCCTGATCAGGCAAGGATACCGTCAAACATAACGCAAACAATTTTTCAGCAAAGATTGATACCTTCGAGTTCGAAATCGGCATTTTCTGATCATGCCAGCATGTCCATACCATTAGCAACAACTCTTTCTGATCAAGCCCGGATACCATCACAATCAGTGCCATTACGATCAGCTAAATGTCAGCTACAACCGCATCGAGCCCCTGAGTTAGCTCCGCTACAACTGCATACAGCAATTCCAACTTCTGATTGGGTAATTTGAATTATAGTCGTAGATAAAAGTCAATAGGGAATACAGAAAAGGTGCAGGCATTTTTCAAAAGTGGGCCTTTAAAAAAGCCTAAATAAATCTGAAAATAAAATTAATGATGAAAATATAGATTCATTAATATTTTATAATGTAAAATTAACTAAATTATTCAGCTTCGAAAACTTTAGCAAATTCGCCAAGCGAAAGTATTACACGCTCAACAGCAATTAGCTGCCAAATTCGAAAAAATGAACACCGATTTTTTGACAAAATACGGCGAATTGCCCAAATTTTCCGGCCAACCAAAAACGCTTTTGGGTGTACCGGCACATCTTCAGCAACAGTACAAATCGCATCCGTACATTGCCAAACTGCTCGAATATCAGCAGCCAGCCCAACCAACAGACATTTTCATGCAAAACTTACCAAAAATGCCATCAGTACCGCAAAATCATCAATTCCCTATGTCATATGATTGTCAAGCACAAGTAATGCAATCTGAGTGCCAAACTCAACCTAATTTTACGGCAAAAGCAATGTCATTTGCGTACCAGCCAACATTTACGGCACAAGCAATACAATTTGAGTACCAAACACAAGCAATGCCAACTGAGCACCAGCCAACATTTACGGAACAAACAATGCCATCTGAGCATCAGCCAACATTTACGGCAGAAGCAATACAATTTGAGTACCAAACACAAGCAATGCCAACTGAGCACCAGCCAACATTTACGGAACAAACAATGCCATCTGAGCATCAGCCAACATTTACGGCAGAAGCAATACAATTTGAGTACCAAACACAAGCAATGCCAACTGAGCACCAGCCAACATTTACGGAACAAACAATGCCATCTGAGCATCAGCCAACATTTACGGCAGAAGCAATTCCATTTAAGCAACTGACACAAACAATGCAATCTGAGCACCAGCCAACATTTACGGCACAAGCAATGCCATTTGAGCGCCAGACACAAGCAATACCATCTGTGAACCAGCCAACATTTATGGCAGAAGTAATGCCATCTGAGCACCAGCCAATATTTACGGCAGAATCAATTCCATTTGAGCACCAGCCAACATTTGCAGCAGAAGCAGTGCCATTTGAGCACCAAACACAAGGAGGGCAAACTGAGTACCAAAATCAACCAACATTTACGGCACAAACAATGCCATTTGAGCACCGAACTCAAACAACTTTTATCAAGCAAGCAAATCTTATTAGGTACCAATCACAACCAGCCGAAAATTGCAACTCAAGTTCGCCTCCGCCAGTTTTCTGGCATTATGAAACTGACAATGATCTTAATGGGATTTTTGCCCCATAAAATGACGTTTATGAAAAATTCCGAAAGATTTAAATAAATATTTACGAAAACACCAAAATATTTACAAAAAATTCTTTATTATTTATAAATATGGTTATAAATAGAGTGCTCAGTTTTCAGCACAAAAAATCACCGATTAAGCACTGTAAACAGCACCAGATTTTTTCAAAATAAGCATGAAAAAGCACAAAAAAGGCAAAATCAGCACAAAAAATTGGAAAAAAGCATAAAAATTAAGAGATTAAATGCACCAAAAATTGAAAAGTCGTCAAAAAAACGTTTATTTGCTCCCTGACTATAAAAAACCTCCAAAATAGGTGCTAAAAATGGTAATGAGATACATAATTTTAAAAAATCAAAATCTTGTCAAAAAAATAAATTAAATAAATTTTGGAGATGAATTATTTTGATAATTTTTCATTTCTTGGGGTGTATTCTGAAATCTTTCGGATCGATTCTTAGGGGTGTATTTTTCGTTTTTATTGCATTTTTATTAATAAATTTTTTGAAAATTGCTGAAAATATTTTAAAAAGTTCCTCAAAATGACGAAACAGCACAAAAAAAGCACCAAAATGCCAAATCAGCACAAAAATCGAGAAATCAGCAAAAATCAGCATGAACAAAGTGGACTTAGAAGTGTCTCTTTTTCATGCTTATTATCACGCCCCAAGTTAGCAAAAAAAAAACAGCATATGCTGCAAAATGAGCACTCAAGTTATAAATTATATGGACTAAAAAAGACCGAAATATGGACTAAAAAGCTCATGACCAAATATGGACCAAAATATGGACTAAAAACTGCCAAAATATATCTTTTAAACCATAAAAAATTACGAAATATATTTATATTCAATATTTGTTAAAACAGACTTAAAAATACGCTAAAAACTGCCAAAAATTGATTTAACAGTTAAAAAATGGCAATTTTTTTTATTAAATTCTAGCTTCACAATTGCAAATCAAATACAACCCAAAATTTTTGTAATAACCTCATTCTGTTTCAGCGAAAATTTTCAGAAGTGGAAAAATAACTAAAAAATTTCAGAAATTTCGAAAAAATTCTCTTTTTAGGGCTGTATTTTTTTAAAATTTCCAAAAAAGTCGGTCTTTAGGGGGTGTATTTTTCGCTTTTTTGCATTTTTCTTATGAAAATTTGCCAAAAATGGCCGAAATATGGACTAAAAACGCAAAAATGGCGAAATATGGATTTATTCTCGAAAACCCCCAAAATATGGATTTATATGGACTAGAAACTTTCACTAAATCAAAAAATTTTAACATAGAAATGCTATTTTTGAGCCCCTTTCTTCATAGCATATGCGCAGAAAAAATATGTTAATCCATATAATTTATAACCCTATAGGGATGATATTTATAGTTGCCAAAAACTGCCAAAATAGTTAGTTTTTAGGTTCTAAAAAAACCCACAAAATAGTTGCTAAAAATGGGTAAATAGTTGCTAAAAACTTTCAAATTTAGGGATGTAAAATGACAAAGTTATTCAAAAAAGTAACCAAATCAGAATTGAGACATTTTTTAGGTTTTTTCCAAGATTGTACTTGGAAATAGGTATTTTTGCATAAATGTTCTTTTATGAAAAGGTTTAAAGGTTTTTTACATAATTTCTAAAATCAAAAATTCTACCTAGGAAATAAATAAATAAAGTTGGAGATGAAGTTTTGAGAAAAATTTTCATTTCTTAGGGGTGTATTTTCTGAAAATTTTAAGGTTTTTAGCGGATCAGGTCGTTTTCGGGCCAGCCCGAGTTTTTGGGTTCTAACTTTTTCTTTGTCAGTCAAATCTAACAATCTTGGTATAATTGAAAGCCCCTTAACATAACAAAATTAAAGCCAAATCAGTATTGAGATAAATAATTTAACAAAAATTCTTGTCAAGAAAAAAAATAAAAAAATTTGGAGATGAATTTTTGAGATAAATTTCATTTCTTAAGGGTGTATTTTTTTATGAAAATTTTAGATCGTTTCTTAGTGGTGTATTTTTCGTTTTTTGTTAATTAATTTTGGGCAAAACGCTTGGAGGTCAAAATAAGTTTTTTCAAATTTTTTTTAGGTTTTTAGATGCTAAAAATTAAAAACTGAAAATAGTTGCTAATAACTCTAAAACTAGCCTAACAACCACCAAAAAAAACATGTTTTCGTGCGTTTCAGGCCACGAGGAGCTCAGGAAGAAAATATGAAAAAAGCCCATTTGGCATTTTTCTTTGCCTTTTTCGGGAATTCAGCACTTACCCTGAGAATCGATATGAAAATTCTCGAAACAATCTCTATTTTGTAAGAATGGGAATACATACAAAATTTTTTTTTCTAGATCAATTCTTATTTTTAATATTTTATTTTAACCCATTCTTGAAAAAAAAATCTTTTTACACCAAACATTTTTGAGAAAATCGAAAAAAAATCGTACATTTGCATTTGGCTGTGTTCCGTGCTTATTGTGTGATTTTTCGTGCCTAAAAATCCTAGCACTGCTAATTAGCAGACAAAATTTGACCGAGGCAATACTTTTTTAGACCTTATTTCTGTTGAGAAATTGTCATTTATTCATATCTTCTTTTAAATATTAATATTAAAAATCAGTACATAAAAAGTGTTACAAAATGTCAATTCTTTTTTATTACAAAATTTTCATGCGGAAAGATTGAATTTGAAGGTTGGCCCGAAATTCGCATCAATTGTATCATCGGAGTCACGCAAAGAAACGCATGGAAAAAGCAAAATGGAAGAACAGAAGGCTAATTTGGCGGTGTCTGAATTTTTATATAAAAATTACTTCACTATGATAATTAAATAATCCCAATCAGTCTAATTGGCTTAATCAATTGGTAAGTGATTTGTCTGTTTAATTTACAATTATTCCAACCCAATCGTTGGCCATTTTTCGTGAAAATAAAGCGCCGAGTGGTCAAACAAATGCCACATCCGATGACATCATCTCGCGAAAATGCTGGGAGCATATTCCCTCTATAGGAAGCATTGGTCCAAAAATATCCATCTCCTGTATAGGAAAAGCTGCCCGGAAAGCCACCAACAAAACAATCCAATGGCATTTCTTTGGGGGCGAATCCGATGGCGACACGGCTTAAAAGTTGGGGCGTAATTAAATGGGCATTCAAAATTAATAATTATTTCGTTTCAATTTACCTTTTGACGCTTAAAATCGTAACTTCGTAATAAAAAAATCCGCAATTGCCATTCAAAATGGGAAATTCTGCGAAGGCCGAGAGATATTCTGAAGAAAAGGCACAAAAAATTATTAAATTCCAAATGAATCGCAAAATAAATTTTAATTTTATAAATTAATTGTGTTTTTACTGTTTCCATCTGCGGCTGCTTTATAAGTGATCGTTTCGCAGTTGGGCCCACTGATTTCCAATTCTTTGTGACACGCTTTGACGTCCCAACAATTCGGCGGCGGCGGTGGGGGCGACGGATTTGGGGGGATCGGCGATGACGTCAATTCACTTTTCTGGAGCAAAAGATGGGCGACTGAAATGAAAATAAAACGGTAAATAAATTGTTAAATGCTTTTTTAGTCGATTCATTCCTTATAAAAAACATTAATTTTTAAAATTTCTTTACAAATTCATTAAATTATTTAATATATTTCTTTTGGCATCCGCCATTCCTTCCTTTGAAAAGTTATTCAAAATTTTGTCATAAAAAACCCAAAAAATGTTTTTCAACTGTAAAAGCTATCGAAAAAGCGGAATTATTTTTAAATGTTAATGATGGCGCTTCTCGCACCGGCGGCTATTTTGACCAAAAAATTAAAAAATTACACACGGATTCAATAAAAATCGTTCGCCATAATTAGCAAATTAATTGGCTCTAATTACCCTTTTCAAATTGGTCCTTCAATTCCCCGAAAGTTTTCTCCATTTTGGCTATCTTTCCGCACATTTCCAATTGATTGGCCTTCAAATGATCAAAGCGCAAAATCTGTTGCTCCTTATTAAATTCAATTAACCCCTCAACGAGTGACTGTTGGTCATTTTGCTGTTGCAAACACTGCGAAACTGAGAAAAGATAAAAATTATTGAAACATTTCATATATATATATATATATATATATATTTTTAAAATGCATTTAAATACCGATTAAACTTAATTAGTTTGGTAATTACCATTTCCAAATTGTTTTTTCAATTCTTCAACATTTCTGTCCGTTTCGGCAATCTTTCCGTAAAGTTTCCCCTTCAGTGTTTCAAAATTGTTCTGCTGTTGCTCACTTTCTGTGCTGATTCTTTCCAAGAGATTTTTCTGATCTTTTCGTAACTGCGAAATAAATTAAATGAATTAATAATAAATTAACAAAGCAATTAAAATATGTAAATTCATTAACACCTCATCAACTTGGCCAGTGGTCGCCTTAAACTGTTCCAATTCGCTAGATTTAACATAAATTTTCTCCTGTTCTTCTTTCAAGTGAGCAACTTGGTCATGAAGCAATTCTGTAGGGAAAAACATTCAAAATGTATTCGGCGATTGCATTTCACGAGATTGGAAATTCGGGAGAAAAGATATTTAAAATTAATTTGACCCAATATTAAAAAATATATTCTTTATAAAATTTGAAAAATAATAAATTATAAAGCTTTTTAGGAGTGGAATTCCGTCATTTTTTCACCCTCCGATTGAGCTCCTGGCATAAAATTAATGTGAAAGTGCAGCTCTGTTAATTAGCCCTGTAAATGGTTTTGCTTCCCCCGCTTTACCCATTTCCCGCCCTTTTCTCGGTCCCTTTTCCATTGCGGCAACTTTCGCCTGCAGCGCGTAATGTTCCGTCAGCAACTTTTGGTGGTTTAACTCCATCCTGAGGAGCTTCTTAATCAAATCCATTCTAAGCCATCCTGGCCCATTATCCTCTCAACAAAACTGACATTTTCGTGTTTCACCGCTTCACACATTTGCTGAGAGTCGGCCAATTCCAATTCCAATTGTCCAACCCTTTTGCGAAAGTGCTAAGGAAAAAGCAGTCAGCAGGCAAACAATGCATTAGTTAACAATCAATGTTCTCGAGAATGTCATTCTCGGAAACCAATTCTCGACCTCTAATCTCGGAAGATGAATAATTTTTCAGCAAAAAATATAGAGAGAGAGAGCGAGAGAGAGAGCAAGAGAGAGAGAGAGAAGAGAGAGAGGAGAGAGAGAGAGCGAGAGAGAGAGAGATGGCCAGCGGTACTGAAGGCGCCGCCGTTAAATTTGTTTTTAGGAATTGGGCGATGAAATTTCAAAAAAAATCAATTTAAAAAGCAGTCATATTTTCCCTCCTTAAAAAGGTTAAAAAAGGTTACCTATGTTCTCTTCGCGGTTTACCTCAGTTGGGCGCCGGAAGTTTGGGCGCCAGCATGTTTTTGGCTATAACTTTTTTCTTTGTCAACCAAATCCAAATTGTTGGTATCATTCGAAAGCCCTAAGTGTCCACTATTAGCCTGCAAAAACTTGGAAAATTTTGTTAAGGCTCAAAAAAGTTATGGCCAGAAGAATTCAAAAAACAAGATTTTCCAAATTTTTTGACTCGAACTTTTTTGAACCTTAACAAAATTTTTTGGAATTTTGCAGGCTAATAGTGGACACTTAGGGCTTTCGAATGATACCAATAATGTTCGATTTGGTTGACAAAGAAAAAAGTTATAGCCAGAAACGTGCTGGCGCCCAACTGAGCGAGTCCGTCTCTTCGTACCCCCCCCCCCTAACAAATAAGGGACTGTTAAGCTTATAAATTAGGCATAGCATTGGTTGCATTTTAAATTGATATATACCCAAGTGTCGAATAAAGCAAAACATAAAAATATTCAAATTTAATTTATTTTTCCACAATTTTGCTGACCCTTTTCTGCTCAATGGATGACGATGATTCGTTGTTGCCAACATTTTGTGGGTGGTCAGCAGCCGAAAAAACGAATGGGTCATTAGTTTCTGAAATATAAAAAAAGTGAAAAAATTTTCATAAATTATGTAATATTTTTTAATTTTCTACCTTTTCCATTTTGTACCAAATTTGTGTGAACATTTGAAAGTGACATGTTTTGATAAATATTAAAATAACAATTAAACAATAAATATTAATAATCTAATTTAATTGGTAGAATGTAAAAGGGGATTGTTGTGTTATCATAGAAAAGACAAATATTTGTAGAAATTAAATGATTGTGTAGAGGTGGAGGGAGGGGGGGGGAGGGATAATTCCTTTTGGGAAAACACATAAATAAAAGGAGTAATTAACTGGTTAATATTAGAGTACGGAAAATTCACATGTGCAATCCCGCAGCGGGATTGAAATTCAAAATTTTTGCAGGACGGAATGCCGTCGAAGACACTTGGGGCTATCCATGCAAAAGAACTAAAAATTTGGTTGCTTTCGAGCAAAGTTATATCAAAAAATATTCTGATTTGTGATTTTTTGAGTACACCACGCCCATGTTTTTGAGTTACGACCAACAGCACCGAAAAAAAGGAAACTATGTATGTATGTAGCAGGGATGGCACGGAATTCCGATTTCTGAAAATTTTTGGGGCCTCGGAATGCCATCCCTGGTATGTAGTATTAAAAAATTGCAACTTGTCAGAACACGCCATTTTCAGTCCAACCAACATTTTGTGAAAAATTCCCATTTTTAGGGAGTGTTTTTTTCAAAAATTAGGTCAATTCTTAGGGATTTATTTTATTAAAATTCTATGTTGGATTCTTAGCGGTGTTTTTTCGTAAAGTGTTTTTCGTCCGTATTAGGCCATAAAAATAGCAAAAAAAAAAGGCATATACCTCAAAATTCGATCTCCTTTGATCAGCAGTTGATCACCAATGAATATGTAAATGAAAAAAAAGATAGAACAATCATAATATACATTGGTATTTCTACTGATTTATGTAGGCTCCGATTGTGTACCGCCGCGGTGGGCGAGTGAATAAAATGGGAATGCGAAGTGTCCGCCGCCCCCCCCCCCACCAATCAATGGGGAAAAAACACACACATTGATGAGTCAGGACGAGGAAATGGGACAAAAGTCAGCAGACGAAGGAATAACGCAAACAATTAACAGGATAACAAATGTTCATTATTATGGATGTATTTTTAGGCTCTTAAAAGCCCAAAAATAAGCACTAAAAGCCTCAAATTTATGGGTTAAAATTAGAGTGCCACGGGACCGGGAATTTTTGCAAAAACCGGGCCCGGGACTTGCCGGGACCTGAGAAGCCGGGACCGGGACCTCGATTTTTTTTCGGGACCGGGACCGGGAACCGGGACCAACCGGGAATTTTTAAAAATTCAAATTTTAATTTTTTTCAACTGAAAATAATACAAAATTAAATTTTTATTTTGTTTTTTATTTAATAAAATTCAAAAGTTAAAGCTAAATTAAATTAATGAAAATTTTCAAACAAATTTCTTTAATTATTTCAAACAATTAATCATTTTTTGGACTAAATGATTGAATATTATTATAAATTAATATTTGCTTTTCACATCACATTTTTTCGGCACGCTTTTTCAAAAAACTTTGGGAAAGAAGGGGGCTCCGGCGGTGCCGATAGGCGCCGCCGGGGGAAATTTTAAAATTTGGGTGTAATTTATTAACAGATTTTCAACAAAAAATGCTGATTTTTGGGATTATTAAGCTCAATTGGTAGGATTTTCATTTAAAAAATGATAAAATATGTATCAATAAAAAAACTATGCGGAATCATATTTTCTCTATAGGAAACCCACGAGTATACAAAAAAAAATTGAAAATAATCTAATTTCTGTAGAGGGACTGAACCAGGGGAAAGAAGAAGGGAAAGTCAAGGAGACTAGCCACTAGGCCATTTGCACACGTGGTAGTGTTACTTTTAAAGAATATATTAATTATATTTTTTCCTTTGACTCTAATTTACATCTCTAATTTTTCACTCATACCCCCATTCTTACCAGTGCTTGTTTTTCCCGGTTGCCCTACCGGGACCGGGACCTGAGCTTTTCAAAATCCGGGAACCGGGACCTCGGATGACCGGGAATTCCCGGCCGGTCCCGGTCCCGTGGCACTCTAGTTAAAATGAAAAATTTTAGTCAAAAGGCAACAAATTAAGCCAAACCAGATTGAGCACTACATAATTTTTAAAATCAAAAATTCTTGTCAAAAAAATAATAGATTTTTGAGAAAGTTTTTCATTTCTTATGGGTATATTTTTGAAAATTTTCGGTCGATTTATATGGGTGTATTCTTCGATTTATTGCATTTTTGTTAATACATTTTGAGCAAAACGCCAAGTCAAAATACTCTTTTTCAAAAGCTCTATCTACCCAAAAAATCTCATTCCGAGATCCCACGGACACTTGGCCACCTCCCTTTGTTAGCGAATATTGTTTTATATTTAATATCAACATACATTATGCCATCAACGTAATATCAACACTATTTTTAAAATTGGGATAATTTTTTAAAATTTAAAGCAATTTTTTTAAATGATTTTTGGCGGAAAATAAAATGGAGAGAGAGATAACACAACTGAGAGGGTGTTAAAGATGAAGAATAAAGAAAAATCAACTAAAGAAAGAGTGTTATAGGAAGGGATTTAAGACAGAGAGAGAATAGAGAATATAGTGAGGAATCGGCACTATGGGTTCGCCCCACTGTGCAGAGAAAAGCCTAGTACTATCTCGTCGTTTCTCTTTTTCTTTATAATTTCTCTCACTTTGGCGTACTATCTCTTTATTTTAATGTGTGTAAAAACAACACTCACTTCATCCTGTTTAACTTTTTTTCTGTTTGTTAAATCCACACCAAATTTTGCAAATCGATAGAGAAAAAATTCTGCATCGGTTAATAGGTCAAGTTAATATTAAAATAGGTCGAATTAGAAAGTTTTTTTTTGTGCTAATAAATAAAAATATAGATTCTTTAAGTATTTATGGCAAAAAGAAAATTATTAAGTAAGCTAATCGGCAGAGAATCTGTAAAAAAGCGCTGGAACAAGCGAGAGGAGCGACAAGCGCAAACAGTCAAGGCGAGACAAGCATATTTGGCCAAGAGAAGTAATTTTTTCACCATTTTTTACTTAAAAATCTTTTTTTTTGTATTCCAGCCGCTCCACAGCCGAACCCCAATGCCGAAATGCCACAACCATCTGAAGAAGGGCCGTCCCGTCGACATCAGAGGCACCGGCGCGGGACAACGACGGACGACCACCATCAACTCCAACACCGATGACACCGCAGGAAATGGACGTGCCGTCGGTGGAGATGGTGGACACCGATGTGCAAATCCCTTCAACGCCTGCCGATGAAGACCAACAAGCCGAGCCCGTGCCGTCAACATCCACGGCAAGCTGTGACCTGGTGGCGACACCATCGACATCAAAAGGCGCCGGTGGCTTTGATCTCGATGATGGTGAGTGAGAAATTCCATCGAATTTTGCTTTTTAAATAATTTCATTTTCATTATTTTAAGTCCATATGTTCGACGAGCTGCGGTGGCGCCACGTTTGGACCGAGGAGGAACTGCAGCGACAGCGCCGGTCCCTTTTGCGCGCTCTCATCTTTGGTGGGGGCTGATCAGTGAACAAGGAATGGAACACATGCACAGAATGTGCAACAATTTGGTTTAATGAATAATTTTTCCCATTAAAATTATAAATCCAGGTCGGTCGTTATGCTCATCTCGGCACTCCAGAGAAGGTTGTTGAGAAGTTGGTGAAACACGTGACACTGCTGAATGCCCTTCACGATCGAGGTGTCGAAAACAATCAAGAAAATGGAAACAAATACCCAAACTTTTGATCAAATTTCATTTTTCCAAACATTTTCACCATTTCACATTTCCACTATCTGAATATTATGTTGAACACATCTTTTCCGCTTTCTATAATATTATTAAATAAAGAGTTTAGTCAATTGAATAAAGTTTATTAATGTTAATTGGTCTTCAAAAAAGGCAGTGATCAGTATCTTTTGAATTAACGCGCAAAAATTTACGCCAAATGCGCTATTTGGCGTTATGAGCAATTTTGTCTGACACTGGCGCGTACCCATAGTGAATCGGCGTCTATTACCAAAAGAATCAGCGAAGAAGGGAAGTGAATTCTCTTCCCAATGCACTCTCTATATGACTGGGACTGAAATTCAGCACTCTCTCATTTTTGCGTTATCTCTCTACATAAAATGATAAGCCACTCAAACAAATTTTAAAAATTATCGCAATTTTAAAAATTTACGTTGATATTTGCGGTCGGGGTCGGTTTAGTACGGCCGGTTTAGTACGGCCGGTTTAGTACGAGGGTCGGTTTAGTACGGCAAGCTATTTTTGTCCATAACTGTTACAAATGTTTTTTTTTGTCAATTATAAAGAAGGAAAAACTTATAATATCTATGTTTAGCTACAATACAAATGGAACAGCCCAATCAGGAAATAAAGACAAAGCGAAACAAGGAGAAGCTGTGCGCCCGTAATTTTTCAATGCTTGTTTTTTTTGTTGTTAACACATTGATAAATATGTTATGTTATTAATTTTAAACATTTTTTCGGAAAAAAATCAGTAGAATCTATTTTGGACAAAAAACAGCTTGCCGTACTAAACTGACCCTCGTACTAAACCGACCCCTCGTACTAAAACGGCCGTACTAAAACGGCCGTACTAAAATGGCAGTACTAAACCGGCCGTACTAAACTGACCCGGTCCGTGATATTTGCGTTGATGGCATAATGCTTGTTGATTTAAATAAATATCAACATTTAAATTGATACCCCGCAAAAAGCAATAAAAAGGTTGATTTGCCATTCTCTATTTGGAAATCGGTATTGAATAAATATTCATTTTATGAAAAATTTAATGTATTTGCCATTATGTCTAAAAATACACTAATTTTTGCTACACATTTTTACACTTGATGTATTTTATTCTAAATCTGTTAACAAATTGCTTCAAGCGCCTATATTTCTTTAAAAAATACATAGGCTTAAAAAATGTCGCATTTTAAAAAATATTAATATCATCATTTAGAAACCATTAAATCAATTAGAGTTTAATTTTTATGAAATTAAATTTAATAAATTCTATGATTTTGCATATTTTTCTGCACATACCGTATTTTCTCTAATTTTATGCCCGGGTATATTATTTTTAACCTCCTCAGAAAGGGGGAGATAATTTTGGGATAATCAAAAATATATTAAACAATAAATTTTTCGCCTTCCATTAGCCGCCTGGGAAATTTTTAAAAATTTGAGTGCAATTTGTTCAGATTTTGCCGAAAAATTGTCCAACTTTTGTGATTTTGAGCAAATTTTTAAGAAAATAAAGGATTTTTAGTGCCTGGCAGTGCCGATAAGCGCCGTCGGGAATTTTTTTTTCTTTGAAAATTGGGAGTTTTGGTAGCATTTATATCAGCGAGGAATCCGCTAAATGAGTGTAAATTCTCAGATATTGGAATTGGCACCTCATAATCCGCCGTTTCTTTTCGATCGCTTATGTTATAAATTACATATAATTTTTATTGTCAGCCCACATTCATCTCACTCATCAATGGGTGTATGTGTTTAAGCAATTGTTTATAAATCCCGAACTAATCCGAAAGCCAATAAACGAGATCAAATGGAAAAAATCTTTTCTGTTCTCAGTTTTACTGATAAAACGCACAAATACAATCGAATATGTAAGTGTTTTGTTAGGTGAACGAAGTTGCTGATCAAAATGACACAAAAGTCGCCAAACAAATTAAAAAAGCAAAATTCAAGAGAAAGAAATGAGATTAAAAAAGAAAATAGAATTAAACAAAATGCCGAAGAGAAAGTCGAAAACAAAGACAAATAATTATTCCAAGCTCTTCGAACGATGCATTCCGACCACCCGCGATTGCTTCTCCTCCTTCGAAGTGCCCATTTCCGACAGATTCGTCTCACTCGTCGCATATCCTTGAAAATGACGAATTAATGAGGATAAAAGTTGGAATTTCCTGTTTTAGAGCCAAATTTTGGATCAAAAACAATGCGCATTTCAAGAGATAAAATGCCACACTTTTGAGCCAACATTTCTTCAACTTCGAAAATTCGATGTTTTTGTTATTGTTCCGTACCATCGTCCTTCGGCGGTGGCGTCGGACTGTCCGTCAGTGCAAAAGCGACACCGCCGGCAGTATAAATTGGATCCGCAGAAAAGGAAGTGCCGAGAAAGGTGCCATTGTTTTTCCGACTAGCGCCGCCACCGCGTGCCGCCTCGGGCGTCGTCAACGAGGAGTAATTCGGCGGAAAGGAAGACGAGTCAGAAATTGCCTGAGAAGTAAAAGCCACATTTTAAATGGGAGAATATACAGCTCGTTCCCGCCACCACCCGAGAAAACAAAAAATTGGACATTTAATTTTCGAACTTTCTTAAGGCTTTTTTAGTATCCATGTCGAGCAGGTTATCAGGGTAATTTTTAAAAATATTGTCCCAATTGGTCCAATGCACCTTGTGTAAGATTTTTAGGGGATTTGATAAAGGTAAAAGCATTTGATAAGCCACAAATATTTTTAAATTGAAAAGTGCCAAAAAGCCGGAATTAAAATTATAAAAAAAGTTTTTTTTTTTAAATTATGTATTTGGAATTCAGTTTTATTCCGCTCGCCTGCCGCTCGTCATCGTCGTCCGCCGGCGTTGTGTTGTGGTGGCTTTCCTTTGAACTGTCCGTCACCAGGTCCTCCTTCAGCTGTTCCATCTCGCGTAGTTCGCCCGTGGCTGTAAGCAATAAAAAAAATGAGTTTAGTTTCAATGCAAAACCCAAAACTAAGTCGACCAAATTCCAGGGGGGGGGGCGAAGGATAAAATGCAATTTTTGGAAATTTTCTAACAAATTTCTTATAAAGAAACTCTCAAAGACCCCAGCAGAGCACCCACTTGGCCTTGACGAGCCGCTGAACGAGTCGGTGTTGTGCTGTCCACGACGGAAGTCCTTCAGTTCATCTTCCTCCTCCTCAATTCCAGCGGCAACGCCTTTGTCACCGTTCAATTTCTTCATAGAAAATTGTGTGATAAAAATGGCTTTTTGGAGTAGAGAAACCCAGGGAATTTCTGGGTCAAATTCAAGGCGTTTCGGGAGTGAAAACTTTCAGAATACGATAAAAAAAAATTGTCGAGTGCAGATAATTCCAAGAAATATGCATAAATGTTGGTGTTCTAATCCAATTTCCATGTGCGTTTGTTCCATTTAACCCACCCCCGCATGATGCTGCTGTTGGCCACCGCCGTTGCCGCGACCGCCGCTGACGCCAGCGGCGGTGCCGTTGTGCTCGCGCGGCGGAATCGGCGGTGGCGCCGATTGTTGTCGGCGATGGTGCCCAATTGGCGGCTCATTGTGAGAGAGTTGGAGCTGCTGTTGCTGCTGGTCAATGGAAACGGCGGAGAAAAGGGAGGCCTGGAAATTTATTTGAACCATTTATATAAAAGATTTTGGGATTTTTTTTCAATAATTTCTTTTGAAAAATTTTAAAGAAATCTATTTATAAGGTTCGTATTTTTGAGTTTAAAATTAAACATTGTATTAGATAGCAACAAATTGCGCTTAAAAAATTCAAAATTTTCGACGGCACTAACAGTTCTTATTTTTTCTAAAATTGACTCAAATCGAAACCCCCCCCCCCCCGATCGGAATGTGACTTTTCCTCCCCCGCCCTCACTTACCAATTGTTCGCCGGCGCCTCCGCCGTTCCGCTGCTGTTGGAGGACGGCGTTTGGCGCCGGAAGGGCCTGGAAAAACAACTGTTGTTGAGACTGAACATGGTGCCGATTTTGCTGATGGTCAAGGAGTACCGCCGCCGAAGGCAAAACCGAAGGGGGCGGCCAAAGGTGCGCCGGAAGGCCAATGGTCGGCGCCGGTGGTCGCATTGCGTTCGTAGCGCCCGCCGGCGTCGATGGCACCGCGGAGGACGACGAGGGAGTGCTGTGACAGGGGAAATGGACAAACATTCTACGGCACAAATAGGCGGGGACAATTAATCCAGTGGGTCCAACACTCGATTCAAATGGAAATTTTCAAAAATCAGTCATCAGATTTTTAAAATGAAAATTTTCGGTTTTTATTCATTTTAGTTGGAGAGCGCAAATGAAAATTCATGACAAAGCTGAATGTTACCATCAAAAAACCCACCCGCCGTTCCAACTGTTGAAAATGCCGCCGCCATAGTCGAGCAAATCGGACGGAAAAGTCGGGAAATTCGGCGGGAAAACCGAGGCGGCATTTTGCTGCTGCGTTTGTTGTTGGCGCGCAAGCAAATAATTGTAATTCAACCACAAAGTGTTATACTGACAATGGGAATATTTTTTTAGGTAATTATTATTATTTATTTTTCTTCGGTAATTAATATTATTTTTTAATTGCAAAGAGATCAATCGTCGTGGATTATTTGCCCTCCCCCTTTCCTCTCCATTTTTTGGCAACTGATTGTTTTCTAAGTTTCACTTTTTTGAACTCATTAAATTTTCACCGATTGTTGTTTGGAGAGGGAAATGTTAAAACAATAATTTTTCATTGTACTTAAAAGCCCACTTGGTTTCTCAGAAGTTCGTTGTCCTCCAATTGGCTCCTCAGTTTTTGCTGAATTTCTTTGCGCTTCGCTCTTTCCATGTGATAGAGGCGGTTCAAATTCCTGCAGAGAAAAAAGGCAAAGAAATTTAAAAAATTATAAAAATTTATAAGAATTATATAAATAATTTAAACATGAAATCCTCTTCGTCATTTTGAGCAATTTTTATAAAATCTCACCAAATTTCCCAGTCCGCGCCGCTGTCTTCGTCCGGCGAAAAGTTTTTGCGCGTTTGACGCTCCGTCAGTTGAGGTGGCACATTTTTGTAGCGGGAAGAGGCGGAGGAAACGACGGACAAATGGTGCCGATTCGCGTCAAAAGGATAAAAATCGGCGACGGATAAACGGCGGGAAGACACTGCGGGGGAAAGGGAAGAAATATTTCTTGAAATTTTTAAAATTTTTTTGAAAATGGAACATCCCAATCTGTGAGTGTCCAAATCACTTTAAACCCCGATTGTTTATTCTAAATTCTCGGCCTTTTTGGCTCCGGTGCAAAAAGTGGTCGATTAATTGATATATAAGCATATATTATGTAATTTATGCAATTTTCCATCTTTTATTTTAATGATCATTTGCCATAGGTTCGGGTCCGCTCGAAGTGTTGTATCCCCGGGTTTAAGGCTTCAAGCCATTTCAAATTACCATTTTAAGAGAGAGCAATTTATTTAAGGAAAAAGCATTGACAAATAATTATATGTTAAAACCGGGAATAGTTTGGGTCAACAACAACCTAAGAGCATTTTGGGTGGGTCAGTGCAATTGGTTATTTGGGAAAGGATTGCCAAAGGCAAGGAACGGCCAGACTGACCCACCGCAATCTCGCAGCCCTCGAGGGGGAAATTGAGTGGACTTATATACTGGCACAATAGGTATGGACTTTGGATAGGATGAGGGGTATAACGGCATAAACACAAAGGAATAAGAGAGAAAGGGATGGCATATGCAACAGAGGTGAATAGGAAGAAATGGCAAGATAACATTGGAAATGAGAGGGGCAGGATTGGCTTGGGATGTGATGAACAGAGGGACAAGTTTATGACGGGATTGAGTCGGGGAAAGTAGGGAAATTTACATTATGCACAAAATGTGAAATTTTGAATGCTGCGGATACAGCATAAGATGATGAATTAATTTGGGTTTTCAACACTTTTGGCGCGGAGTCAAAAAAGCCGAAAATTTACAATAGCAAAATTGACTATGCTCTCTATACGAGAAAAGCACTCAAGGTTCGGAGATGTTCTCTTGTGAGTGTAATTCCCCCCTCTTAAAATGTAAATTTTTGAAACATTTACACAATTTCAACATTAATTTGCCCTGCTTTGTTTGTGTCTTTCTCACTTGCTCGTCCACTTCCTCCTCCGCCATTGTTGCCAATTTCGCGGAGCGGTTGTTGTTGCTGCTGCTGCGACGGTTCGTCGCCGGTCGCCGCCGGCACCGCGCGGCGGCGACAGCTCCGCCGGTGCTGCTGACGCTGTTGCTGCGGCGGTGCAATGAACTCGGAGCGCGTGTCCAGCAGAGAGTCGTCGAGGAACTGTTGCTGCTGATGGGCACCGCCACGACGCGTGCCGCCCCCTGCGGAAAAGCGTTTTAGGGGGGAGGGCGATTGGTAGCAAAAGCGACGATCACTCACTTCCACCGGAGCGATGAGACAGCAGCTCCTCGTCAAGGTCAAACGCACGACCGCCGCCGGGGCATGAGCGGGGACCCTGGAAAAAGTGGCATTCTCTTGTACAAAAGGTCGGGCCAAGTTTCCAAAAAAAATTGTTTAAAATTTAAAAAAATGCCATTCTCTCTCAATGAGGGAAATTTTGGTGCCAGTTTATTTGGGTTAAATGGTGCTTTTTGGGCTCGACCCTGTTCTTCTTCGGCTCCGTCACCACACTGTACGGATTCGGCAGCGCCTGTCGGCCGTGGTGCGGTTCATTGGCAGCCGTAGTCAGCGTAACCTGCAACAATTTCACATCACCACACACATTTGTGTTTTAAGAATATTTTCGTAAGCTCATTTACTCAAGGCTTAAACATAAGATAACTTTTTTGGTTTATTTTTTCCGCCTTTCCTATATCTACGGCAGGGATTGTCACAGGGGGGGGGGGGGGGGGGGTACGCGGGGAACGTGGAACGTCCCCCCAAGACCCCTCCGCACCAGGGATGGGCCGAGGTTTCGCTTTTCGCATTTCGCCTTTCGCATTATTCGCATTTTTTGGCGTTTCGCATTTCGCTTTTCGCTTTTTGGCGCGAAATGCGACTTTTACACCCCTAAGAATTGAATTAAATTCCCATAAAATTTTTCAAAATTTTACCTATAAATTGGCTAATTTTCAGTGAAAAACTGTTTATAAATGATCAAAATTTCCAATTTTTTCCCCGGCGGCGCCTATCGGCACCGCCGCGCCCCCAAAACTCCTATTTTTCTTAGAAAATGGCCCAAAATCGCAAAATTTGGTAATTTGATGAAAAACTGTTCTCAGCGGCGCGCCAAAACTCTTATTTCTCATTAGAAAAATGATAAAAATCACAAAATTTGATCATTTTTTAGTGAAAATCTGTCAACAAATTTTAATCAAATTTTCAAAAATTTTCCCGGCGGCGCCTGCCGGCGCCGCCTGCCCCCTCTTCCCAAAAAGTTTTTTTGGAAAAAGCGCGCCTCAAAAAAGCGTTTTATTGATTTTTAAATTTGGAATAAAATTTTAAAAAATGATTTTTGCTTTATGATTTTAACTATTAAAAAGTTGTAGAAAAAATTTCGCTTTTCGCATTTCGCATATTTTGGCTTTTCGCATTTCGCTTTTTTTTCATTTCGCATTTTTCAGTTTCGCAAATTTCGCTTTTCGCATTTCGCTTTTTATTTTTCAATTTGGCCCATCCCTGCTCCGCACCCGAAATTTTTAAGAAAAAATAATATTTTTGCTGAAAATTTTTAATCCTGTATTTTATTGGTCCCATAAAAAAAAGATTAAAAAGTTGTTTTTATGCATTTCGGAGTAGTACTCGGGGGTTTTCGGGGGCGCTGATCACGAATATGACGTCAGTTTTGACCTATTTCGAATCCCGAACCCGAATTCTAACACAAATTAATTTTTCACCAAAATTCATATGTATTGTCCAAAATCGATTCAAATTCACTAAATGGCCTTGAATCTACAAGAAAAAATATTATTTACAAACAAAAGTCATTTTTTTGATACTTTACTGATTTATAAGTGACGCAAAAAGATTTCTTTCAGCCAATTTTGTGTTTTTTTAAGGAATTTTTCCTTAATATGTACCCCCGTGTACCCACCCCCTCAATCACTCCTTCCTCCCCATTGGCTACCGAATCCACAGGAGGAGTCCTATTTCACAAATCCGCTCATAAATTTTGTATTTGATTTTCCACCTCACTGCCCCCGTCCTCCGAGTCTTGGTCTTGGTCAAAGTCTTCCCCCTGCTGTTGTCCACGGAAATTCACGCGTCGTTGCAAAATTGAACGGCCCACATGCTTAATTTTAAATATAAAAATGCAGATGGATTTCAAAGCTACACATATATATATTTGATTTTTTAATGTTCGTATTTTAAGTGTAAGAAATTTGTTGTCCCTTTTCTCACCGTTCTTCGCTGGCCACCGCCAAAGTGCGAAGAGTGAGTGTTCGCCAATAAAAAGGGGTCCTCATTTTCTTTCTCACGGCGTTTGGTGGGCGGTTTGAACAAATTCTTTAGATTTTTGATCATTTTTTTAGTGTTAATTCGAGTAAAAGACTTAAAAAACATGCAAATTAATCTTTTTTGCAATACTATAATTAGAACTTTTGAAATGAATTTGTTAATTGGTGCTTCGAACCAAAAAAATGCCAATGGGGCCAACCTATTTGATTAAGTTTTGAAATAATTTTTGTTTATATTATTCTGCAAATAAAAAGAAAAAAATAATTACATTTAAATATTACTACATATCATTAAAACTTTTTTTTTTTAGGTTCGCCCCATTAATTAAATTTTTAGGTTCGACTCAGCAAGCTTTTTTTTGAATTCTTAACGGTAAAAGACTAAAAAAAAGTATCGTCGGCGTGGATGCAAAATTTAGCAGAAAAAAGAACAAAAAATGATTGGACGGACGGCAAAGGCACGGAAATTATGGGAGAACAAAGAAAAAGTGCAAAGATGGCGAAAAACGATGAATAGAGACGAGCTATTTTTGTCCATAACTGTTACAAATGTTTTTTTTTGTCAATTATAAAGAAGGAAAAACTTATAATATCTATGTTTAGCTACAATACAAATGGAACAGCCCAATCAGGAAATAAAGACAAAGCGAAACAAGGAGAAGCTGTGCGCCCGTAATTTTTCAATGCTTGTTTTTTTTGTTGTTAACACATTGATAAATATGTTATGTTATTAATTTTAAACATTTTTTCGACCCGTTTCAAGAAACGGGCATGAAAAAAGTTGACTTTTCATTAAAGGAAATACATAAATTTGCTTGTGGGTTGAACCCTCATTCTTTATATTTTGTGGTTTCTAGAAGGCGCGCCACAGGGAAAATTTTTTGAAATTAATGGAATTGTTAACAGATTTTGTCAAACCAGCTCAATGATATTTTTTTAGCTTTGGGTAAGAATTCTCAAACTTTTAAACAAATGAAATCTTTATACTAAAGAAACTTCACTTCCAAATTTATTTTGCAATTTTAAATTAAAATTTATTAACACATTAGTATTATTTAGCATTTTTATGGTTCTCATTAGAAAAGGTGGCAATTCACTCAATTTTAAAAAATTCTCCCGACGGCGCCTATCGGCACCGCCAGAGGGCGATGCGCGGCCAAAAAATTTATTTTCAGATGAAGCCTAAGAGAAAAAGAAATGCAAGAAAAGATGGTGAAGGAGGAAAATAAATGAGAAAGAGGAAAAACAGAGAGGAGGAGGATGAAGAGAAGCGAAGGACGGAGATGATTTTGCATATAAGACTGCACATACCGTATTTTCTCTAATTTTATGCCCGGGTATATTATTTTTAACCTCCTCAGAAAGGGGGAGATAATTTTGGGATAATCAAAAATATATTAAACAATAAATTTTTCGCCTTCCATTAGCCGCCTGGGAAATTTTTAAAAATTTGAGTGCAATTTGTTCAGATTTTGCCGAAAAATTGTCCAACTTTTGTGATTTTGAGCAAATTTTTAAGAAAATAAAGGATTTTTAGTGCCTGGCAGTGCCGATAAGCGCCGTCGGGAATTTTTTTTTCTTTGAAAATTGGGAGTTTTGGTAGCCTGCTGAAATTCTCAGCATAACATCGCCCATCTCTTCATCATCTGCGTTCCCTTTTGAACAGTTTTAGACCGAGGTGCGAAGAAGGGAATGCGAAAAAGGATGGCATTTGAATTTATAAACTCGGAAAATGTGTGCGCCTACCCCTAATTTCGAATCTTTGTTTTTTTTATTTTAGTTGGTGCCGTAAGTTTCGCGGCGCAAATGTCGGATACATTCCATTTTTTGAAAAGGAATGAAAATTAGCATTTTTGAAGCTAACAACTTTTTAATTTTTGGTCAAATCGTTTCTCATATTTTGACCAAATACAAATAATCTTAAATTAATTAGACACACTAATCATTAATTAGTTATTGTGTCCGTTTGAACTGAATTAAATGAAACGAGTCCAAATTGAAGACTTCCTTTCAATGTAAAAATTATACATTACAGCAGTAAATTGAGAAAATATATAAAAGAAATATGAAATCGAATTGCACTTTTTACGTTGGCAATTAATTGAGCTTTTGGGATTTTAAATACAATAATTAACGAATGAACACAAATCCGACGAGAAAGAACATAGACAGAGCAAAGATGGCAACGGCATGGAAGGCCAAGAAGCAGCCGACCCAATCGGAACGGAAGCTAAAATTCAAATAAGAAAATATCAATTTCAAAAAATGATTAAAATTGCCGATTGTCCACGAGGGGCGGCTTTTTGCTCGAATTTGGCTGCTCAATTGGGCCACCATCTGCCGAGGGTTCCTTATGAAGCTCCATCGCCTCAAGGTCCTGGTAATCGGATGCCGACTCGAAGATATAAATGAACCGATTGATGAGAGTGCTGGCACTGAACAAACGGACCAAAATTGAAAAATTAAGGAAAAATTCAAAAAAAAATCTGTGGGAAAAGAAGCGATAAGGTAAATGTAAGCCTTTTTGGCGGCATTGGACCTTAGAAATTCCAAATCTTTATTTCGAAGATTTGCTTTATTTCAGCATATTTCTCTTGTTTAAAAAGAATTCCTTATTTTGATCAAAAAGTTTATTCTGACCAATTAAGATTTTTTAAATATAATATATTTAAAAATTTTCACTTTTTTAGATTACGATTACCTTTAATTTTTTAATTGATATATAAATTTAAATTGATAAAATTACCCCATGAAATATTTCCACTAATATAAAATGGTTTTAAAAGCGTAAGATAATCTTTTACTTAATTAGAAAGTCCCAAGGCGGTTGGTTGTAAATGCGCAATTTGGTGAGAGCAAGCACACAAAAGGTGCACATTATGGAAATCACATTAAGCACGACACCAAGCTCGAGAATTTGCACTGAAAATTACAATTAAAAAGTATTTTAATAATTTAATTTAATATTTAATAATTACTAATTGTCGGCGTATTTGCTGTTGAGCCTAAAACGGCAGATGGAAAGCGGTTTGGTAAAAATTTCTAATTTTTACCCATTTGAGGCGAAACTCTATTGGTGAAGAGAAGAAGGGTGAAGAATTGGAGCAACAGAAGAAAGAGTTTGGTGATCAGCTGAATGCGAATGTTTGTGAAGATGGGCACAAAAAGGAACAGAATGCCACAGGACCAAGCCTAAAAAGGCATTTCGAATTTTAAAATTCATTTTTTTATAAAAAAAAATGACCGGAATTCTCAGCTCAGTTTTCAGTGAGGAAGAAGAACGCTGCAGATTTAAGCAGAAATTCAACTAAAAATGTTTTGTTTAGCGAAATTATTTATTTTTAATTAATTAATTTTACTTGTGTGACATTCGATGGGTCCATGTAAACGAGTGGGACAGTGCCGGACAAAGACCAGCCGTAGTCGCGGAAATATTTGGGATCAGTGAACACCGGTTGGCCGTCGCTTATGAGACGCACAATTGACTAAATTAAAAATTAAGAAATATTTAAAGAAAATAGGAAAAATTTAATTTTTTGTTTACCCTTTGATTCATCGGTTCCAAATAGAAACAACATCTGAAAAAGGAGAAATTATTAATGATAAATAATCATAATTTAATTATTAACATTGACCTGTAAATATCGTCAGGAAAGTGCTTAAAGTCCGTGTCGTCACAAAAGGTCGTAAATTTGAAGCCGAGAATTGCCGTCACATTGCCCGAGTTTCGTACGTCAACCCGACGCACCTCCATGTTCTCGTAATCGTTGCGCAGAGCTGTTTCATATCCCTAAAAAACACAATTTGAATGTATTAATTTAATTTAACACAATTAATTTAAATTCGACAGTAAAATATTTTGTAAATTCTTTAAATTATTTATATTTTAAAGGTTTTTAAAACTGACTTGACCCGTCAGAAATGGAACCCATAAATGGTTGGCGGACGCGATTTTAATTTGCTGCACTTTGAACTGTTGCGAGTCCCATGTCAACCGTTCGTCGTGCCAGCGGAGCTCCAAATAGCCGGCAATGTTCAAATCGCGCATAAACTCATTCTGGAAAGGCATTTTTAATTTGACATTTTTCAAATTTGAAATTTTATTTTACCAAATGAAAATGTTGAATTGTTATTTTGCTGACCGACAAACGCAGCTGAGACGGAGGAAAATTAAATAAGCAAAGATCAAATTTTAATTATTGTCATTATTTTTATTCATAAATTAGAAAAATGCCATATTATAATTAAATCGGGCAATCTTTATTTATTTTAGTTTATTATTTAAATATTTGTCCCTATTGTTCTTTTTTTACGTCATTGTATGTGGGCGGCATTGAGGCGATTGGATGAATTGAGGCTCCGAAATGGAAGCCCTGAGAGCCGGCTTGTTGTTGGGCACGGTTTGCCAAGAAATAAAAGACACAATGCTCAAACACGGCGAATTCGTGGTGGTTGAGACTTTCAACATCTGTTTGGAAAAATTTTGATTTTAATTCAAAAACATTTAAATTTTAATAAAATAATTTCAGTAAAAACCTGTAACATTTTCGAAGAATTTTTTGCACTCAATGGCATTGATTCCGCTGTTCAGCCCAAAAAGTGAGCTTGGCCCAACCAAGTGGAAAAAAGGCTGCGCAGAGCAAAAATGAGCAAAGAAAAACAGCGAAGGCACAATTAGAAAAGCCAATTGCATTTTGCTCTTAAAAATGCCAACAATTAAAAATTGACATTTAATCCGAGAGATTTTCTGATGTAAATTTGTCTATATTTTTTATTGGATTTTTTGTCAATATAAATTAACTCAAAATGGGATAATGAGTAATTATTACGTAAATTGGACCAAAACTCTCTTTTTATGTATTGCGTTCAGTGGTGACGTCACCCCGGGCCGATCACATTCACTAAGAAAGAAGCGACCCAATTTTGGGACACATAAATAAACGGGCTTTCTGCTGATCAGCGGCAAGGATAAGCAACCTCTTTGTGCTGCTTATATATACAAATGAGCGGACAAATTTAGTTTTATATGGGAAAGGATAAAGCCAAAGGGATAAAGCCCACAACAAAAGCACGGCCGAGCAAGTTTTGTGGGGGCAAACCAGTCAATTTGATTTGTCAATTCATTAATTAATCGGCTGGCCGTCGTCCGGGTAAAAAGTTCCAAATGCTAGAAAAGGTGATTTGTCGCAATTGATTAAAATTCAATGAGTGCGCATAATGGACAAACACATACATACAATTAATGCTAATGTACAAAAAGCAATTTCCGATTTATTGTTTTTTATTAATAAAATAGCAAATATAATATTTAAATGAAATGAAAAGAAAATTTAATTTTTTTTTTGAATTTGACTATTATGATCAGCATGAAAAAAACAGCAGCAATTCCAGTTATTTGGTATGCATTTAATTAGGACAACCAGTTCAAATGAGCTGCTAATGCCTCCCCCCCCCCCCGCGTGATCTGTCCAACGTTCTATTTAAGTCAGCAGCAGATGAACTGCTTGAAGAACAGGTTGCATTGTGAAGCAGAAGGAGAAGAAGAAGGAAGAAGCGGCGGACAATGCAGCAGAGGTAATAAGAAGAGGAAGAAGCATTGGAGGAAAATAGCCAAAAGATGAGGTGGAAGAAGAGGAGGGGAAAAGAATGGGAAGAGGAAGAGAAGGGGAAGAGGAGGGGAAGAGAGAAGGATCGGACTGATTGGAATTTGGAATTCCTGTTGCGTTTTCTGCTGGTGTTGCTGTCGAATCAAGTGAAGTCATTTGCTGCTTGTTCTCCAATTTGTCGTTTCCCCTCTCTCTGCTGTATACATGCATTTTGACTTAATGATGACCGATGATGAGGTTGATGAACATGGCGAAGGGGAGGGAGTAGCTGAGGAACAAATCCTGTTACGTGTGTACATCGACGAAAGAGCAGCAGGCGAAGGTGAGGACGACGAAGACGACGACGACAATGACCACGCACTTAATTGTTGGTGCTTCTTTAATTAGCTGCCCAAATGCTTAGTAAAAGGTGCTGAGGTTAATTTGTGACAAGAGAATGAGCAGATCTATTCACAGTTGCAGGGAACAACAACAGCCTATTGGGCATTGGTGCAGAAATTAATTGGCAATAATAATAATAATAGTAAAAAAAAAAAAAAATTTTTTATATTGTAATATTTCAGTTTTTAATTTTTCTTCATCAGAAATTTTTTTATAGCGTTTTTAACTATTTTCATAAAATGAAAAACACTGAAAACATATACATTTATTGATATCATATATGAATACGAGTGATATTAGCCACAAAATGAACACTGAATGAATGGGTGCCATCATTTTCCATGGTGATGATGCGAAGGATTGCCTCCGAACTGCCTTTTGAAGTTTCGTCCCATCCCTTTGAACTGATTGATCATGCCGCCAAAACTGCTACCCATATTGGCAAAGTTGCGCGAATTGGCCGCCATTCCGTTCATCAAATTGGCGCCGCCATTGGCACCTCCAAAGCCGTTCAGCAAACTGCCAAATTGACCAAATTGCGCTCCAACAGCGGAAGTGTAAATGATTATTAAAATGGCAATAAAAACGGGAGAAAAAGAAGCCATGATTTCTGAAAATTTTTAATTTAATTTAATCTCTTGAATATAATTTTCACAGGTCTCAAAATTTTTGAATAAAATTCCGTATGAAAATGCATTAAATAAAAACGAGACTAATCGACTGAATCAAATGGGAGAAAAACAAGCGCACTTTTTCCTTTTATTGTTTAATTAGTTTAAGAACTAAAAGGTTTTCAAGATAGAGAATTGATTTTATTATATAATTGATCATTTTAAGGCTCAATCTGTCAAAACATAAGAAGAAGTTTTGTTTGACAAACAAAACTTAAGTTCTAATTTAATTAAAAAATATAAGTTTATCAGTTCAGTTAAAGAAATGCACCAACACTGCTGCATTTATAAATTTAAGAAAATTCATTTATTCAAAAAAATAAAATAACCAAAAGAAAGGCATTTTTAGGGGTTTTAGAAGAGGAAAAATTTTTTAAATTTTTTTTGAGTAAAATTTTTAGAGAAAGTTTGAGGGATATTTTATTTGAAGAAATTGTTGGAGGTCTGGTAGAACTATTTGTTGAAAAGATGAGGGTATTGTTTTTTGAGCGATTGAATTTGGTGAACAATTTTGTCGGTGGGTGGAAATGAGTTTAATGCTTCATAACAGACGAGGATTGTTTGGTCAAAAACCTCCGGCGGTTTGGAAATGTCGTCGCTGGCCTCCTTCTGGTTAGGTCCATCTTCGACAACGGGAGTCGGGGCATTTGTCTGTGAGCTTGCCGGTGCCATTGGAGTTGGTGTCTGTTGACGTTTTCGGAGGCGCTCTTCGTATTCCTTCTTGAGTTGTTCTTTGGTCAGCGCAGGGCGGACGAACAGACGGGCCATGTTCTGTTGAGAACGGAGTCGAGCACGCTCGCGCTTCCATCCCCCGAGTGCCACGTGTTGATGTGTAGCTGTTGGCATGACCACCTTGAGCGGACGAGGTGTTGTTCGCTGGGGGTCGAACCGGCCGAGTCGAAAGACGGCGGTTGGTTCGGCCTCAACTTCAAGATGGTCCAAGATTTTGGTGGTGGCTTCCCTGTCTTCCTGAACGCGCTCCGATGGGCGAACGGCATTGCTTTCCGGGAGGCCAATGAAGACCAATGTGCGTTGGCGTTCTTGCTCTGCGAGTGCGACAGTGTTTGGGTCCAGGTCCAGTGGGGGTGCCATTGAACGTTTTGCGCGAGGCGGAGTGATGTTTGATGCGTTGGTTCGCTTCATGTCGAATAATTAGCAAGAAATAATTGTTTTTTGCGATCTTAATTGGACAACTACGTGTCAAAATCCATAAAACTCTAATAATAATTAAACTACAAAACAACAAAAGTTTTTGAGTTTTTCAACTCATTCTTCTCCGTTTAAAATTTATTTTCAATCTCCGACGATTTGATCGGCTGATTACTTTTTATTAGTTTTTTGCCGCTTTTCCTCACTTTGCAATAAGCAATTGGCTTTTTTCTTGGCTTGCAATTCGCCGTTTTCCACGTAAACCATTCGCAAAAATATTCGACGCCTCCAATTGAAATGCTTTTGCCGTCACATTCAAATTCGGATTTTAACAATGCACAAAACTTTTCCGCTTCAGCGTCTAAATTAATATTGCATAAAGGTCATATATTTTTACATATGATTCTTTTATTTTTATTAATTAAATTATTTCATATACCAAAAATTACACCATGAGTAAAAACAAAAGCGGAAAAAAGCAAAACCATTGCTAATTGACGAGTTATCATAATTAAAATAAATAGTCAATTCTTTTTATTTGTTTTTCTGTATTTTATCGGTCCTTATTATAAATCATAAAAATTGGAAATAAAATATTAATTTATTTTATATAATTATTTGGCTTGGCTATTATGATGCAATCAATTTCATTCGCTCCACACGATTTATTTAATGAAAATATTATTACAGCCATTTTTTATATGTAAAAACAATATGCGATGTGTTTGATTTTTTGTTTTTCATCAGTTAACTCTGTCACTAAACAATTTTAGAGCGGCACACATTTTGAGCCGGGCACTGTGCCTTTGGGAGAAGCATCTTTGTAGCCGGTCAGACATTGGCATTTGTATTCAAATTCCTTAATTTTGAATCAGATTTTAAGTCTTCAATAAATATCATTCGTTTAGCACTCAATTCGGATGAGAATGTATTTAAATGAGTTTCTAAGATTTTTTCCTTTTTTCAGCTTTTTATGAATATTTGCTCCCTGACAGGGTGTTTTTCTCCTGTTATTTTTTAAATTCTCCAGACATTCTTGACAAATTTTGTCGAGGAATTCCCGCGCAATCCCCGTAAGTTTAGTTTGGTTGTTTCCCAAATTGGCATTTTGCCAAGTTCTTCAACATAATGCCGTAAGCCCCAACTAATTTCGGCATTTTCTGGCTTTGCTACCAAATTAAAAATTCTTGAAATTTGATAAACCTAAATGTTTTCTATGAGCCTGCAAAATTCCAAAATTTATAAACTTCAAAAAGTAATATGTTGTTAAAAACGACTGAAAATTAGTTTATTTATTAGTTCTTCTGGCCAATTTTTTTTTAAATTTAAACTAAATTTTATTAAATTTTAGGTTAATAAGAATATTTACGAATTAAAGAATTCCAGCACCCCTAAATTAGACCAGGAATTTTCAGGACGAGAAAAAAGTTGGGATTGGGGTTTAACCGGGAGTGCCGAAAAATTTTAGTTTGGGATTCTGACGAGAAAAAGAAAGAAGTGATTTCACGAATTAAATAAGTTTGAAATTTTTTTTCTCGTCAGTGGAGGTAGGGAGTGACCAGCCGGTACAGAAAGGCGCCATCGGTAAAATTAAAAATTGAATTTTTATCGGATTTGTTCAAAAGACACTCGGGATTTGGGCGCAAAAATATTGGGATTCGAGATTCAGGACGTTCCAGGGAAATCCCTGGTACTGACCATGTCGATGCATTTGGCATTTTCCGAACATTCGTTGTCCTCCTCCCGAGCGCACTCATTGAAGCCCAGCATGGACACGCATTTCCGACCCGGGTTTTCCGGGTCCATGTCCCGATGTCCAACAATGCATTTACAACTGTATAAATTTGATACCTGCTCAACACAAATGGCCAAGGGATGACAGTTATTCTGTCAAATTAAAGAAAAATAAATAATATATATAGAATTAGGTTTATGGAGAAGACAATTTAGTTTTCGTTTGCATAATTCTTAACTATGATTATTGAGTAATTTAGTTCAATCAATCAAATTAACAGATCAATGCTTTGGATCGTTTACCTTTGAACATGGACTCGCTAATTGGCCAAGTGTCGATGTCAAAAGAATGCATAAAAATATAAACAATGTCATAATTACGTAAATGGTTGCTTTTTGTCGGCTCATTTCGCTCTGCTATAATAAGAAATATTAGTGATTTTATTGTAAAAATAATTAAATATTTTGTTTTTCAATTATAATTATATTTCCAATTTAATATATAAATGAATTTATTAAATTCAAAACAAATAAAACGGCAAAACAACTACATAAAACAAGTTAGAAACTCAAACTCGCAATTGGTCTCTTTTATGCACATTCAATCAACTCAAAAATTCATTTTAAATTAATGATTACAATAATTAGTCGATATTAACGAACCAAACGCAACAAAAGGAGAAAAGGGGCGGCGGAAGAAAGAATTTAAGAAACTAAAAAAATTGTAAAATATCAGAAATATTATCACGTTCAGATTATGACCCGAATTTTGAATTGTAATTAATAATTTGGTTAGGCTTTAAGCTTTAATAAATCTCATGGACAAAAAACACATTGAAATCCCCAAGCCCATAAAACGATTATTAAGGCCAATAACAAAGAAAAAAAAATTTTTTGTTGCGTTTGTCTTACAATATTTATACAGAATTTTCTTTCACCACCGTACTGTGCTGCTCGAAAGTTTCGGTCTTGAGCAGAATAATTCCTTATACAAATTTTGATTCATTCGCAATATTAAGCATTGTTTGGGTACGAATTACTACACATTTAAACAAGCATTTTATTTCATGACTTTTTCGGATCAACAACAGCTTTGCACAAATAATGGTTAATCAACTCATTAATTAACTCGCTAATGAATGAATGGCTTTTTCTTTGATCGTCCCTCGCCCCATTAGCCGCTCTTCGGCGTCGTCGTCGTCCAATTTAGCGGACAGTGGGGCCCGCATTTGGCAGCGCATTTGTACACATTGGGCTTGCAAGTCTTGCGACAGGCCGGGTCCCCCTTGTGCTCAATGATGCACTTCTGAAGACAGCCCGTCATGGAATTGTAACATTTGGTACAGCAGCTGAAAAACCCAATAGAAAATTAGCGAAATTTTCACGTTTTTATTCGGTTTTTTTTTGTAACTAATGGTTTTATTTTCAAAATATTTGACGCTAATCAATCTGTTTTGGACTAATTTGATGAAATTATTGATACTATTTAAAAAGAATACTCCTCTCCAAAAACATTTGGAATGAATGACGGAACAATCAGCAAAAGCGAAACGATAAAATGGGCTAGGAAAGTCATCTCTGTGAATGATCAGAATTAAGCAAAAAAAAAAAAAAAAATTAAAATTATTTTTTAATGTAAAATAAAAGTGACAATTTCAAAGTGATTTTTATAAATAGAAGAAAAAGGAAAAAGTGATGATGATTTATACATAATATTGGGCTTTCAGCAGAAAAATGCACTTCAAAAGCCAATTAATATTCAGATAGTGACACGCTCGGAGGAATGCAATGAATTATAATTATCCATCAGCAGAATTTTATGAATTTGACAAATTTGCCCATTTGCTTAAATCTGATGGTGCTGGGTCGTTACTTAAAAACCATCATAATGGGCGTTACTTAAAAAACCATCATTATGAAAAATTTTGTCGAAAAATTATTTATAATTTTGCTCGAAAGCAACCAAATTTTTAATTCTTGATATCATTTGATAGCACTAAGTGTTCTCTATCAGTCTGCAAAATTTCAAAAAATTTCGTTAAGTTTCAAAAAAGTTATAGCTCGGGGAACTCAAAAAAACGTGATTTTCGAACATTTTTGGCCATAACTTTTTTTAAACTTAATAAAATTTTTTGAAATTTTACAGGCTCATAAAGAACATTTAGATCTATCGAATGATAGCAAGGATTAAAAATTTGGTCTTTTTAGAGCAAAGTTATAAGCAAAAATTTTAATTATGATGGTTTTTTAAGTAACGCCCATTATGATGGTTTTTAAGTAATGACATAGCACCAATCTGATGAGAATTAATGAAAGGCTATTAATTTGTTTAATAGATAATTTTATATCAAAAAGCATCATGTGGGCTTTTCATTAAATGATTGAATGACATTTGACCATTTCAATGTAATTAATGAACACCAGCTGTTCCTGTTCTGGTACTACCAATGTAATTATTGTAATAGAAAATATGCATGAATTTAATTACGGGCACATTATGAATTTATGAATTTAATTACCAGTACAGCGAGGCCAGTAATTTGCTAGAGAATTACTTTAATTTGTAAGGACAATGATTTTTAATTTGAGTGGATTAAAATAAGCAAAATAACGGACTTTTTTCTAACAAAAAATGACAACAGAATTAGTAGACAAGGTTAGTTGTTTTTAATCCAATGTTTTGATTTAAAAATAAAAAATTGAATGCCTTTTCAGTTTTACGACCTTTATAAAAATGCCGGATTGGTTCCCACCGAAATTGCCATCAATGGCATTTTGGCTTTGGTGGCTTTGGTGGGCGTTTGTTTGAACTCATGCCTCATTTATGTGACAATTAAATCGAAGTAATTACAATTGATTTCCAAAATTCACTTCTTTTTAAGGACCCTCCATTCTCCCTGCAATTTTCTGATCGCTCTGCGCTTTTTTCGCTTCTTTTCTTCTGATCGCTTCGACCTCAAAATTCTTCGTTTTCCTTTTCGGCTTCAATTACATTTCGCTTCGTTCCTGCTTCTGCATGCAAATCGCTTGTTGTTTCGGTTCTGCTTGTGCTGCAAATTTGCAATTATTTATCGCAATTGACCGTTTTTTGTTCCCTTTATGGTAACTCTTTCTAATTTCTGCGCTCCATTATCCAGTTTTTCATTTTTTTATCCGAGGCTGATCTTTTAGTGTCCCCATCCGAAAATTCTTCATTTCAAATATGAAGATTCAGTTCGATTTTTTGAAGTCATAGTTCCATTAACTTAATTTGGTCTAACCTTTATTACCCGAGAAGCGAAAAATTATCTTTAATTTTTACTGTGTGTTTTTCTTTAGGTATAATTCCCGAGGAAAATATTGCATATTTAAAATGGCATTTTGTAATTTATTTATTAATTTTTAACTTTAGTTCCACAAAATGTGAAGAAAATAATCTTTTCGCTGAGCATAATTATGGTCATTAATCTCTTCTGTTTTATTGGAGTTTGTTTGCTTTTGTTTTTGTATAATTTTTTTAATTCTTTATTTTAGACCACCGTTTTTGCTACGTTAATTAACCCAATTTCGAAATTGATATGTTTGCATTGGAATATGTTTTTGTGCCAATTTTTAAGCCGATGTAATCAATTTTACCTGTCCCTTTTCCACAAATTTATTTTATTCAAAAACCAATGCCATTAGAAATGAGATGAATAAATATTTGTTTTTTATTTTTGCCATACCTTTTCATTTTGAATCAAAAACAATAAAAATTTGTTTAATTATAGAATTACAGATGTAAGTTCCTAACTAATTACACTGCTGTTTAACGAATAATTGTTTTAGAAAAATGTTTTTAACTTCTTTAAAATAAAATGAAAATCGCCTCTGTCGTTGGCACATAAAATTAAAATCGTGGATTTCTTGTAAATTCATAGACCTACATAAATAATTATTCTTTTCCTATAAAATATGTAAAGAAATAGGAATGAATACCTTTGGTCGTTCGAAAGAGCTGTTTAAGACAGAAATTCCCTGGAGAATCGAGACTGAGACAAGGTAGAAATTCACTCTGAATAAAACATTTTTCCTAATTGCGATTGTAAGAATTAAATGTATAATTTTCTTTAATATTTTTATGCAATCAATTTTTATGGATTTATTTAAATTCTTTTAGTCGTGGCTTATAAGCATATTCATGTAGCAATATATTCATATTATTACATAATCGGCATAACAAATCATTTAATGTTTTCCATCATTAAATTTATTAGTGAATTTAATATTTTTGGGTAATATTTTCAGCAAAATGGACCATAATTTTTTGCTATCAATAAAATTCATTCTTTTCTTGTTGTTGGCTAATTCCGAAGCAATGCTTCGGAATTTACAAAAGTTAAATGCCGTAACAAAAGCGGCACGCGTTTCACTTTCGTCTGTTCCTCCCGCGGCAGTGCCAAAAAAGTTGGTGAGTGAAGGAATACGAAAAGAAATGTTCAGCAGCGGCAGAAAACGACCCGTGGAATGGAAATCGTCAAAAATTGGGTCACAACATTTAAAAAAATAATCTCGTAGTCAGGAAAACGAGGGAGGGCCGTTGGGGCTCGGGTTTGGGTTTTTGCAGGGTTCGGTTCACTTAGTCAATTGGCGATGGACTTGGAGAATAATTATTTATTTGGGAACAAGTAGGAAATAATATATATTTATTTGGAGGAGGGACGGATTGGGAAAGGAGAGAACATGAAGAGAAAATAATAAAACAATTACGAATGAATATGGGAAACGGGCGGGGGAATATGTTGACTGGGTCAAAGGGTAAATCGATAAATGGGATATGAATGGACAATGAACATCAGACGGAACGCCAAATTTAAATCAAATCCCTTCTTCTCACATGCCCCCGTCCATTCATGAATCGGTCCCCGATTCTGATCAGTCTCCCCCGGGCCCACAGATGCGACGTCCCGGCGCATGGCGATGAAAGATGGCGATCAGTTGACGTCCGGCTTGAATTTCTGAAAAAATGGCAAAAACGGGAGGGAAATAGATCGGCCTCAGTTCAGCAGACAAAATTCGGAATGCTTTCGCCAGCCATTCGATCAGCACTTATCAGCCAAACATAATGAATAGGAAAAGCGGGTGCCAAATATGATGAGGGAGTGGGATGTGCAATTAAAGGGAATTGGACAAAATTAGAAAATTGGGCAACTGTGCCATTGTTCGGTGGGAATGTACGAATTGACATTAAACTTGGCGGACGGTAATTTGGTTTGAATTGCGGAGGAGGTTTCCGGAAAATGATTGAATTCAGTGGAAGAATATTGCATTTTTCAGCCTCCGGTTTTTGGGAAATTTTCTTTGGTTTGGCGATTTTGGGGTTCCTTTTCTTGACAATGTTTAGTTTGAGTGGCAATTTGGAGACGGATTTTTTGGGTTCAGCAATTCGGTTTTCGGAATTTTTAAGAAATTCCTCCTCTTCACCGCTGTTTTTAGCCTTCATTTCTTCAACCTCTTCCATCAAAGCCATTATTTTTCGACTCTGCTCCTGCGCCATCAAATTTTGTTGGACAGAAAGAATTGAAAAATGTCCATTTTCCTGTTCTGCCATTTCCAATTTTTCTTTTACCGTCTTCAACTCATCTTCCATTGACAAGAATTCACAACGAATTTGCTCTCTTTCCACCAGCAGTTTAACGTTGTTGGTCTTTAGGAAATTGAAGATTTGTTCTTTGTCCGACAATTTTTGTAGCAAAATTTCGACTTTTGCCTCTGCCACGTCTCGTTCGTCCTTCACTCTCAGCAATTCAGCTTTTAGCCCTTCAACCAAAGTTTGCTCTTGCTCTGCTCGGCCTTCATACCCGGATCTTCCCAAACTTTTCTCATCCGAACTTGAGTGCGCTGACTGCCTTTCAAATTCAAAACGGAATGTCTTTTCAGCCAAAATCTGATTTTGGTTGCCTTCACGGCCAACTCTTTCTCGCAGTGCACGGCCTTGTGCCAACATTCTGCTTCTCACACTTGGCTGACCAAAATTTTCTTCCATTTTCGGCGAATTGAAGAGAGACGGCGAACAGCACGGCTTTTCCACGCTTTGCTTCTTGTGTGCAATCGGCGAGAGCAATTCGGAGTCTTCCAAAAGGCGGTGCAGTTCGGTGTCGGCCAGGAGCGCCAAGTCAGGAAAACGAGGGAGGGCCGTTGGGGCTCGGGTTTGGGTTTTTGCAGGGTTCGGTTCACTTAGTCAATTGGCGATGGACTTGGAGAATAATTATTTATTTGGGAACAAGTAGGAAATAATATATATTTATTTGGAGGAGGGACGGATTGGGAAAGGAGAGAACATGAAGAGAAAATAATAAAACAATTACGAATGAATATGGGAAACGGGCGGGGGAATATGTTGACTGGGTCAAAGGGTAAATCGATAAATGGGATATGAATGGACAATGAACATCAGACGGAACGCCAAATTTAAATCAAATCCCTTCTTCTCACATGCCCCCGTCCATTCAAGAATCGGTCCCCGATTCTGATCAGTCTCCCCCGGGCCCACAGATGCGACGTCCCGGCGCATGGCGATGAAAGATGGCGATCAGTTGACGTCCGGCTTGAATTTCTGAAAAAATGGCAAAAACGGGAGGGAAATAGATCGGCCTCAGTTCAGCAGACAAAATTCGGAATGCTTTCGCCAGCCATTCGATCAGCACTTATCAGCCAAACATAATGAATAGGAAAAGCGGGTGCCAAATATGATGAGGGAGTGGGATGTGCAATTAAAGGGAATTGGACAAAATTAGAAAATTGGGCAACTGTGCCATTGTTCGGTGGGAATGTACGAATTGACATTAAACTTGGCGGACGGTAATTTGGTTTGAATTGCGGAGGAGGTTTCCGGAAAATGATTGAATTCAGTGGAAGAATATTGCATTTTTCAGCCTCCGGTTTTTGGGAAATTTTCTTTGGTTTGGCGATTTTGGGGTTCCTTTTCTTGACAATGTTTAGTTTGAGTGGCAATTTGGAGACGGATTTTTTGGGTTCAGCAATTCGGTTTTCGGAATTTTTAAGAAATTCCTCCTCTTCACCGCTGTTTTTAGCCTTCATTTCTTCAACCTCTTCCATCAAAGCCATTATTTTTCGACTCTGCTCCTGCGCCATCAAATTTTGTTGGACAGAAAGAATTGAAAAATGTCCATTTTCCTGTTCTGCCATTTCCAATTTTTCTTTTACCGTCTTCAACTCATCTTCCATTGACAAGAATTCACAACGAATTTGCTCTCTTTCCACCAGCAGTTTAACGTTGTTGGTCTTTAGGAAATTGAAGATTTGTTCTTTGTCCGACAATTTTTGTAGCAAAATTTCGACTTTTGCCTCTGCCACGTCTCGTTCGTCCTTCACTCTCAGCAATTCAGCTTTTAGCCCTTCAACCAAAGTTTGCTCTTGCTCTGCTCGGCCTTCATACCCGGATCTTCCCAAACTTTTCTCATCCGAACTTGAGTGCGCTGACTGCCTTTCAAATTCAAAACGGAATGTCTTTTCAGCCAAAATCTGATTTTGGTTGCCTTCACGGCCAACTCTTTCTCGCAGTGCACGGCCTTGTGCCAACATTCTGCTTCTCACACTTGGCTGACCAAAATTTTCTTCCATTTTCGGCGAATTGAAGAGAGACGGCGAACAGCACGGCTTTTCCACGCTTTGCTTCTTGTGTGCAATCGGCGAGAGCAATTCGGAGTCTTCCAAAAGGCGGTGCAGTTCGGTGTCGGCCAGGAGCGCCAAGTCAGGAAAACGAGGGAGGGCCGTTGGGGCTCGGGTTTGGGTTTTTGCAGGGTTCGGTTCACTTAGTCAATTGGCGATGGACTTGGAGAATAATTATTTATTTGGGAACAAGTAGGAAATAATATATATTTATTTGGAGGAGGGACGGATTGGGAAAGGAGAGAACATGAAGAGAAAATAATAAAACAATTACGAATGAATATGGGAAACGGGCGGGGGAATATGTTGACTGGGTCAAAGGGTAAATCGATAAATGGGATATGAATGGACAATGAACATCAGACGGAACGCCAAATTTAAATCAAATCCCTTCTTCTCACATCGTAGCTAATTAAACACTTTGAATAAAACCGATTAAATGCCAATTTTGTCCCCCGGATGCTTTCTTTGGAGACGCCTTTCTTCCGCTTGAATCGAACCCATTTTCAGTGATACGGAAACGAAGAATTCGTTGGCAAATAGTCACCATCAGCAGCACAATTCCTCGTCATCGTCCTCATCGGCGAGGAATCATTGCCCTTTTCCCGTAAATTTAATGCATTCTTTCAGCGAGAAAAGCTCAACAAAAGTGCCGTTGCGAATTTGCCAACCGAACAGAAAAAGGACAAAAACCAAATGGTATGAATAAAAAAGAAAAACTGACTATTTTTTACATAATTCGAAGGAAATGAAAGACGATGAGTTTATTAGAAAAGAAAATGATGAGCAAAAATCCCCCAGCATTTTGGTGCTTGGCCCGGATGATTTTTCATTGGAAATGGCCAGCGACAAATTGATGCACTTAATCACAAATGGAAGCAACATTGTAACAGAAATACAGGCAGAGAAAGGCTCAAAATATTCCGACAGTTTTTTCGACAAACTCATTACGGTATACAAATTACGGTAGACAATGGGATGAAAAGGGAAATGTTTTGTTTACTTACAAATTAGCATCAATAATTATTATTCTGCCTGATGCATAATTAAGGCCGTTTTGCATGCCGAACCTGCAACACTGCCAAAAATGATATTTTGCACATCACCCACTGAATGGACCAAAATGTTCGATTTTGTGGAGGAATTTGACGGTGCGCCGTGCCATGTCAAATTTGGCGCTGCCAATTTTGAATGCGCCGCGGAACATTATACCACTGGCAAAAGCGCCTACACCGAATATTTGATGAGACGGGAGGGCACTGAAGGGCAATTTGTGTTCCGTTTTTACTACGAAAATTTGGACAAAATTGAGAACTCATCAGACAAATATGGAGAAAACAAATTTGTGAAAATCGAAATTTTCACTCGAAAGTGATCATTGATCAGCGAAGTGTGAAAGAAAACGCAAATCGTGACAATCGAACACATCAGCAGAACAATTAGGATTCAGCTTTCGCTTTTAGTAGAGCTTACTTCAGTTTCATCCATTGTTGTTTTTTATTCGTTTTTGAATGTATTGGTTGGTTTACGAGAAAGCATAAAATGTGTCAAAATATTAAGCCAAAAAAACAATTAAAACTAAATGGGCATTACTTAATATGTTTTCTAACTGATTGTCCTAAATCCACCGTTTTATCGCCGCTTCTGATCGGACTTTGATCGATCATTTCTGCTCTTTTCTTTGATCACTCAACAAACGAACGCAAAAAACATTCTGCGAAGAAGCCGAAAGATGGGTGCCATATGTTTTGTTTCATGGCCAAATCACATCGATCTTTAGAACGCATTTGAGTGATTTTTGTTGGCGGATCCTTCCGCTCCGTTTATCCAATCAATCTCGCCCCTGCTGATAAGATCAACAGCAGGAGTTTTCGTCATGCCTTTTCAATTAAAAATTTTTAAATTTAATCATTCTTAGGTATTTAATTTAATTTTCTTTTACAATTACCGAAAGAATTGAAAAATGGAAAAAATCGAAGTAAAAGAAACAGGTTTATTATAATTCATTGCTTTTTGGACATGCGAACTTTTTCAGATATGAAGTCAAATCTGATCGACCAAACCATTGAAATTGTGCGCGATGGCCTGCAAAAATATGGCCAAGATAAATTAAGAGAATTATTTTATTTAAAAATTTGAAAATGAAAAAATTTTTAAAAATAAAAATCTAATATTACAAATTGAATAATAAGTCGCATTTGTATTTTCCCTAAATTAACCATTTGACAGATAAGAATATATCTGAATGATTGAATGATTATTAATTTTTTCATAAAAAATTACCCAAATATTTTTTAGCAATGTTTTTGCCCAAAATTGCTTTTTTACATCCTTTCATGCGGAACAAAATGCTAAAATTCTTTTTTTTAAATTCATTAAAAAGATTTATTGTAAATTAATTGGATTACCAAATTGCCCCCCCCCCCCCCCGCCCTGCAGGACATTGCCAGCTTCGTCAAAGACACAATGGAGCAGCGCTTCGCCGGCACTTGGCATTGTGTCGTGGGGCGCAGTTTCGGCTCACGCGTGTCCTATGAATTGGAGTCATTCGCGCTTTTCAAGGTCAACCAACACACCGTGCTGATTTTCAAGTGCGGATAATGGGAGAGGAAAACAAATTATATCAAATGCTAATACAAATATTCATTTTGTATATTTGTAAAATAAATTTAAAAATAGCTGTTTCAAAATCAGAAAATAATTTTGGGTTTTTAAGAAAAAGGGTAAAAAAAATTGTCAAATTTTCTTCTGTCGACATTTTCTTAAAAAAATGACATATAACCGCGAAATTTGATCATTTCAGACAAATCTTTCAACAAATTCTATTCAAATTTTCCTCGGCGGCGCCCAATGGCACTGTCGGCCCCCTATCATCCATAATTAAGGAAAATCATAAAAATTTCAAATTGGGTTTAATTAAATTCCCATTAATAAAAAAGAGTGATCTTCAAAGTTTGAGCATTGATTATTGGGGTGCGTTTTTTATAAAAAATTTTCTAAGGGATTTAAAAAAGTGCCGAAAAAAGTCGGAAAAGGCATAAAAGTGCAAAAAGTGGCAATTAACCGCAGAAAGTGGGAAAGGGAAAAAAGGTGCACTAATAAAGGTGCTCAAGAAGCTTCACAGTAATTAAGACATTCACATTTGGTTTATCCAATTCTAAATTCCACATCCAATTCCGATATCTGCGGATAAAACAATTAAATTTGTCCAATTTCCTTTTTATTTGTTTTTCACTTTTGATGAACAAGAAATAATAAATTATTGGCAATTTAATAGATTATTGTGAAGCTGCAAGTCGACCCAAAATATAAAATATTCTTATTTTCCAACCACTAAAATTAAAAACAAAAACAAAAAGTGCAGCATTAAAAAAAAAGAATTCTTATTTTTTATTTTTTCGGAAATATAAAAATAAACAGAGCCATCAAGCGGATGTTGTAAACCCACGCACCAAGTCATAAGCTCTTAATGGCACGTAAGGGATTAATCAGTGATTAAGCAACCGAATGTCCACGCCGCCAAAATGTATAAAACAACACACACTGTCATTACGATAACGGCTGTCATCATTTTAATCATTTTAGTCGATTCAATTAAAAGGCATGAAAATCCGATGGGATTTCCAAAAACGACTTAATTCCTTTGGGAAATCGAAAGCATTCTTTACCATTCATGTTAAGCAATTAATTGTACAACACACAGTGTCATTACGATATCGGCTAATTATAATTTTAATTCATTTTGCCTATTCAATTAAAACGCGTGAAAATCCGATGGAATTTCCAAAAACGACTTAATTTTAATTCCTTTGGAAATTTGTCCAAAGTTCAAAAATCGGAAGCATTCTTTTCCATTCATATTAAGTAATTAATTATTGTCTCATTTTTAAAAAAATGTAGCAATATATTTTAAAGGGAGTTTTTTTATCCGAGGCTGATCTTTTTAAAAACAATGCAATTGATTTTGTTTTTATAAATCGTCCTTAAATGAGCATCTGTTCCTAAAAAAATTTTCATGTGCTTAAGTGGATTTGGTAGGATAGTAAAGGGAAAGCGGATGTAGAACTAACAAATAAGTCCGCTCCACGACACCATATTTTTATTTACTTATTTTCTTCCTGAAAAATAAAATTGGCTGTTTTTTCAAATTGTTTTGAAGGTTTTGCCAATCAATTGGATAATGTTGGTATCATTCAAAAGCACTTTTTCTAAGCAAATGTGAAGCATTTTGAAACACCACAAAAATGTTGCGAGTCTTTGAAAGATTGTATTTGCTTAGTAAATTTCTTCTTATCAAAAGCATTTGAATGATACCAAAGATTATCCAATTGGTAGGCAAAACCTTCAAAACAAATTTTCAAATAGCCAGTTTCAATTTTCTGGAAGAAAATAAAAATGAACAAAAACATTGTGTCGTGGAGCGGGTTCGAAACACACCCATTATTGTTTTTAAAAATCTAGGTTTGATGTCGGATTTTGCGCCGGTGTCGGATTTTCAGGGAGCCATTTAAAAGAATACAAATTATCAAAGAAAGATCAGTCAAACTTTGTATTGAAATTAACACAAAGATAAGCCAGACTTTGTAATTAACAAAGATACAATTTCTCTCTAAACGGAGCAAATAATTTGTTACCGTAATGTTTTATTCGTGCATAAATTCCCAATATCCATTTAGAATGGCTTGGTCTTTTTATTTTATGCTTTATCATATCAGAAACCTTTGAAAATAGTACTTTTATTAACCTATTTTCCGATTGTTAGGTCAATTTCATTGAACTTTTCCTTTTAAGTCAGAAACATGATCAAATTCTTATTTTAATTGCCCTAATTACTCAAAAAGCACAAACAATCCTATGAATTGACCCAAAAGTTTCAAAAACACTTCTAAAATTTGAATTTCAGAACAAAATTTTTCTATCCATTGGATTTTTTTGTCAGTTTTTAAAAAGCCTTTTCAGAATAATTATTAACTTATTGTAAGAATTATTTGTTTTTTATGAAATTGTGAATGGAATGAAAAATAAATTCTAGAAAAAATTTAATCAATTAAACTCTTAAATTTGGGAATATCCTTATTTAATCATCTTTTCTCTAATTTTTTTTTTTGTATTAATTTTTTGAAAGACAGAATTTTTAAGGAAAATTATGCCATTGAAGGACAAAAAAAACAAATTTTAATTAAGAAAATTTTTCACTTATTAATTATTTTCAAACTTTGTCATCAAAAATTAAATAACAAAAAATAATTGAAGGTCATCCTTTATTCCTATGCCCGAGAGACAAACAATGTTTTAAATTATGCTTTAATTTAATAATGCCAGAACGTAAAGGATTGGATTTTATGTTAATGAATAGTCTATGCAGAATTAATTCTGCCGAAACATTTTTGAATTTTGAATGGCATCATTTAATTCACAGCCATAGAAATTCAACTTATGGGATGTGAATATTATTTGGTGACATTTTAAGTGAAACTTGCACTCTTAGCAAGTCATCCACCGTATTATCGTTGCTTTGTAATGGGCCATTAATGCTAATGATTTTCCCATTAAGCTGAATTACGCAATTGGTCTATTTTTGCTCATTAATTGGTTCCCATGCGAGTTTTATTTTGACGCTTCAGATAGAAGAAAAATAATATTCTAACCACAAAAAAAACTGCGAAATGTCAAACGGAAAGTTTGCACAAATTTTGCTTCTTCTGCTGATCATTGCTGAAATATTCGTCGCGATAAAAACAAAGAAAATTGTAATTTTAAATAATTAAAAAGGCAGAATTTCATTTTCGGTTTTTTGTTATAAGGAAAAATTATTAGGTATTATGCATTTTTACTCAAAAATCTCAAAATTAGAAAAATAAATGTATCTTAAAGATGAATTTAATTTATTTTCATTTTCCTCAAAAAAGAAAAATCAAAATCGATATATTTATTTTGTACCATCGTCCTCATCAATGGGTTGTATTTTTAATTAACTTGTCATAATTATAAAAGATAATTATTGTTTGGTTATGTAAGCATTGCAACATTTAGGAGAAGAAGCATATTCACCGCCACTCTAAGCGCGAGGTCATCCCAATTTGCGTCGACTTCACTCGAAGTCCAGTGGAGTGCCCGAAGAAGTTCAAGAAGCTGAAGTTGGACCGGTTGGTGATGCAGCAGCTGAACACGCCGAGCAGACGGATCAGTTTGAGGTGCTACCTGAACATGTTGCCGAGCCCATACTGTTTCCGGCGAAACTCAAAACTGTTCTGATCGATCACAACTAATTTCGTAACAGCAGAGGAAGAGAGAGAAGAGAGCGAGAGAGGATTACAAGAAAAGTGAAACGAACAAAGAGAAGTTAAGTTCATATTGAACCGAATTGATACTTATGTATTTTAGCTGGGTAAAAAAATTTTCAGGGAACGTGAGTCCAGTTTCCGTAAAAATGCATTTATTTTCAATGAGAATCCCGCCGGGAATGCGGAAAAAATAAAGTGAAAAATAATAATTTGAACATTTAAAAAAAATTTGTTTTTCGTCGTTAAAATTGTCTATTATTTTATAATCCAAAGGATTCAATGCCTAAAAAATGCTAAGATAACAACAACTAAAAAACCTATTTTCATGCATTTCAGACCATAGAGAGCAAAGGAAAAAATAGGTAAAAACCTAAAAATATTAGCACTAAATAACCTACCTAATTATTTTGATAATTATAAAACTCAAATTGAATTTGGAGCGGGCAGTGACGCCACAAGCCATGAATCCATATTTATATTACATTCAGTTATTTGAATCGGTTTTGGGCAATAAATTTGGACTTTGGTGAAAAATGCATGTTCAACTTTTGTCTGAATTTGGGTCCAGGGTTCGAAATTGTCCAAAATGGGTGTCATATTCGTGAGAAGCCACCCCGAAAAATCAAAACTCACGTTATTTGGACTTTTAATTACTTTTAAACAAAGGAAGTGCGGTATATACCTTACAGAAAGATAATATTATTTGTACAAGAAAGCGATGCATTTACAATTAGGATTATTCAAGGCGCTTGTCAAATCGTTCGCCCATGCCCCGCTGGTTCTGAAATTGTCCTTCTGAACACCGCTCATCAGGTCGAACTTTTGCTCCACCGCTTCAAATTTGGTCGTGGTCACTTGCTTGTGCAGCAGCGTTTTCGTAACATTTCCCGTGTACTGTCCCCATGGTTGTACGTTCGGTAACGGGCAAAAGCATTCGTAACACTGGTGCTCTTCATGGCCAGAGGATTTGCAAATTGTAACGGCAAAGCACTGATGCAGAAATATGTATGTTTAAAATTGAGATTAAAAGCATGAGAAGGGCAATAAAAAAGATATTGTTGATTTTTTACAGAAGTGAATAAAAATTATAGATAAACATTCGCAATTTATAAAATTTGCGTCAGCCATTTTTGCTGAAAGGAAATTTGAAGCAAAAGGAATTGACGGACCTTCAAAAACTAAAAACAAAAACAAAGTCCGCTTCAATTTTTTGTAAAAGCACTGAGAAATATATTTTCTGGATTCGAATACCGTAAAACCCGGGAACATTTACCCTGGTATGATTGTCTCTTGTACGCTTTTATGTAATTTGGGTTTGGGTCTTCATCCAACTCGTAATTCGCATTGGTGAGGCTATTTTAAGAGACAGAAATTTCAACGGGTAGGAAAGAGAGGGTTGAGAAATGTTTATAATTTTTCAAAACATTACAGCAAAATAAAAATGATGAACGAATGAGTGAAAGAGGAGAAGCATAAAGACTTTTATATGAATGATGTTCTGAAAGTGATGGAAAAATTACCTAATGCATATTCTACAACCAAAAGTTTTTACCTCAACAGTCTGGGTGGTATATAAATAGGCAAAATGTTAAGGCATCTTCCATTTGACTTTTTCAAACGGCAGAATTTGCCTCGTCGCTCATCACTCCGTCACATTTCCTTTGCAATAATGCAGCGGAAGCAAACCAATAATGTAATAATCATTATTCAAAATTGTTTGTTTTTTAAATTTGGTCTTGTTACAGGATTTGCTGAACGTCAGAGACAACCATGGGAGTGCCGGCGGAGAAGGAACGCGCCACACACAGAACCAGGGGAGTGCCGGAGAAGGAACGCGCCGCGAACAATTGCAAGAGCGTGGCATTTTCGGGACGCCAAAAGAGGAGGTAGGAGGAAAAGTGTAATTTACTTTTAAAAGGCTTTCTTCATCTTTCAGGCGATGGCATTGGCAATCAAGGACCTGACGTTGGCGACGAATCAACTCACGATGACGATGCAGACGTTTTCGTTGGATGTGCGCCAAATGAAGGAGACGACTCAAATCGACATCCAAACGAAGCGGCAACTGATCCGTTCGGTGGACACTCTGGCCCGTGACCTGATTTCCGGGATGCCAAAAGAGGAGGTAGGAGGAAAAGTGTAATTTACTTTTAAAAGGCTTTCTTCATCTTTCAGGCGATGGAATTGGCAATCAAGGACCTGATGTTGGCGACGAATCAACTCACGATGACGATGCAGACGTTTTCGTTGGATGTGCGCCAAATGAAGGAGACGACTCAAATCGACATCCAAACGAAGCGGCAACTGATCCGTTCGGTGGACACTCTGGCCCGTTACCTGAACAACTACAACACACGTGGTGGAGAAGCACAAGGAGTTGCGCTTGGCCTTCTGAACCGAATCGACCCGCAGACGTTGTTGCTTGAGTTGCTTCGTATTTTGCTTCGTCAGTGATCTGTCTCAATTTCACTCCGTCCTATATATTGTCATGTGTTCCCGTCATATATATTGTCATGTGTTCTCTTTTGTGGATCAAATGTTCCCTTTATATTGTAACAACGATTACCCACCATATATGATGTATGTGTATATTATCAAATGTGAATTGTGTGTGTGTATTGTATATACTAATGTTGATAAAGGAATCGAAGCTTTTTACCCCAGAAAAATTCAGAAACTGATTTAGTCCCAAAAATAGGGGTAATAGTTCAGTTTGTGTTTTTGACTTTTGAAAACAAAAAAATTTTCGAAAAAGGGGGGGGGACGACAAACTGAACTATTACCAAAATAGGGACCACAATTCTTTATCATTACTGCAACATTAAAAATACCTAATTTTGATTTGCTTAATTTATGCTTCCTGTTCTTCAGCCGACCAATTGCTTACAAATTAGCATTCCCTCCCAACAGCCGGACCCACCCAAACATTCCACGCCAACATGTGCGCAACAATTATTTAATAAATTTGGTTTTTAATAGAGCATCAAAACGAAAATCTCACCCAAATTTTTAAAAACCAGAAAAGAACCAATTTTTTTCCAAAAACCACTAAGAATTTTTTAATGTAAATCTGCTAAAAATAGGGCCAAAATTCTCAATTTACCCCTGGCGGCGCCTATCCTCTAAGCGTGTTTTGAATAAATTTTGTAAAAATAAGGCTTTTTGACTGGGCTTTTTTGCCTGCAAAATAATGCTTTTGAAAATTTTATTTGCTAGCCCTGGCAGTCGGCAATTCAAAATGTTTTTGTTTGCAAAATCCACACACATTTTTCAGTTCCTCCTCAGCTCCTCACGCAGCAAAGCTGAATTTCCGGAAAAAATCAAAAAAGAAATCGGTTTTTAATCAAAAAAATCATTTTAAGAGACCAAATCCAATCAGTCTAAACCATAGATAAGCTCACAGAAGTGGAGACAGCCGATCAAAGTGACGGCGTCGGAAAGGAAATCGCCGTAAAAGGGCAGCTGATGTGTTCGGAAAGTCCAAGCAAATGGAACTCGTCACTTTGGAGCTGTTGTTGGTGCTGCTCATCACGGTCAGCAGCATCAGCGAGCTAATTGTCAGTGATCAGTTGCTGATCAACAGAAAAGCGAAGTGACAACGAAGCCAAAATCAAACAAATTAATATGCCAAAATCAGTCAAAATAATAAGCCAAAATCAGACAAATCAATGCATATGCCATAATTGGCCGAATTAATATGCCATAATCAATCATTGATACCAAAATTAAATGTGCCATAATAATGCATTTGTCATAATTAATTAAGTCTTGAGTTAAATTAATGCATGTGCCGTAACTGAATATGCCATATTTAGAATAGGGTTTCGATTTATAAACTGCCAAAATAATTAGTTTTTAGTTTCTAAAAAACACCCAAATAGTTGCTAAAAAGTTCCGAATTTGGGGTGTAAAATCGAAAATTTTCTTCATAAAGCAAAAATATTATGCCAAATCATTAATGAGATACATAATTTTCAAAATCACAAATTCTTGACAATAAATAAATAAATTTTGGAGATTGATTTTTGAGAAACTTTTCATTGCTTAGGGGTGCATTTTCGAAAATTTTTGGGTAGATTTTTAGGGGTTTTTTGGGTCGCTTCTTAGGGGTGTATTTTTCTTTTTGTTAACAAATTTTGGGCAAAACACCAAAATAGTTGAAAATATTTTTTTTTTCAAAAATTTTATAGTTTTTTACAGGCTACGAGGAGCTCGGGAAAAAAATAGTGGAAAAACTATAAATCGCATCCCTAATTTAGACAAATTAGTATATCGAAATCGGAAAAATTGAAGATTACCGCCAACTTTGATTTTGTATACAAATGATATCATTCTTCTTTATGGAGAGAGAAGTCGAATAGTACTATTTTTAGGGTGCCGCGACAACCCTGAGCTGAGTTACACACCCGGGACTGGAGTGTCCATTAACCACTGGGACTGAATCGTCCAACTCAGAAAAAAAGGCCGGACGGGCTCGCTTTCGCGTGGCCGTTTTCGCGTGGTTGCATATAAGCGAATTTTTTACTTTTTTATATTTTCAAAAATTTTTTCACTCCCGTTTTACTTCAGGTCCTTAACTCAATCTATATTTAAGTGAATTTTATAATCTAAATTAAGAATGACAAATTATTATACAGTCTAATAATTTTTTCACGGTCTAATGCTTTGGTGGTATTAGTGTAGACTCACCATCCCAAATGCAATTTGGTATAAAATTGTTTTCTGTCTTTCTGGCAGGCTTATTTATCATAAAAAAAATTTCCAATCCCTATTTTCTATATAAAATTGAGCTATTTGTGCGTAAAATGTTTGGGGCATACTTTTGTACGGCAAATTTTTGAACAAAACAGTTGACTTTCCAATTGGTTAATCTCTTGGATATGTGAAAAGAAGAGTTCCCCGCCCCCGAAAAAGAAAAAAAAGAAATGTCGTGATGCCGATGGTCGGATTCTGTGTCTCATTCACGTTGTCAATACTTGAAGTTGTTAATCTTTACATGCATAAAAATGAGGACGCTTTTGAGTAAATAAAAGCAAAAAATTGTTTGAAATCGGGTTAGGGATTCTAAATAGGTCGAAATGAATGTTCGGCACATATCCGACCCGACCAAATTCAGTCTTAAATAGGCACTCACGCGAAAACATACTCCACGCGAAAACGAAGGAAATCAGTACATTTTCCTAGCCATAGACAGTTTTTCAAAATGGGTAATGGCAAAGGCAATTTCCGACCAACGTGCGGAAAGGTGGCCGAGACATTCATAGAAATTGCAATTCACCAACATTCTACACCAGAAACAGTGGTCACAGACCAGGGAAGGCAATTTATTTCACAAATTTTCGGAAATTTGACAAAAATTTATGGTATCATCAGCAGTCAAATGGAATGGCCGAAGGTTCTATGAGAATATTGGCAAATATAATTTCCACGACAATAAATGCACAAGGGGACAATTGGGATGAAATATTAAGTCATGCAATTTTTACTTATAATACATCAGTGCATACGGCAACAAAATATTCACCCTATTTTATCATTTATTTGCGTGAACCCCGACTACCCACCGATCAAATTTTGAAATTGCCCTCAAGTAATGAATTTTTGTCGGACATTTCCGTTTGTACACGAAAATACACTGAGAAGGCATCAATTGCATGGAAAATTGTAAGGGAAGAAATTTTGAAAGCCCAGGAGAAAAACAAAGCTGAAAATGACCAAATAAGGAAAGCAAATTTCAGAAATTTTGAAATTGGCGACTTAGTACTGATAAAAAAGGAAGTACTTAAACATAATTTGACCAAAAATGGACAGGTCCATATAATCAATTTGTGGAGATTCAAAGAATACCCGAAATTTGGGTTTCCCATAAAGAAAATGTGGAACAAAGAATGAGTGGCAATGAATGGCAATGAAAAGAGCAAAAGCAACAGCTGGACTTTGTTAATTATGTTGCATTTAATTAAATTTTTCTATTTTCAAATAACAAAAAATTAATAATCAAAATTTAAACCAAAATTAAATTTAATAAATAAATAACATAATATTTTTCATTTTTGTAATTTTCGGAGTCGAAAATTTTGGGGTCCCTCGATGACATACTAATCATTTTCTAACCCATTATCCCAATCACCACCCCCTAATCACATATGACATAACCAATTGTTGCCTTGGGGGCGGTCCCTTTAATCCAACACTTTTCCCCTTCCCCACTCTTCCCCACGATCAGTCTCTGTCCCGACTGCGAATCGGGAAGAGGCGGTCCATCCAATTATATAATACTCTTGAATAAATGATTGTTAACACCACCGCTACCAATTTGGGAATGATAATGGACCCGCCTGGACGCACAGTATTCAAACCCAAAAAAATATTTCAAATTATTAAATTAATAACAATATATTAGGGTTCGAGCCCCGTGGGGCGGGGGTGGCTTTTCGCGGGGGCGGGGGTTGCGGGGGTCAGAGTCGCGGGGGCGGTGACGGGGGCACGATAATCCGCCCCGCGGGGGCGGGGGTTTGCTTTGAATTAGCTCCAAAAAATCTCACAAAAAAATTAATTTTATGAATGATGTGTTGCCTCCACATCCCTTTAGTCGATGTATGCCTCGATTCAATTCTTTTGGCATAAATTACACAGATTTTGTCTAAAGAATGACCAAATTTAGGGATTTTTGGGTAATTTTTTAAGAAAAAAAGGTTTTTTTGGGGGGCCGGCGTGCCGATAGGGGCTAATTTTAAATTTATTTCTAACAGATAAAAACTTGATGAATGTGCGAGGAGAGGTCCGGCGGTGCCGATAGGCGCCGCCGGGGGGAAATTTTAAGAATTTATATGAATTTTGTTAGAACTTAGCCAAATTTTTCAGAAATTTTCCTCTTTTAGATGAAAATAAGGCCTTACCCCCAAATCAGAACATTTCTTAGAAACAAGAACATAAAGAAACACTGTATTAATCAGAAAAAAATAAATAAATTTAAGGAAAACGTCAACCGGTGCTGAACTCATAACAAAAAGTGTTGTTAATGTTGAAGCACTAACCAGTAATCCACAAATTTATTTAAAAACGAAAATAAAATTTAGTTGTTTCATAAAATTTGTTAAGATGGTTAAAAAAATTCAAAATTGTATAAATTTTTTGCCTTATTTCCCACGAATATGCCATTCTTAGGGGTGTATTTTCACCCCCGCGCCCCCGCGGGGGTGAAGGTCGCGGGGGCGGGGGATGCGGGGTGTCTGAGTCACGGGGGCGGGGGCGGGGGTGAGGCCAAAAACCTGTCCCGCCCCGGCGGGGGTGACGGGGGCGGGGCTAGAATCCTACAATTATTATCAAAAATATTCGCTACATAAATAAACTTTATAATAACCATTTATGTGCAGAGCCGAAGCTACACTATTTAATATCTAATTACAGCAAAATGTTTTTCATATTTTGCGCTCAAATTCGTGTTCGATAGAGTCGCGTTTCTACATAAAAAAAACCAATTTCCATTCAATATTTTTTTGTCCAAATTACCAAATTCTTAAATTTTCGGTAAATATTGATCACATGGCCCAGAGCCGAAAATGGTCGAAATATGTACCAATCGATAGCTCTCGGTCTGTAATGGAAGAGTCCGAAAGAATTTTTTTACGGCAACCAATCCCTGAAGAGTTACAGACCCGGGACTGAAATGGCCAAATGCCTTTGGGACTGAAACGTCCACTGACTTAAAACACATGGAATTGCTACAAAACACATATAAATCGATTCCTCACGGTCTGCTATTCATGAATCCGAAGGAATTTTTTTTGATAAAAAATAAATTGGCAAAAGTTATGGGTCCTCAAAAACGTTTAACCTCTTTTAACCGCTCAGTTAAAAAAAAATAGCAATTCGTCAAATTTGAAAATTGAATTTTGCTTATTGCGCTAAAAAACCGCTGCACACTCGACTACGGCGACCAGTAGGTGGGGCGAGACTACGGGCTACGGAAGAAGTCCGTGCGTGCTCCCCAGGCGGTTCACTGATTGGCGGGGGCTCTTCGGGCCCCCGCAGTCAACCGCCTGTGGCGCTCGTCAGACTGCTTCCTCCGCCCTCCGTCTCGCCCCACTACTTGCTCCATCTTCGGATGCTCCCTTTTGCGAAATTCGAAAGCTGCAATGGCCTTAAGCGTTTTTTGCTCACTTAAATTGGTTTTTTTAGTCTGTAACTCTTCAGGGATTGGTTTCCGCAAAAAAATTCTTTCGGATTCTTAGCTATCGATTGGTATATGTTTTGACCATTTTGGGTTTGGGCCATATGATCAATATTTTCCAAATTTCTTTTTTTTGAAAAATAATAGACAAATTCATAGATTTTATCTCAAATTGGTGAACACATTGTGTCTTTCTTCTGTCTGTCTGTGTGTCTGTCTCTTCATCTTCTGCACTCTCTGCTGTTCATGTTCTGCTGTTGCTCATCCACACTTCCATGCCCCGTTTTCGTTGATTCATCACATTTCTCCCCACCCCTTCGCCGTCGGCACTTTCATTTTCACGAATGTTTTGTGCCAAATTCGCCTCCTCCGCCCAATAATGGTGCCAAAGAACCAACTTTATGGGCATCAATATATTTTGATAAATAATTTTACATTATTATTTACTATTTTTTCAAATTTAATAGACCCAGGACATGTTCTGCGGCTTATATCGGACCAGAATCCCACTCAAATATTGTATCCCGGAAACATTATCCCAGTCCGTTCTGTTTCCGAATTTCGGTCTTATTTCTAAATTCAGGCTCTAAATAATTTTTTATTTTTAACTGTAAACATCCAGTTTAGCAAAACTCCTCCAATGTAAATACAAAAGGCGATTCCCAACGCGTTATCAACAGATCGACTCAGTGCTTCAAGCTAAACTTAATAAAATAAATAAAACTTTCATTTTTATTTTCTATAATTAATTATTTGAAAACCATTTTTGGAGTTGTGGCCATTGTCAAAATGGCCATTCCAAGCACATAAGTTGATTGCATAAACAGAGCTGAATGTTATTTCTAATTAATATTGAATTATACAAAAAATAAATTTGACAAATTACCTGGCCAATAAAGCCAAATTCGTTTTAGCGATAAAATAAGAACAATGAGAAGGACGAGGAGAGCAAGAGAATGCTCAACACACCTCAAAAAAAGAAATATTTAAAGAAAATAATTTTGAAAATATATGTAAATTTAAAATGCACCATGAAAAGCGGAGATAGCCGCCATCCTTAAAATTGAAAAAATGTATAAAAATTAAAATAATTTTTAATTTGCCAAATAATTCGCGACGCATTTGGACATTTTCAAAATGCGATGCATCAGGCCGAAGTCAAAAATGACCAAATCGTAAGCCAAAAGGCGCTGTTCAGTGGTGGCATCCGCCGAAATATTCGATTTGCATTTGAAACTTAAAATAATTATTTATAATTTGTAATATTTTTTTTGCTTTTTCCGCCGCTTACACATGCCCAAATTTTGTCCATGAATAAACGTGCTAAAATGAGAAATGTTTGAACTGAAACAAAGCATTGAAAACAATTTCAAACTTGAAACAATGAAGCCAAAACGACGAGAAATTGGGCCAAACCGAACAAAAAGCAAAGGGTTCGATTGGACACGCGAAAACAGCTGAGGAATTGCGTGTGGTGATCAGAAATGTTAAGCAAATACCAAAAGCGCATTTCTAAGAAAACGAAATGACCAAAAATATTTTTTATTTTTTCACTAAAAATTTGCGATAATTTTAAAATGTTAAACCAATTGAAAAGTTTGGAATAGGATGCGTTTTTCTGTCACTTTTAGCCCAGCAATTTCTTAATGGCAAGGGAACACTTTGTCATGCTTCACACTTTGTTCAGTTGGCACTTTTTGGTGCTAAATTGACTTTAATTTGTTGTGGCATTTGTCAATTTAATTTTTCTTCACCAAATCTCCGAAAATAAAACTCGAAAATCTCCCCGGATTCTTCCTTTACTAATTTCAGCATATTACAATCACAAATTGATCACCCAAATTTAGGGCAGCAAAGTCTAATTTGCTGCTATGTTTGAAGCTAAAAAAGGAGAACTTCTCAGTAAGAAATGTTTATAAAATTTCACATTTAAATTTAGTAAAAATTATTAAAAAGTAATATTTTTTGTGGCAAAAATCTATTCACAAATCCTATTCTAAAATCCAAACAATTGATATATTTGTGGGTAAAATCCGTTAATAAATTGCAATAAAAATCCATAAATTTCCAGACGGTTGGACACACTTTCCATTTGAATTTGTTTATTATGTCAAAACTCAAAAAGTAATTTAAAAATAACTTTCATTGATGGAATGTTTCTTAAATAATGTTAAATTTAATTTTACTTCTTTTTTACTTACAATGGAACCACCCGAACTGTAAGTCGGAAAATGATATGTGTTATATACCATTGGATAGAGCAAGGTTGACTTCTATTGTAAATTTTTAATATACGCCCCCATAGGAAGAAACCAAAAGTTATGAGGCCTCAAAAACGAAATTTTAGGCCTACGGGCCGATTTCCAACCATTTTCACTTTCTATTAATTCCAAACCTTTACATTTTATTATATTTTTTGCTTATTTTTACTAAAGAAGAACTATTATAGTTTTTTTTACTCTAAAAAATGGTTCTTAAAGTATTTAGTTATATTATACATTAATTAAAATTATTTATTTTTATGTTGTATTTTGAACCCGAGCTCCTAAAATGCGAATTTAACCAACTGAGCCACCAATTTAAAGCGAAAACAAAGCCAAAATTTCACTTTTTGGGATCCCATAACTTTTTAGTTTCTTCCTATGGGCATGATATTAAAAATTCTTAATAGAAATCGACCCTGCTCTATCCAATGATACCAAATTTATATATGTTTTCCGAGTTATAGTTCGGGTGGTTTCCCTTGTTAGACTTTTTGTTTTTCTTTATGTTTTTTCCATTTTTGCAATAATTTTCGGTTCGTTCTTATTTTCCAATTTAACCTGAACTTAGTTAGAATTTTTCTTTTCATTTCCAGTTTTCTCAGTTTTTTCTTTAATTACCTTAAATTTTTTGTGTCTTCTTTCTCTGCTTTTCAATTAATGTGTTCTTTTTCTTTTATGTATTCCTCCATTTTCGTGTTCTTTTTTAGTATTTTTTTGGGGGCACTGATTTCCAGAGAAGGGATTTTAAGACATAAGTTTTGGCGCTTCTGCATGAACTTTTTTAACGGTCTAAAAATTCCCAAAAATACACCCCATAAAATAATAAATTTTTCATAAATTATCTCCCAAAATTTCATTTTTCCAAATAATTTTTTATCATTTTTTTTTCAAAAAAAAAACTAGAATAAGTGCTAATTTGTGTGCTTTTATTCCATTTTCATGCCTTTCTTATGCCTTTTTTCACAGTTTCCGTTTCTATTTTAGGTGCAGAAAATTTCATTCCTAAAATCTGCTTTTTTGTTAGCTTTCGACTGTTCCTTTCGAGACACAGTTCTATGCTGCTCGAGAACCTTGGCTAAAAAATGATCGCACTTTATTGGAATTTTCGATTTCGAATCCGACCTGGAAAATGCGACTGGATTTTTTGGGTTCATTCGTGAAAAATTTTGATTTCCGATTCGGCACTAACTTTTATGGGTGTATTTTCATTTTCTGCATTGCGGCGGCTTTTTCAAAACGTTTTTATTTTCCGTTTCTTTTATTCATAATGCCAATAAATAACAATGTCAAAACTTTTCATGCTAAATTTAAATCCCAATCAGTCAGTCCCTTAAACATTCATTCGTTTGTCGTGCCAAATTTGGTTGCCAATTGCCCTCAGAAAGGGGCGCACTGATTGCCGGCCCAAATAGCTGAGATGGTTGTTGTCGAAAAAGTTGGCCAACTGAATTTGCTCATCAAATGCCGCACATTTGTCCGTGCGCGCGTCACAGAAATGTTCGGCGAGGTCAAATTGGACACATTTTGGACAGTTCAACAGACGGAGACGGGCATAGGAAAAGCGATTTGTGACGTAATGCTCCTAAGAAAATTGGCAGTGTTTTGTAAATTGGCACGGGAAGGCGAGGATTCCCCGACGAGGGCAAAACAATGAAAAAGGAAGTGCCAAAGAGATTAATGGCAATTAAAAAAATAAAAAATATTTTTTTAAATCAGTAAAATTTAGAAAACGGAGGCAACGATTAACAAGCTTTACCCGAAGCGATAGTTGCAGGTCGCCAAGCGGAGCGTGTTGCCACAACCGTTTGGCCAACTCTTTGGCCACGTCATGTTTGAATTGCAGTGTTGGGGCCGAGACGAATATTCGGTTGCTGACGAATTTTTGAAAATGCCGCAATTCATGGCGAAATGCTTTCAAAATTTCGTCATTTTTTGTAGTCCCATTTTCATTAAATGGGACATTCAGAACTTCATTATACCACCTAAAATTTAATATAAATGTTAATTTTAATCTTTCGGTAGTTTTGATGGTTTAAAAAATCGTTATAAATTCACAGCAAACAAAAAATTGTTAATTAATTAATTATTTTAATAAGCGAACAATTTTTTAATTTAAAATATGTAAATTAATAATTATTTATATTATTTCCTTTCTATTTAAATGTACTACCGAAAGACCATAAATACAACGTCCGGTTTGGTCTGTTCTACGATATTCCTCACAGTACGTGTGAAAAACGGGCACGGAATGATATGGCCGGGGTCGAAAGGGATCAAATGCTCGGGCATGGCGATTGGCATACAGCCTATGAAATACTATATAAATATAATACTTCGTCAAGACAGACCTAAAAAATAGAGAATTTGTTGGAAATTTACTAATTTTTTTCAATGGATTAAAAAATACCATAAAAATAGAAAATTTAATTCTAATATGTAATTTCAATGTAAAAAATTCTCATCGCAAAAAACATTATACATTTGTTAGGTGTCTTGTAACAAAATAATATCCAATTTTGTAATTTTTTAGGATTTGCTCACATTTGATATATCAAATCAAATTATGCCTAAAAGATTTTTGATTTTTAAAATAAAAATATTCCTTTTTGCTAAAAAAACAATTTTCTGGTTTTAGGACAATTGTTGCGGATTTTTGTCCCCGGTTTTGTCCTTTTTGCCTCGCTTACCCGGCATTGTAAATACTTGAAAATCGTGGTAATAAGCATTCATTTCCTCTCCCAATTCACGCGCCACCACATCGGCATGACTGTTGCCGACAAGAAGGACAGTGCCATTCCCGGTCCCCTGAAATTTCAAAACAATTTCAGTTTAAGGTTTTCGATTTATAAATATTTTTACTACTTAAACTAGAGTTCGACTTATTGGAAAAGCCTGTGTCTGTATTCCCCGGTTTATTCTAAAACCTATTTAATATTCAGAAACCAATAATTATTAATAATTTATTTAATAATTTTTCTTGAATGTGTAAAATCCAAAATATTGTAGTACAGAAAATAGGAAAAATCCACGTTAGCCGACCAGGAAAAAAAACAATCTGTACAGGCATTAATTACTCTTTTTGAATTACCTTAACTTTACGGTCAATAACAAATTTTAACAGATTTTGAGGTGTTTTGTTCCCTTCTTGTACTAATAATTGCTTTAATTGTTTTGTCCATCGCTCCGTCCGTTCTTCTCCGGGTAGGATTTTATAACGGTCCTTAATTAATTTATATTTTATTAAACTTTAAAAATTAGTTAAATTTGGCTGTTTCTAACAAAATTATCAAGTGTTGAATCTACAAAAAAATTGATGGCGCAAGACATAATAAGTCATTTAAATTGTTGTTGATTTGTGAGTGTGACATTTCTTACCTCAAAAGTGGCACTTTGTAACAACTCGTTCATCTTAATCTTCTCGTACAGTGACAAAGTGTTGACCAATCGTTTCCGACTTTCCACGTTCTGTTGGGTTTCAAATTAAAAAATAAATAAATATAATAAAAAGGCAAAGTTTATTTATATGTATTTTATTTTTTAAATAGACACTTTCCTCTGATGTTCGCTGTACCTGCAATTCGTTGATGATCATCTTCGTGAAGTTGGTGTCCAGTGTTACCGCGCGTTGCCCAAGCGAACCATCGTTGTCTTTTTCGGTAGCGACTCGCTGAAAATAGGAAAACCATAAGAAAAAAAAATAATGTAGAGATAATTATTTTTAAAAATTCTTAAAAATAAACAGAATAAAACTGAAAAAATTGAAATTTAAAAATATAAATGTTTCCGTTTTAAATTGTACCTCAATTTGGCCCGAATAATAAGTGGGCAGAACGATGAAGAAGCAAAATGTGTAGAGCAGTCCGATCACCAACAAAACCGAGCAGAAATTGGGCAGTCGACGAATGTGTGCGTCCAAAGCACGGTCCAAGAGAAGTGCCAATGTCAGCGTAAGAAAAAGGGTGAAAATGCCATCGAAAAATTTAAAATATTATATATATTTTAAAAATTGCTGTTAAACTTTTTGGAGAGAAGTGGTCAACTGTGAAGAAGTATTTGATGAACACAATGACCGGCCAATGCACCTTCAAAGCGAAATGGTGGAGACGCCGTAATCGGAAAACATTTCGAGGGACTTACCAAATACCTGAAAATTATTTCAACTTTAAAAACATGATAAAATATTGAAAATGACAAAACTAAACGGAAATTATTATGTGCTTATTTGCTAATGATGAGAATGTGTTTAAATTAGTCTCTTTTTCGTGGCACTTTTTCGGACGGAGAATGGAATTGTTTAACCACTTATGATTTTTTAACGGAATGAAATTTCAAAGTATGAATTTATTTTTGCCACCCACCAGATGTAGGAAAGGTCGCCAAGCTGTACGGCAAGGAAATTGGTCAGCAACGGGGACGCTGGCCATGCTGTCATGCCGTTGTGCTGCTGATGGTGAACATGAAGCTGTGCAGCAGCCAAAATTACGGCAAAAGTGTTTTGAAAAGGCACAACAATGGACGGAACGCCAAATGGGGCGAACAGCACACAGAGAAGCAGAAACAGCAACAGATGAGCAGCAGCAGAACGCCAGAGAAATTGTGCCAAATTGTCTATTCAAAACGAGCACTTTGCAAAAAAGCTCCAAAAGAATTTATGTTTTAATATATTTTTGGTATTTGGCTTGTAATTTGAAGAAATTTAAACGCTTTTATGATCCTTAACCTGGAAAAAGACTTCACTTGAATATTAATTTTCTACTAAAAAAAAATCATTTGCAAATTATTTTTCTAAGGAAATTACATTTTTCCGCTTTCATTTCACATACTTTTCACTTCCTCAGCCTCCTCCTGCTGCGGTTGTTGTTGTTTTTGACCAGCAGCTAATGATGATAATGATGATGATGGGATGCTTAGCGAAGCATTTGAAAATGGTGGCACCGGTGGCGGTGAAGCGGCGACGGAAGGTGACGCATTTATTGCTTGGATTTGTGCTGGAAGTGGTGCCAGCGAAATGGCACTATTTTTTACATTTTCTATAATAAATATTATGAAAAACTTTAAAAAACTACAGTTAGTGGATATAACGAAATTGGGCCACAGACCCATTTCTCATAAAAAGGTCTTTCTGTTCCGACCTTTGTCAGCACTTTGTTGGCCATGTCCCAGCACATAAGGCCAACCAATTTGGTCAACGCTTTCCGCTGTCTCATTTGTTTCCTTTTCATTTTGTTGGTCGCCGGTGTTGAAAAAATGGACCAAAATTCCGGCAAAAAATTGCCACAGGCGACAAAACATAAGGCCAAAAGAGAGGGCAGGCATTACAGTAGTGAGCAGTTGTTGTACAATAACCGATGCAAGAAGTACGGTGGAGCAGAAGAAATGGCGCAGCAAACGGCGGTGTAAGCCGCGAAGTGACAGCAGCAAAAGCATGGCCAACGGGGCGAGCAGGTAAAATTGCATTTCCACGCCAAGGGACCAACAGTGGAGGAAGGGACGGTAGGAGAACACCTTTTGGGGACGAACGAAATTGGGTACTGTAAGCAATACTGTAGTAGCATATTTCGATTATGGCTTCTACTCCTAATTCTTTTTGACACCAACTTTGCATTGGTTTTTGCTATAGATCATGTCTCTAAATTGAGTGTCAAAAAGCGTAAACAATTTGAATTTTTGGCAATAGTTCAAAATTTATTTAAAATGGCCAAAACATTTAATTCTGACCTAAAGACCAATTTATGAATAAAATTTTGCTATTTTTGAGTAAAAAAATCTATTTCAAAATTACCTCTGCGAAATAGTCGTTGTTTTCAAACACCGGTTGGATATTTGCGACGAATGCCAATGCCCAGTACATGTCAAAGCGTGCCTTTTGGAAGTCCGAGTCGAGCATTATTGTTCGAGAAACGCTACAAATTAATAAATTAATAAAACAATTTGACGAATTTTGTGGTTACCTCAAAGTGCCACAAATGACTGCGACATACATTGGCACAATTCGCTTTACACGACGGGCATAAAACTGGAACAATTTGTTCCGAATTTTATCTGATTTGGCGCCACAACATTTGCCAGAAAAATTTGCTAGACAAACGGCCATCAGATGACCAGAAATGACGAAAAACCTAAAAACGAGTTAAAAATGTTATTTAACTGAGTAAGATAAAACAACACGAAAATCGAAATGCTTATGGAAGAGAAATTCCGATATTCTCAGAACTTTTTAATATTTAATGCTTTTTTCAGAGATTACCGACGGAGTGAAATTATAATCAAAAAATGATTTTTTCTAATTGAAACTTTGTCGTATTCTGACATTATGCTTTAGGAAAAAACTTATTTTAATTATTTTATTTTTACTGACACGTCAACGCCGAGAAACCCATTGGGAAAATGTGTAGGCCAAATATGGTAGAAAATGACTGCCAAAATGGAGACGGTGCGAAGTCCTTGGATGTCGGCACGTTTCATTTGGCATAAAATTAGATAATTTAATTATTTTCTATTTTAGTTCTAAAATTAAATTTTAAATATTTCTCAAGCAATAATCTTTTATTTTTTAAATTAATGCATTTATCTTTTTAATTCTTTATCTTTTATGTGAATTAATTAAATGGTTTTGGTTTTTGACTCCGATTTATTTAATAAATGTAAAGACGATGGTGCAAAATGAAAAATGCAAGTAAGTGGTTCGGAGATGATTTGAACAAAATTCAAGTGCCCTCGGGCAGTGTTCCTCAAAGAACAAGTTGAATTTGGGCAGCGAAATGAATGGCATCACTCTTTAGCCGATGATGAAATGAAATGGGTCAATTTTTAAATTTTCGTGTGGGAGAACATTGAAGAAGCCCCAAATTTAGAGCGCAATTTTCAGCGATTAATTGGATTAGAAATAATAATAAATAAAAAATTTTCCGTCTGTTTTTGACCACCTCCCCACCCCCGCCGTCAGCAATAAATTCCGATCATTTTGTGTGCGACTAATGGGGGAAGAAAGTCTGGCGCTGGGAATGAACAAAATGGGAATGCGCGACGTTCAAAACCCAAAAAACCGCCAAAGCGCAACATTTGCTCCAAATTGTTCATCTTCGGACGAATAAAATTTAAATGAAAAATGTAAATTACGAAAATTAGCCGATAGACGCCACTAAGGTTCTGAAAATTTAGATCGAATTGTCTAAAAATTCAAAAGCCTAAAAACACACAACTTATATGGGCAAAATCTAATGAAAATCGTATTAAATTGAAAAATATGCCCCGGCGAAATATTTCGGAACAGTTTAACTCAAAACTCTTAAAAAATTATAAAAATATATCAAAAGCCTTATAGGGGTAAAAGAATAAAATCTTAAGCTACAAATGTTGATGCTAATTCCTCATCACTTTTCTGTCGCGTAAATTTGTCAAATAATTACCGCTACTGCTAATCCGCTAATGTTACTAAAAATCGCATTAAAAATGGATGAGCGAAAGCAATAATTAATTTTATCATTTTAACCAGAGATCATTGAAAATATATATCATACAAATTATTTCTTCTAACATGTTTAGTCGCGTAATTATATTCTCATTGGTTACATCAATTAATTAATTATCTCGTTTCACCAAACTTGTCGTGGATGTTGAAGAGAGCATGTCTGAAATGATTTTCCATTAACATAAATGATAAATTCAGATTCAATTTTCTAATTGATTATAATTTTTACAAAACATATGTATAATAACATTAAGCAAAAGCATAGCAAATAAATGAAAATGACAAGGGATAGTAAAAAAGAAAAGCTGAAAGATTACCGAAATTTTTCTGTTTTAGTCTTTGCTAAAATCTAAAAATTTTCGAAATGAAAAGCCGAACAAAGCTTTATAATTCCAAAGCGAAAATAAAATTAGAAATGGGGCACAACAAACAGACAAAATTGCCCAATTAAGCGAACCCAATGAAACATAACACAAAAATACACACACTTTGTGCTTCACTCGTTCTCCTCATTTTGGACGAGGCCGGCAGCCGAAGAAGAAGCAGAAGTGCCATTGAAGACGAACTGTTGCTGCGCATTCGGGGGATTGGGTCGGAAGTCAAAAGTGCCAACATCGACCGGCGAATTCCACGACAGACAACTCGCCTTGTGCCGTTGCTCTTTGCCCACACTGATGAGAAACAAAAAATTTATGCGGAAAGCGAACGAACCAAAGGAAGAAGCAATTTTAAAAGAATTTTGAAGAAAATTAAAAAATTTTTGATTTTTTTTTTGAAAAGCGAGGCACAGACAGAAGGATAGTGATAAGGCAAAACCAATCATAAAAGCGGTAAAATGAAGATAAAGTTTTTCTGCATTTTTGCGGACCTTTGGCCGCCACTCCACGACAATTTTTTGAGCCATTTGGCATTTTCTGCCGATTGTGCCGAAGGAGACTGGCAATTGTTGTTCAGCGATGAGTTACTGTCATTGTTGTTGTTGTTGACAGCAACCGCTGATGAGTTGGAGAGAACGGCACGCAATGGCACTGAAAATTTGATCATTTCACCAGCACAAAAAAATAATATTTTAGCGAGAATTAATTGCATGCTGCTTGAAGATTATACTTGAAATCATTTTTAATTGTATTAATTAAAGCAGACAAATGGACATCAAACGATTAAATTTGCACTAATTGTAAGCTGAATCAAAAATTCCATTTCACCTTAAGCAAAGCTTTGCGCACATCAAAAAATGAAATATATATTTAATTATTTTGCCTTATTTAATCTTGAAATTTAATTAAAATTCAAATAAATTATCAATATTAAACAGTCAAGTTATTTTCACAAATTCTTTTACCATTCTTTGAGTTGGACGAACTGTTCGCGGAATCCCCTGCAAAAAATCCACTTTCGTCATTGGCAAGAGGCGCAGCAATTTGCTAACATTGGGGGGGGGGGATATCTTGGCTAACATTGATTAACGGGTAATATCTAATTATTAAAAAAACTAATTAATTAAAAGTTACGATTGTGCTGTGTTGTGATGATGAAGAATGTTTTGATTGCTGAAGCTCCGTCGTCGAATCTGCCGAACCCACCGACGATTGTGAGGAAAGTTTTCGAAATCTGAAAAAAAAATATTTAATAAGTCTTTGCATCATTAATTTGCCTTATTTAGGGTAATTAAATATATATTAAAAAACTCACTCAGTTTTTCTGGGCCTTATCGCATTTTGATGCTGATTCTGCGACGATTTCTTCTGTGTATTTCTATGAATTTGTAATGATTTAGTGACGACTAATAATTATATTTTAAATAGTCATTGTTAAATATTCAGATATTTATTTATATATTTATTACTTTCGGCTGTTCTGCAGAACAGTCGAAAAATGTTCGACCAAACGCTGAAAAGACAATGAATTATTATTATTAATTATTAACATAAGAATAAATTAATTAAAATAAAATGCTTTCAATTTTATTAAAATTAAATTTGTGAAAATCTTTATTCACCTTAAAGCGACGGATTGGGCCGGAAACTAAAGTAAACTGAACCACAAAATACTCGTGAAATGAAGCAGAATCAACGGCATTTTGTTGCTGCGGGACGACAATTTCCACTGGAGAAATTTTCGTATTTATTTATCAGAAAATTGCTTAATTATTTTATTTTTCGTGCCTTGAAATTTAACTCCACGTGAAAATCCAATGTATGGGCTTCTTTTGTACTCGACTTTGAATGAATGTTGCCCAATCACTGAGTGATTAAGCTCATGAATCTAAATATATAATAATAACATTTAATAAAAAAATTAATTGATTTATTTTTAACCGTCAGAAATAGTCGAATAAGTTCGGCCTTTATTTCGGACAACGTTTTGCCGGATACAGGAACACATTGGATATCTTGAGAACAAAATTGATGTTACAAATACAATTTGTTTCGGATTAATTAATTCATTTTAAGGCTCAAACAAAAAATTGGGCTGACCCGAGAAAGAGCAAAAATAAGAATAAGAAATTCACTAAGAAATTTGTAAAATGTAAAAAAATTTAACGAAACCTCAAAGTTTCTAATAAATTTCTGATAATTTTCGTGGTTGGCAATCGTAATTCTGAGGCCCAAAAAATTTCAGAATTAGGAATTCGGGATCGACTCCCATCCCGTTGAATACTTCATTTTGATTTCATTATAGCGAAAGACAAAAAAGATTTAAAATGTTTAAAAATAACAAATTTTTTTAAAATTTTTTCCCCACATATGCTTTACCTTCTCTGTCCGCTCCAGCAATTGACAAAGAGCCGAAAAATGACTTTTTGACGAGGCTGAAGAGAATGGATCAATGAAAGTGTGTATAAATGTGTTTTGTTCTGCTTCCCACTCATTCGTTGAATTAATTGTGCTGTTGCACTCCAAGTCGGAGGCGTCCATCGTAGAAATGGGCGACCCATTGCCACTGTCTCCGGCACTAAAAATTTAAATGTTAACAAATAAATTTTTAGGAATTTAAGGGCTAAAAATTAATAAAATCAGTTGGCATCACTGTGGCGATACCCTCATTAGCAGATTTAATCATAAATATTACGGGCATTTCATATTGTCGACCTGTATTTGCGGTGGAACCGAGGCGTGCCGAGGATGGAGTTTCGGATTGTGTTCGAAATTTTGGATCGCCATGGGCCCGCTTTGTCCGTCCCGTGGTGTTGTTGCAGCGGGTTGGTGATAAAATTTGATGAGGAGGCATTCGAGGGCGGGCCGACCAGCGAATTGGAGGAAGTGGCCATGGACGGGGTGGCACTCAGCGAATGGCGCGACTCGTTGGACATTGGCACCGTCGTTGCGCCATTTTCATGCCTTGCCACTAAAGCATTTTCATTTTCCATCAATAAAGCCATTGTACTCTTTTAAAAGTGTGTGAAACCGAAATGATCATTTGTGCGGTTTGACCACAGGTTTTTGCCTTACTCGCGACATGCGGCACAACCAATGGATTCGCAACGCTTTGCTGCGTCTGATGGACCCCGATCAAAGATCGGGCCGCCGTTGTGCTGCTGCTAATTGACGTGACATTTGTGTGATTGTTCGAGGTAAAAGAAGTGCCGCCGCACAATTCGATGCTGTTATTATAGCTTGCTGAAACAATTTGTTGGTAATTAAGATCATTAAAAATGTCAAACTTGTGCTGCTGCTGCCACCCTTCACCGAAAGGAACGGACGCGGCGAAGGATGGGGTGAACATTCTGGCGAACCACTCAACGAGGACTGCCTGCTCCTATTGTACCTTAAAATAGGGTGCCAAAGTTCGATTAAATAGCTTTAGGTACAAAAATCGAAAAATGGGGACCTAAAATCGGACTAACAGAAACCGCTTAAACGTACAGATGAACTCATTAACCATTCTTTTAATTTGTCACTGATCATTTTGATCGGTCAAAGGAAAACTGATCAGACAAAAGTACAACACCTAATATTCTTTCTTCTTAACAATTGGTGTCATTAATATTAAGCTCTTTTTTAAATCAATTTAATTTTTGCCCACCTGTTTCTCCTCGCATTCATTGGCGATCCGTCCGCTCTTCGGGCGGACAACGGAAATCGTGGCTTTGTCTGATCGATTCGCTTTCGCGGCGGGTCAATGATGTTCAGTGCCGACCCACGATGCACAACTTCAAGTTCGTCTTCCCTAAATTAAAATTATTTTCATTTTTAAATTAATGTTAAGCGTTGACTTTGCGGGACGACGCCGTTTCCGGTCGAGAAGAAGAAAATACACCTAAAATAATAGGATATTTTAAAATTTATTATGAAAATATTCACTTACAATTTTTTCTGTGTTATGTTTTGGTGAAAGAAGTTCCGTCACGAGTTTTTCCTTGTCTTTAAAGCAGCCTAAGTTTGTCATATGTCTGAACACGTCCGGGTCGATGTTTTCTTCGTTTGGAATTATGTGGGTCTGAAAAATCAAAAAACTTTGAATGAACAATTATAATTTTAACATTGAATTATAATTTATTTTCAAAAAAGGCATAATTACTTCAACCACTTGTGCTACCGGCATTTCCAATTCAACTTCGCCTTTTGTTGAACCTGTTACCCTAAATAGTTAGAAATTTTTTTATGAATTTTACGAAATTAAAAATTCAAAATTCCTTATACTGACCACGGGTGCTTCAACACTTCCTGCAACGAGATTCTTTTTGCCGGATCGACTTCGATCATCGAGCGCAAAAGAGTTTGGCAATCGGCGGGCACAAAATGAGGGATATGGAAAAGGCCCTTTTTGACTTTCTCCAGCAAATTTCGCAAATTGTCGTCCTAAAAGTTAATAAATATTAAAATAAAAATAAATTCATTTCTTTTAAATAATACTGGATAAAACATTTAATAATAATGATGATAATTTTTATTTTTCGCTTACGTCAAAGGGCAAGGCACCAACGAGAAGAGCGTACAAAATTACCTTAATTAAGCACAATTTGTTGGCACAAATTGTTGCAAAATTACCCCGCAACTCCAAACGTCGGCTTTACGTCCATCGTATTTCTCTCCCTGAAATTAAGGAGTTAATTACATTCAAACATTAATCACTGTTAATATTAATAATAAATTACCCTAATCACTTCTGGACATGCGTAGTGAGGCGATCCTTTTTTAGGGAAATGCTTTTGAATTATTGGCACAATAAAAAATATGTTTAATAAAATACACTGACCACAACTCGTCTCTAACATTGAGCCATCAACTTGGAGTGAGGCCATCCCAAAATCGGCAACCTAAAAGGCATTAAAAATGTTAATTTTCGGCTTCGGTCACCTTTATGTTATTCCGTTCGTCAAGCAACAGATTCTCCGGCTTTAAGTCACGATGGCAAATGTTGTGGGCATGGCAAAAGTCTAATGAAGTTAAACGCTTTTTAAAGGGTAATTTGTTAATAATTACCTATGGCTGAAATGATTTGTCGGAAAAATTTGCGCGCTTCCTTCGCCATTAGACGGCCTTTTTTGACCAAATAATCGAACAATTCGCCTAAAATTGCTTTAATGAATTGGGTTTGATGTGAGTTTCACCTCCCGACACATGTTCCAGCAGTAAATAAAGGTACTTTTTGTTTTCATATACATCAAACACTTAAAGAATGTGTAATTAATGAAAAAATTAAATTAAATAATAATTATAAATTTAAAAAAAAAACATTGCAAAATGTGAGGGTGCTCAATTAGTTTCATAATTGCAATTTCCCGTTCAACCTTAAAGGAGTCATAAAAATGATAAATAAAACAAATTTAATTTGTTACATACTTTTTGAAGCACCGATTCGTTGAGTTTTTCCTTGAATTTAAATATGCCAATTTTATTTACTTTTAAATGCCAATTACGAATTACTTTGTTTACAATTTTTACTGCAACTTTTTTTCCGGTAATGCAATGGGTACCCGTTTTAACCAAGCCTGGAATTTATATTACATATTTAATGAATAAATTAGTTTAATGTTTATAAATGCACCTGTTTGCCCTTTCCCCAATGTTTTTTCGAGTTTGTACGCTCCAACCCATTGGATTTGCGACATTATGGACGATGCTAAGTTGCAATTACCTAATTAGGGAACCAATTAACATTTGGGAGCAACTTATTAATTTTATTTTTGAAGTATTTAAGTATTGCCTTATAAAAGTCAATACAATCCCGCAAATACGGCATATTTATTTACCAATTGTTGTTGCGTTTGCTTGCGTTACGCCCGCGGGCAACTTTTGTTGTGGCCCAGCACCCGCAGAAGGGGCAACAGAAGCCGAATTGGCGGACGAATTCGCACTCATTGCTTGGCTTAATTCGCGGTTCACTGTCTTCAGTTTGTCATTGAATTCTTCTGAAAGCACGGTCATAATAAATTACATTAATCCATATTTAATAACTCTTTTCTTATGGATGGATGACAAATTAAATATTAAATCTCCAAGAATCTCAGCCACTAATCCCGAATAGTAAAAGCTCAAAAATGAATTCTCCGATCAGCAGTTTATCACACCCCAAAATGTTTTTATTTAATTGCTTTTGTCTACATTTGGCCGTCATTGTCCTATTTTTTTATGAAACCTTACCGATAAAATCTTTTATGAACACAAACATAAATGGAGAAAGAGAAGAATTCAAAAGTCCCTCGTCAACATTTAATATGACATTAATTATCTAAATTAACATCACAAATATTGCTATATAAATGGAATGGGGAGGGGCGACAGAAAATGTAAGCTTTTGAAAGGAATTTAATGTCGAATTAAAGGCATGAATCATTCTTTTTCTATTAAATAATTAGCTTCATTTTATTTAAATTTCATTTTGCAATTAAAATTGGTAAAATGAAATCTCTTTAATCTGACACTTCGTGACACATGGATTGGATTTTGGATTGGATTGGGCGAGGAAGGGGGCGAATTTGGCCATGCTCTCTTATCGTCGCTATTTGTTGGCCACTGCACTGCTTATCGGACATCGTCGACAAGCAGCAACCGCTGCCGCCGCGGTGGCGCCGTCCGTGCCTCTGCCAATGCTTTTGCCCCCCAAAAGTGCCATTTGCGCCTGCTGTGTCTGACATCGCTTTTCGCGGTGTCTTCCTCTCGCAGAGAGCAAAGAAGCCGGTCGTAGGAGCGTAGACAGTGTTAAATGCTGAAGAAAATGCGTGGGAATGGTGCCGGACCAACCGACCGACCAAACAACGCATTGACTGGCCCACACAACGGACCGACTGAGTTTGGCCCGAGGAGAGGGAAAAGCTAAGCGAGGCTAAGAAATGTTAGCCGTCCCCGGAGGGCACGAAATAAATCAATTGGAGAACCATTGACAGCAGCGCACAACCGCAGAACAGAGCGGACGAATGCTTCATCATTTACTGGCTGAGAAGGAGGGAGGGGAGGGGGGAGGAAGGAAGAAGCAATGTTGAAGTGCTGCGCTTTTGTAGGGGTGAGAAATTGGAATTTTAAGCGGGGGGGGGGGAAATGATGATGATGGTGATTGTGATGATGCTAAGTGGCGTTAATATTATGCATTTTAAGATTTGACAAATGATAAATTGGTTTTTAAAATTTACAAATAAAAAATAATTAATATGCATATAAAACAAATAATAAAATTTTATGAACATAATAAATATGCCTTTTAGAACAGGGATGGGACCCGTCCTTGAATGGCAAGGGCGTCCTTGAATTGGACCCTCTCACTTGAACATTTGAAAATATCGTGCTGAGTCGATCCACAAAAAAACTCAGTGATTGATAAAATAATTAAATTTAATTATAAATTGGTGGCAATTAATTTAATTATACGATTAAAATTTAAATATAAATTAGAAAAGAAAATATAAAATTCGCCATTTTAAAATGCTTCCGAAGTAAATAAATAAATGGATGAATGAATTTGATGCATTGCTGCTTCAAAACTTAGAATTTCAAGCCATTCTATTTTATTATATTCTTTTTTCAATTTTAAAATTTCATGCCGTTAATTTTTGTTTACCTTTTTTTTTGCATTTTCCTCCCATAGATGACAAAAAAAATTTGTGCAAAAAATTTAGAACAAAAATTGCGAATTTTATATTTTCTTTTTTAATTTATATTTAAATTCTAATCGTATAATTAAATTCATTAACACCGATTTATATAATTAAATTTAATTATTTTATCAATCACTGAGTTTTTGTGGATCGACCTAGCACCGAAAATATTAATAACGAGCACTCGAAAAAACAATTTGATGAAACTTCCCGTTATGTCCTTGGAATCAGTATACCCGTCCTTGGGAAGAGGTTTGGACGATCCCAAGAAAAGGAACCACCGCAAAACTAAAAAGGAACAGAGAAAATGTTCGTGTTGGTCCATTTTATTCTGCCACAATGCGTATCTTAAATCACAGAATCTTTTTAATTCTTATCAAAAAAAGTTATAAATAATAAATTCTTCAATTTGGTTACACTTTTTCTTAAATCTCTTACCGGCACGGAACAAAAAGTGTGAATTCTTCGTTTCCAGAGAAAGAGGGTTCCATCATACGTATTTTATGATATTTTTCAAAAATTTCCAATTTTATTTAAATATTCAATTGGAATTTGAACGAGTTTTTGATATTAATTTCAAAATAAAAAGCTTTAAATTTTCATTTTCGTTGTTTTGACGCTTAAATGGATTAGCATCATTTGCACAGATCGGCAGGGTATTCTCGAGAGTCTCGGATCATTCGACGTCCCAATGCATTAATGTGCTGGATAAAATATGCAAATTCCTTCCCCAATTTGCGACTGAATTCATTCCGATGATCCGAAATGTGTTTAATAAAATATTTCTTTTCAAAATTTTCTGGTATTTTTAATTAAATTGCAAAAAATAATTTCCTCCCATTTTTTCTTCCTAATATTGGCTTTATCTTTTGAGATGTCAAATAAACGATGTTTATCAAAATGATTATTTGCATTTTTTGTTTTGTTTCATTCCAGAAGTGCAATTTGCATGGGCAAATGAACAATTCGAATGTAAATGCACCACTCTGAGATGAAATAAGGACAAATGCGCAAACGGACAGTGACCGAAAGAAAATTTTAAGAATGGTTGAATAATTATGATGTCATAATTAATAAGCTAATAAAGGAAAAACCGGCAGAACGAAAAGCAAAATGGCTAAATTGAAGAACAAATGGTCGGTTTGTGTTGTGAATTTACTTAATTTTTGAGTATATATAAAGCATAAATTGAGACATATGTAAGAAATTAGTCATCTCAATTTTTTAGTTATTTAATGCATGAGAAAATTTCACTAATTGTTCAATTTGCATTATTTTGTTTATAAGCTAAATAAAAAAAAAAATTTTATAAAATGTAAATGATGGAAACTTCATTTGTTCAGTGAAGGATTGAACCACAGCAGCGGTCAGTGACATTTATTAGAGACCGGCACCGGATTAAGTTTTGCCTTTTTTAATTTTTATTAGGATCTAGATTTCTGGGTCCCATTTTGCCGGGACCAAGGAGGGACCGGATTTCTGAGACGGAATCGGACAGGTCCGGACAAAAATTATTTTAAACAGGAAGTGATACTGACACTGGTCAAAACGTGGTGAGTCGAAGTGTCAAAAGTATCGATGATGGGTGATCGAAGAGGCGGGTCATTTCAGTACAGAAAATTAATTTAAATAATTAAATTAATTAATTCGTTTATAATTGAATAACAATCTTTTAATAATAAATATATTTGGCTCTATTTTAGTAAACACGACCCTTCAAAAAAACGAGACCATCAAATAATTTGACAAATTTAATGCAACCCAACTTTTTTTACAAGCATCTAAATTAAGCATCCGTGGTATCATTTGATAGCCCTAAGTGTCCTCTATTTTCCTGTAAAATTTCAAACGATTTGGTTGAGTTTCAAAGAAGTTGTGGCTTGTAAATTTCAAAAATTGGTTCCTTAAATATTTTGAAAAGTTTCCCAAATTGGAAATGGAACTGAAAGATGTCAAACAGATGAGCATCATTACGAAATATGTGATGGAAACGTGGGTTTAAAAACGAAACGAAAAATAAATTCAAAACTGCACAAAAGTCGAGGGAAAATCCAAATTGCCTATTTTGATTGTGGACAATTTTGAGAAAAAATCAGTTTGGAAATCAGCCAACTGTTCCATTCGGCCGGAATAATTGATATTTTTAAAAAAATCGTCGCTCGTAGCGCAGAAAAATACGCCCTTTAGAAATTCAAAGATGAATTCCATAGCAGTGATAAAATTATGTATAAAAAAATACAATTGTTTTTTTGACAATTTCACTATTTTTCCATCGCCACTCGCGTGCCGTCCTTAATCGGCAACAATCTGTGCCTATTTACTCGGTGTTTATTTGCCTTTTTTGTTAAATCATTTGAGTACCGGCAATGGACGTGGCGAAAAGCAAGGACAGCCAAAAAGGTGCTAGGACGAAGTGAGAAAAGTATCAATGTTCATAATAATTAAATTTAATTATTATTTTAATTTAATTTGCTAAATAACTAATCATAACATAGCTTATACTTAGTCAAATTAATAAAATTTAGTATTTAACGACAGCTCCAAGTATCCTCTACTACTTACATATATTTTTTAAAAATTATTAAAAATTTACAAAAAGTTGTAACCAAAAAAGTACGAAAAATTTTGACTCAACAATTTTGGCCCTAACTTTATTGAAATTCAATAAAATTTTTTGAAATTTAACTGAATAATATAATAGAAAAATCTTTGGGCTATGTAAATAAATAATCAAAATTACATTTTGTTGTTTCAAAAAAAAGTTATGAAGGAATTAATAGTGTCATATTTTTATGGTCATCCAAAAAATGTAAGTTGTTTAAATGCATGAAAATTGTTCAAAGATCAATTAATTTACATAGCAATTGATATTCAAAGATAGCCCAAAGATTTCCCTATTATTCAGTTAAATTTCAAAAAATTTTAATGAATTTCAATAAAGTTAGAGTCAAAATTGCTGAGTCAAAATTTTTCGTACTTTTTTGGTTACAACTTATTGTAAATTTTTACTAATTTTTTTAAAAATTACATATGTAAGTAGTAGAGGATACTTTGAATTTCTCCACATTTGTGCCTTTCTCCGACCATTGCTATCTCTTTGGCCAATCTGTCGATATGTTTAATTGTTTATGCATTTATTCATTTCCATCATTCATAGCATAATTTTCATTGGGATATTCCCCCCCCCCGTCCAATCATTTGCTTTTCCATTGCTTTGCTTCGCTTCGTCGTTGTCATTCACTCCGTCCCCATTAGGCTTGCAGTAATTTTTCTGTTAATCACTTTTTAATACAAAATTTTTGAAAGCACTTTCTCACAAAAAAAAACTGAAAATGCCATTTCATCAAATTCCCAATCAAAAAAACGTTTACAACGGAACGGAAACTCAAGCTGACCAGCAGCAGGGTAAAGAACGGATTAACACTTAATTAACTCATAATTAATTCGTGACCGGAAAATGCGTCAGTGGAAAAAATGCGTTAGTGATACAAATATTTTAATATTAAGTTATGTAGTATTGGTATTGTAATAAGAAGTATAATTTTATAATTATCGTTCTGAATTTCGAACCCCGAACCCGAATTCGAACAAAAAGTCAAAGTCAAAATTTTCGAAATTAGAGTTTTTCTTCAAAATCGGTTTAAATACACGAAAACAAACTGACATCCATCAATCCTTCAATAAGCAGGGGTGCGATCTGTCCTGATTTGGAGGTAGCGACCAAAATTTGTCCTGATTTCTTAAATAAACTCACATTTTTGAAATTTTATGGCATAATGGCACTATTTTATCAAGAAAATATAAGATTTGTGGCAAAATTTAGTTATTTTTGACAAAAATCTGTTAACAAGTTGATTAAAAATCGCAAAAATTTTTCCCTGCGGCGCCTATCGGCACCGCCGGATCCTCCGTCCATCCTCCAAAATTTTTCGAAAAAATGCGCCGCAAAAAGTGTTTTTAAAGCAAAAAAGTCGTCGCTTGACTTTAAAGTTTTTTGGAAAAATGCGCCGCAAAAAATTTTTAAAAATCTGATTTTTTGGGCCCGATGTCCTGATTTTGAAAAATTTTCGATCGCACCCCTGTCAATAAGACATCAGTTATTCCGTTTTTGAACCAAAAATGCTAAATTGGCCGGAATGGATACCGGATTCGTGGTCAGTGACCTCGAAAACGCAAGGAACTTCTTTTTAAGGCAATAAAATTTTCGCTGACGCATTTCTGCTGACGCTTTTTCCACTGACGCATTTTCCGGGCGCCAATTAATTAATGCACAGCGCAATTAAAAATGCTTTTAGCAAAAGTGAATGAGAGTGGCGGACAAAGCGAGCGAATTCGAGACCCAATTGAAATCGGCGACGACGAGCAGCAGCAAATGGTGTGTGGAGAGGCTATTACTGTGCGATCGATAGTTGATAATTTTTTTCTAAATTAAAAAACCTAAGAAAATGACAGAATTTAACAATATTTTTAAGAGTTGTTTTAAATTTTTTTATAATATAATAAACTTTATTAACCAGGGCTCTCAAGTGTCCTTATTTCTAAGATTTTTCTTATTTTCAGGCTTCCCCTAATTTTTTATTTTCGTTTTAATTTATTTTCTCTTCCTCTTGCAAAATTTGAATGTCTTTGTGTTAGCGAAGATTTGAATTAATATTTTAAAAAAATTACCTTTTTATTTATTTTTTTGAGTGTAAATGCCCAAAATGCCTTAAAAATATTCAAAATTTACAATTTTTTTAATTTTTGCTCCAAATCACAAAACTTGGACAATTTTTTTTCATGTTTTTGTTGCGTTTGCTTCGCGCACTATTAGTTTTAGAAAATCTTATTTTTGGGGTAAAAATCTTAGTTTTATAGTTTTAGCCTTTGTCCTTATTTAAAAAAAAACTTGGGAACCCACGCTTTTTGTTTTTTTTCTTATTTCCAATGCGCAATGCCAGAGGCTGTTATATTTTTCGGATTAAATAAAAATGCAAATATTCAATTTAGTTCAATGAAAAACTAGCGAAGACCAAAAATGAACTGAACCACTCTCAGCAAAACAAACTTCTGGAATTAGATAAGGTTGGAGTTTTTATTTAAACAATAATTAAAACATTAATTATTGATATTTATGGACTTCAATTGTTGAAAAATTTATTTTTTGGTCTTGATGGAACTCCGAACAGATTCAAAGGAACGAGCAGTAATGGTCGAAATAGCTGCTTTAGTAGAGGACATTTCCAAGACGACGGACGAGCTGAAGGAGGGCACTTCAGCAGCTGCTGCAAACGGTGGCGGGGAATTAAATGAAGGATCATGAATTATTTAAAATGGATTTAAAAAAAAATTATTTGGTTTTATTTATTAGCATCTGACACTCAAATCGAACAGTTGAAAAATAGCCGGCAGTTGAAGGCACTATGGGAGCGAATTGGTGAACTGGAAAAGCAGCAGGAACAGAAATGGACGACGTACAGTGGTAATATTAGCGAAATATTTAATTGCTAATTGCTATATTTTTTTCATTCAGAAAGAATCGGAGAATTGGAAAATCAACAGAAGCAGCAAATGACAATCTTTCATCAGCTGCTGAAAAACTGCGAAAAATTTTCCGGGTTGGAACATTTTGTCGGTAAAAAATGTTGGCTATAGTAATTAATGTTAATGATTAATTAAAAAATTGGAACCAAAATTAATTAATTCACTTGTCACTGTCACTTAAAATAGTCACTGCGCTGGAAGCACAGCAAATGGAGCAGCAACAGAAGCAAATGCAAATTTCGCAGAAATTTGCTGTGTTGGACAATTTTGTTGGCATTTCGAAGGACCGATTCGGAAATGGTAAATAAAATAATGGATGAAATTAATAAAATAAATTTTATTATCAATTCGCTTATATTTGTAAATATTAAAATTATTACATACTTAATAGATTTGTTCAGAGCTGTTAGAATCTGTTCATCCGAATGTTCGTCCTAACTTTGTTGAGGCATAAAAAGGAATTTGATAAAAGAATAATTTTAAAAAATTAAGAAATTTTCAAATGCTCAAGAAAATTATTGGGATGTTAAAGCTTGTCACAGTGAGCTCGAAATTGGCGGTGCCGAATGTTTGACGGTCCGTCACAAAAGCAAAAAAAGAAATGGTAAAATTTTATTATTCATTTTAACGGTTTGAATAATTGTTTATTTACATTACTTAAAATGATTTTAAATCATTTCCTTTATTAGAATTTTTCTACTCTGTGTTTGCAAAATGTGCCATCCCAAGCTGTGATTCGGGAATTTTCTATTACGAAATTCGAATTTTGCACGTCAAAAAGTATGCTATCTATCATCAAATAAATGATAAGAAATATCTATGAGACCAAATATTTTTTTAGTTTTGCCAGAATTGGCCTCGCCACCAAAGCGATGCCATTGGACCGAAAAGTTGGGAGTTACGCGGACAGTTTCGCATACGGAAACAGTGGTTTTATTTGGATGAACAATTCTTGCTGGATTAATCTGAAAAATGAATTTGGCAATGACGACATTGTCGGATGTGGCATTAACTTGACTAATCGACGGGTCATTTTCACGAAGAATGGACAGCGATTGGGTAGGCAAAACTCATCAAAACCAATTAAAGAATTTTAAAGATACCTCCGATTTGTTCGCACCTGAATCAATTTGGCCGTTGTTTCCATGCATCACTTTGGGTTCTTCTAATGACAAAATCGAGGCCAACTTTGGGCCAACTTTCAAATTTAATCTTTCCAAAACAGAAGTAAAATATTTTTAAAATAAAAATTATAAAAAAACGAATTTATACAATTAAAGGTGTTTTTTTATGACGAGAAACAAGAATTCTTCTTGGATGATTATCACTCCGACTTGGAAATAAATGACAACAAAGTGTATTACGGCAAACGGAATGGAAACGGTAAGTGTACTACGGTAATAAAAAAGATCTTTTCACTAAAGGATGGCGTTCTGTGTTCATGGATTGTCCAATTGCCGGCAGAGCTTTTGATGCCATTTTTTACTTTGAAATGAACGTCCTAAATGTTGAAAAGTAAAATGAAAAAGAATTTAGAGGGGGGGGGGGGTAATTCTGAAGACTTGACACATTGTTAAATCTACCTTTTATATACATATTTATTTATTTTTAAATGTTTGTGATGATTGCTTGAAAATTCTTTAAATTGGTCTTTAAATAAAAATAAATGCAGTTTTTTTAGCTGAAACACCAAAAATTTAATAATTTTTCAAAATATTTTAATGGGCTCGCCGGAACATTTAACAAGATTCCTTCTTCTTTTTTTTATTCACGGCAAAATAACTATATTTAGTATAAAATATTTCAGTAAAAATAAAAATTCAATTTTTTTTTTAAATATTTAAATTTTTTTTAAGGTTTGTCCGCCTCGGATTCGCTCCCAAAAACCAGGCACCAAATGAAGAAAACGAAACGGCCACTTATTTATATCGCAGCGACGGCACTTTGTGGGAGGACGGCACTTTGCTGATTGAAGAAGACCCGGTTGAGCAATTTGTTGCTGGCGATACCGTCGGATGTGGCATTAATTTGGCCATGAGACGAATTATTTTCACAAAAAATGGACGACGGATCGGTCGAAAAAAACAAAATATTTAAGCCAAAGTAATTTTCAAAAAAAGTTTTTAGGTGCCACAATTATGTTGGATTCTCCGCCTGTTGCTGATCCGCTGTTTCCGTTCATTTCTTTGCACGACTTTGGCGATTTGATTAAGGCAAACTTTGGGCCGTCCTTCAAATTCGATCCCTCCGTTCTCTGATGAAAAATTGGAAATAAATTTGATGGATCTTTTTAAAAAGGAACAATAATTTGTATGCAAAAAAATTAAATTAACAATTTCGATCATTTAAAATATTTTAATTTTCCGCTTTTCCATTGGCATTTTTAATTTTGTAAGATTTAATAAAACAATTTTTACAATATAAGGGCTAATTATGTATTTTTCGGGGTTGTTGGTCACAAATTGACATTCATTTCAACCACAAGCCGTTGAGCCAATTCGAACAAAAAGTCTAATTTTAAGAAATTCACAGTCGTGGGTTAAAGCCAATTTAAATCCTGTTGAAAACGATCCAATGGAGATCATTACTGCAATGGATGTTATATTAAAAAAATGTACAGCAGGGCTCGTATAGTTGAGCTCGGTTTCAGCGCATTTTCCATTTTCTTAGTAAATAAGGGCAAATTTTAAAAATCTTTCTTTGTACACATTAAAATTTATTCAGATCCAATAAAAAAAGATATGTAAATTATTCAAATGTTATTTTTCGTCAGAATGTGTTTTTCAAAACCCGATGAGCAATTTCGCCTTAATTAATTTTTGCAACGGGGAGGGGAGAGAGTGGCGATGCTAATAGAAGCCTCCGGATGAATTTTAAATTAGGTAATGAGATTTGTTGACAGAGAATTTTTTCATAAAACGGACATCTTTACATTCATAATTCAAAATGCCGACTTCCAAATACATTATTACATACATTTATATACAAATATTATGAATTCAATTTTAGGGCGGGGATTATATGTATATGCATATTTTTCCTGAACTGTGGAACGCCTTAAAACGTACGAAAAACTTATTTTGTGTAGCTTGCTTTGACACTTCTATGACGAAGTTCACAATATGTATATCGATCGTTGGATTTATATGCATTTTCATGTGCATAGCCAGGCCTGTAACCAAAAAAAAAAAAAAAATTCGGGAGACCGAAGAGCACTGTCTATTTTTTTTGTCCAGTGCTATGATTGAGTAAAATTTAAAAAATTACCCATTTTTCGGAAAAAAATTTATTCTTTCATTTCGGAGGGGGGGGGGGGCAATTGCCCCCCCCCCTGGTCACGGGCAGCCTCAGCCTATACATAGCTCACACATTTGCACACATCCATATTTTGCTGGTCAGTTTTCTGATGTATTTGTTTTGCTGTTATTGATTAATTCTCTCATTTTGCATTCGTCCAAAAGATGAACTTTTGTTAATGAATCCCCAAAAATTTAAAAACGCGAATATTTTGGTTCTTTGGTGCCGATTGACGCGCTTGAATGATTTAAAAGAAAATCTTATGCCGTTTTGTTAACAAATTTTGCACCAAATTAGGCAAAAACAAATTTTCGAAATTTAAAATTTGACGTAAAATTTGGTAATTTTTTGGCTTAAATCTGTTAAAAAACTAGCCAAAAAGTTTTAAAATTTTCGGCGGCGCCTATCGGCACCACCGGCCTTCCCCCTTGTTTCGCAAACGTTTTTGAAAAAACGCGCCGCAAAAAATGATTAGAAATTTTTGATCCCGATTGCACTGAAATTTACGATTTGCCATACTCGCTAAAATTGGTCAAATCCATAATGGGAAGTGTCTGAATTTTTGGGCCCGATCTTCTGATTTTGAAAATTTTCTTTCCAATCCCTGCCATTAAGGCGTTGCCTAATGATCGGTGTCATTCGAAAGTCCATAAAAATGCTTAAAATAATATGCTTCTTTTTAGAAAGACAACCCTTTGACTAATAAATATCAATTTTTCAGTTATAAATTGATTTGATTTTATAAATTCTGTCTAAAAATGTCAATTTCTTCAATTGATTCAACAAATGATGACAAAAAATATGACGAGGGTAATTAACTGATGAAATGACAATTTACAATTATATAGTTAAATTGAAATTTCCAGAAAATTCGAATCACTCCGAATCGGAAGAATTGCAAATGTTACGAGCAAAAATTGCCGAATTGGAAGGGGCGACGTCAATTGCGAGTTTCGATGTTTTGGCACCGAATGGAAATGGTGAAATAAATAAATGATTTCTTTTTTAGTGGATTTTAATGAGAATTAATTACTAATAGAAGCGATCAATGAAAGTGACACGTGCTTTGGACAATTTGGTGGTGTTGATCAGCAGCTGAAGGTGAGTTCCCGAATGTACTTATTCTGAGATTTGACCTTGTATAAAAGTCGCTGGAAAAATTTTCAAAAATTTTTTTCATGAAGTTTTATTAAAAAAAGTTTTTTTCTTGAGAAATTTCTAATTGTAAGTTTGAAAATTTAAAAAAAAAATTCGCGCGGGTGGCAGCAAGGGGGAAACGAGCTGCTTCCAAAAAATTACGGACGAAATTTGTTGTTTTCATTTAGAACTTTCGTGGACAATTTGTAAAATTGGAAATGGAATTGAGAGAAACGAAACAAATGAACGTGGTGACAAACTTGGAAAATGTGAGTTTAAAAATTAGACAGAGACAGTTAAAAACAACAAAGTTCAAATTTTCAGAAGGCTCTTCAGGCGGAGTTGAAGCATCAGAAACTGTTGATGTTAACCGAACAAAAAGCGATGGAAGAGAAAATTGCCAAAATGGAAAAGGAACAGCAGAAAATGGGTGGGAGAAAATTGACAAATTAAATTTTTCAATTTTTTGTTTAATTTTCATTTAAATAATTGCCGATTTGTTCCAGCTGATCAGTTGGCACAACGACAAAATGATCAGCAAATGAAGTTGGAGCAGTTCAAGCAAAAAAATGCAACTGATTTGGAACAGTTGAACAAATCACAAGAAGGGATTCTCGTGAAAATTGATGAGGTGGAAACGAACGAACGCACAATAATTAATAATTATTAATGGGAAAAATAATTAAAAATTTTCCAAAAATTATTTGGTGTTTTCATTTAGTTGGCCCAGCAAGTGACGAACTCCGAGCTGTTTAAACAGGCTTTTCCTGCCAAATTTGCTGGAATGGAAAATTTTGTTGGCGTTTTGAAAGACCGTTTTGGAAATGGTAAAAAAGAAAATGTTGGGGAATAATCTCCTAAATATTTTTAGAATTACTGAAGGCCGTCCACCCGGACATTCGCCCATCCATTGCGGAGGTAATTAAAAACAGAAATTAACGACGAACACTTAAATTGGAGAATTAAAGTTAGGAAGATGATTTACTCCTTCGGGGTCGCTGATCACGAATAGGGCATACATTTCGACCAAATTCGAATCCTGGGCCTGAATTTTTTGACCAAAACTCGAATTAAAATTTTTGACTTTTTGGTTCCAAGATATGAAATTAGTAGAAATGGACGTCGATTCGTGATCGTCGATCCTGAAAACCTTACGAAACATATTTTTATTTTGAAAACAATGAATACCATCGGCAATGTTACCCTAATTCATTTTAAGGTGTTTTCCAATCCTCCACAGAATTGTTGGGATGTCACTGCTTCGCACAATGAATTGGAAATTTTTGGGCCCGAGTGTCTGATGGTCCATTACAAATCAGAAGGGAATAGCGGCGGTAATTATTTTTTTTTAATTACAATTTCCCATTATTTTTGGATATTGTTTTATTCTTTTAATTAGAGATTGGACAAAGCGTATTGACCGGTAAATACCGGAGAAAATCCAAAAAACGCAGATAAATTAGGCTTGTAGGGACCGGGATTTTGCCGAGACTCGTGGTTCAGGTCCACGGTTTTTTTGGACAAAATACCGGGACCGGGAGTCCCGGAAAACGTGAATCTCGGGACCAAGTCCCTGTCCATTTTCTAAGTAATGGCAATTTTAAAATCCGGGCTCTAATAGAAATTTCGACCATGCTAAACAACTAATATTGGAGAATTTGTGTCACAGAGGAAAACAAATTTAAAATGTTTTTTCATTTTTTTAATGTAAAAATGCGCTGATTACCAACCTGACAATAGCTCAAAATTCTTATGAAAAAACATACTGAGTTTTTTCTTGAAAAATTTCTAAGTTAGTAAATTTTTTAAAAAATTCACGGGGGGAACGATGCGGGAGGGGGGGGGGGGACAAGCTGCTCCCGAGCTACGGACCCGAATTCGAACAAAAAGTCGAAAATTTCGGTTTTGTGTACACATTCCAAAATTTTAAAAAATATGTACAAATGACGCACGGAGTTTTTGATGGAACAAAAGGAATAATTTGCCATAAAATGGCAAAAAACCCTCTGTTTTGTCTTGGAAAAATTATTTCTTTTGTCCCGTCAAAAAAGTGTGCATCCTCTGACATATTTTTTAACATTTTGGGATGTGTACACAAAACCGAAAAGTACCTTAATTTTAAAATAAAAATGCCAAAAGATCATGTGCTTGATGAAAAACTTACAAATTCTGACAATCAGCTCAAATTCTTTAATCAATGCATTTTACACAAGTAAAATTGAAAAAAAATTAATTTATTTTCCGCCGGGAGGCCAATTCAGCAATATTATTATTACCTTGAACATTACTTTTGTCAAGTGATTATTTCATCGTTTCCATTCCCCTTAAGATTGGCCGTGGCGCGTTGTCTTCTCAAAAAATTCACTTTCAAACAGTCATTATGGAATTTTTTACTATGAAGTGAAAGTTTTGAACATTAAACGGTAAAATATTTATTTATTGCAATTTATTAATTTTAATTTAGTTACATCAAAATTGGATTCGCTACCAAAAAATTAGAGTTGGATACCGGGGTGGGGGAAAAACCGGACAGTTACGGATATGTGAACGATGGATGTCTTTGGCGGAACGGTACGGAATACTCTGGGAATCCTAAATTTGCTCGTGACGACACTGTTGGGTGTGGCATTAATTTGGTCACCGGACGGATCATTTTCACGAAAAACGGAGAGCAATTGGGTAGGCAATTAATTAATTAATTATTGCAAAATGCTTTTCGATAATTATTTAATAGATACGGCCGATGTATTCGCTTCTCCCACTTCTCAATGGTTCCCTTGTGTTTCGTTGTTGGATTCGGGCGATTTAATCAATGCGAATTTTGGCCCCAACTTCAAATTCGATCCTTCCGCTGTTTGAGGGAAAAATCGACAAATGATGGATTATTTTAATTTCCTTTTTGTCACTTCGAAATTCGAAACAATATTTTTGAATTTTTTATTCGGATAAAAAATGCACTATGAAGTGTAAACAAATAATTTTTTATTTATTTGGCCGTTTAAATTCGTGATTCTTTTAATATTTGGAAATTTTATCTTGGGCTAAGATATTTTTTTTACAAATGATTTAAGCATCAGAAACTGCTGACCGAACACAACGCACTGATGGTGAAAGTGGCCGAGATGGAAAAGGAACAGCAGAAAATGGGTAGGAATTACAGGACAAAAATGGAAATAAATTGAATATAATTAAATTAAATTTGTTTTAAATTTTAGCCGATCATTTGGCACATAAGCAAAATGAGCAGAAGGAACTTTGGGTTAAAGTTGACGAATTGGAACAGAGACAAACAGCGGATTTGGAACAGTGGAACACCGCCAAAGAAGGGATTCTGGTGAAAATTGATGAGGTCGACACGAATGGGCAATTTAATTTTAATTAGAAATATTTAAATGATTTCTTAGAGATCGAGCCAGACCGGATCCGGTACCGGATTTTCCGGAATCCGTTCCGGCGATTTTTTGGAAATAGGGATTGACTGGATTATGAGAGACCGGATCCGGAACCCGGTCGTTTTTGAAAATATGGTCCGACAGATTTGGTAATCTCAGTCTCTCATATTTCTATTGATGATTCCAATTTTGTTCAGCGGTTGCTTCAAGCGGAGTTAAAGCATCAGAAACTGCTGACCGAACACAACGCACTGATGGTGAAAGTGGCCGAGATGGAAAAGGAAAGAAATGGTAAAAGGAGAAAAAATTGAGTATTCAAATAATTTTTGAGTATTTTATGTTTTTGGGCTAACCAATTTTTTTCAATTGTAAACTTTGGTAACGTCGAATCAGCTCAACCCCTAAAAAATAAAATTGAAAAATGTAAAATTCAAAGAAAAACCCAACTATTAAATTACTTAAATAAATGAGCATTTAATTATCATATTTAGTGCTGCAATTTTCTGATCCCCTAAAAAATTTTCAAAAAGAAAATATTTTTGGAGGTTTTAGGTCATAAAATATGGGCTCCATTTAAATAGTTTCAGATTTTGCTGCCCAATTCACTCAGTTTGCTAATTATCAGAAGACAATTTTGGAGAGAATCGACGAATTGGACAAACAGCAAACATCGAAAATTGAACAAATGGACAACAAATTCAGTGAAAAGTTTTCTAATCTGGAGAAATTAATTGGAGAATTGAAAATGAAAGGTGTGAAATGTGGTATTAATAAAAAATAATTTAAAATAATTCCTATTTTAATGGAACCATTAAATTTTTCAGTTGATGAGCATTTTTCGCAGCAGAAAAATAAACGGAAAAGCGATGACGGGTTAGTTGCTTTTTAAATTTTATTTTTAATTGTTTCCCTTACATCAGCCGTTAAAATGAGGAAGCTTTTAGGAAGCCAATTTTCATCCGCGCATTTGCCAACAACAAATTTATTTCGGCATGGAATGCCGACTCACTCTCTTTGGCGGCACGAGCGGAAAGTGCCGGCGATTGGGAGCGGTTTCTGATGGTCATCAACGATGACGGCACAGTGTCCCTTCGCTCAATGGCCAATGGCAATTTCGTGTGTGCTGACCTTTTGCACTGGGCCAAATTGAACGCCGACAGACAACGAAAAGACAGATGGGAGAAATTTCGCCTCATTCAAAATTCGGATGACTCCGTCGCATTCCAAGCGGTGGCTAATGGCCGATTTGTGTGTGCCGATCTCAGCCAGCCGAACGCGGCACTAATTGCGAACAGAGCGAAGATTGACACGTGGGAAAAGTTCAAACTGATTAGCAGCCCATAATCATGTTTTTTGTTTCGGATGGAAATTTAACGATAAATAAAAGGGATTGGTCAAAAAAAACAAAGATACATTTATCCATTCCTTAAAAGTAGCTAATTGTTAAGCGCCTAATTTATTTAATGGAAGATTTATTTTCGACAATTGCCGTTTTCTGTATCGTTTAATCCGTTTTCTCCTACTTTTGGGCTGATCGAGAGTCGAAAGCAGTGAATGTGGAGGAGTATAGTACAATTTCACTAATAGTATTCACATATGACCGCAGTTTCTAAAAATCCCAAAATAGAAGAAAACAGGCACCTTGGGTAATAGGAAAACAGAAAAACACCGAAATAGGTAAAAACGAACGTTTAGGCCAGGGCGCGTATCGAAAATTTTTCAAAATAAGAATCAAGGCCAAAAAATATGATTTTAGGGTCAAAAATAAGAACATTTCGCAAAATTGCTTCAAATCAGTTATTTTTACAATTTATTCGATCAAAAATGTATCAAATATTATATTTTTGTCTCCCATTAACGATTTTAACAATTTTTGGGAGGAAATTAGCAAATCATAAAATTTTAGTGCATTCGGGATAAAAAAAATCAGATTTTTAACAATTTTTTGCGGCGCATTTTTCCAAAAAACTTTTGGGAAGTGCGAGGGGAGGGGGTCCGGCGGTGCCGATAGGCGCCGCCGGAAAAATTTTTTGTAATTTAATTCTGATTTGTTAACAGATTTTCACCAAAAAAGGCCAATTTTTTGCGATTTTGAGCCAACTTTTTATAAAAATAAGGTTTTGGGTGCCGGCGGCGCCGATAGGCGCCACCGGGAAAAATTTTGTAATTTTTAATGCGATTTGCTAACAGTTTTTTGTCAAAAAATAACCAAATTTTGCGCAAACCTTATATTTTCTTGATAAAATAGTGACATTCTGCCATAAAATTTCAAAATTTTGAATATATTTAAGAAATAAGAACAAAATAAGAACAATAGCCCGAAATAAGGACAAATCTTACAAATAAGGACATTTTTATTTTGTAAGATTTGGACCCTCCAAATAAGGACAAATCTTATAAATAAGGACAGATCCGAGCCCTGGTTTAGGCGTCACTAAACGGCTCCAACCGCTCTACTTTGTCGCAGCTCAGCAGATCCAACTGTTCACATACCCGCTAATTAAACAGACAAATTAATGTTTTAATAATTTTTTACTTTTTCCTTATTTTCAAAACATACATGGAAAAGGGGGGGGGGGTCAACCGAAATTTTAGCGAAGGGGTCCAGCCATGCAATTTGACGACCTTTTTTTTTTTTTTTGCTTTTTAAAACCTCTTTTTTTGCGGCGCGGTTTTCTCAAAAAAATTTCGCGAACGCGGGAGCCGGCGGTGCCGTCAGGCGCCGCCGGGGAAAATTTTAAAAATTTAAGTGGATTTTGTAACAGATTTTCACCGAAAATTGGCAGATTTTTGCGATTTTTAGCCAGGCGACGACTTTTTTTGTTTTTAAAATACGCTTTTTTTGCGACGCGCTTTTTTAAAAAACTTTTTTTTTGGGGGGGGGGTCCGGCGGTGCCGTTAGGCGCCGCCGGGAAAAATTTTGTATTTTTAGTGTCATTTGCCACCAGATTTTGACTAAAAAATGACCAAATTTTGAGATTTTGGGCTTTTTTAAGAAAAAATAGGTTTTTTGAGTCCGGGGGTGCCGATAGGCGCCGCCGTAAGAAAATTGAAAATTTTTAGCAAATTTTGTTGAGAAAAAAGCCAAATTTTTCAGAAATTTCCTTACAAAAAAGTCTAATTTTAAGAAATTCACAGTCGTGGGTTAAAGCCAATTTAAATCCTGTTGAAAACGATCCAATGGAGATCATTACTGCAATGGATGTTATATTAAAAAAATGTACAGCAGGGCTCGTATAGTTGAGCTCGGTTTCAGCCGGCGATTCAATTTTGGGCTCCAAGTACAAATAAGTTTATTATTTATTTAGTAATCAGAACGCCAAAACTTTGCAAAACTTAAACTTTATTGGGGATTTTCCCTTGTAAAAATGGAAGAGCCGATCTCGAGTTAGAAAAGAAACTTTCAAATAACAAAAGAGAATTCGATAGATGGGGTCAAAAAACTAGCCTAGGCAAAATTTCAAGAAAATCTGACCCAAGGAAAAATTTTTTGACCCAGGACAAAGTTTTTTCTTTTTCTCTCATTTTAGTGTACTATTTCCATGTCTCTAACATATAAAATAACACATGAAACATTTATTTGCCAATAAACAATTTTAATAATCTTTTGACTAAATTAGAAATATTCTTCAGAATTTTCCCTTCAAAATGAGCATAAAATGGTTTTATTTGGTCTATTATTGACAAAGTTATAAGCTAAAAAAATTTAATAAAATCAAGGGTAAAATATAATGTCTACCTTCCACTATTTGTATTTGTTCTTTTGGCGTTCTGTTTTTATTAATATTTTATTTATTTGCTTTAAAAAATTGAAATTTATACACAAACACAAGGAGGATTTGAACCTGAGACCCCCTTTTTGATGACTAACTCACAGACCACTAAGACGAAAAAACCAACTTAATTGTACTTGGAGCCCAAAATTGAATCGTCGTGTGTATGTTTCAAAATATCAAAATAATTTTTCACTCTGATCCCAATTCTAACAGTGATTAAAATTCTTGTTTTTCGCGCTAAAATGCGAAATCGAGAAACCTAAAAAGGTGGGAATGCGAGAAGAGCAACGCCTGAAACAATTTGCACTTTAATTAAGACAAAAAAAACAAACAAAAACAACTGACTCGGGGAGAACAATTGATTAAGTATGTCATTAATGTTCGGAAAACATTTAGAGAAAGAGAGAGTCAAAAGACTCTCGTCAATTATTTACAAATAAATATTTACGGATTGGGAAGCACGAGAAAAGAACATAAACCACTTGCCGCACTCATTCTTCACAGATGTGTTCGCCGCCTCAATTTAACATTTGCTAACGCCGACGAACAACGACCGACAGAACGGCGGCGAAATGAGGGACAAAGAGGCAGCAATTTGGACGAGAATGGAGGAAAGAATGTGTTGAATTGAGAGACACGGGAAGAAAGAAAGAGAGAGGGAGAGAAAGAAAAGGTATAGGTAAAAGAGAGGAAAAAAAGGGTCAGAGAGTGGTGAAGCGTGCCGAAGAGAGAAAAAATGAACGTCGAAATTTAACGGCGGCAGAAACATAGAGAAAATTTTTTAAAAAATTTTTTCTTTGCTGACGTTAGCCATATGATGGAGAGGAAGGAATCAACGTGACAACGTGAGGCAAAAGGTACACAAAGAAAAGATAGGGAGAAGAGAAAGGGCACAGAGGAGAGAGAAAGAGAGAGACAGAGAAAAGGGAAAGAAAGAAAGGGAGACAGACGAGAGAGGGAGGAGAGAGGGTAAGAGCAGAGAAAAGGGAAAGAAAAAGGGAAAAAGACTGAGAAAATTGAGAAAGTAAGAGAGAAAAGAGAGGGCAGATGAGAACGAGATAAAAGGGAGAGGGGGGAGGGGGGGGGAATGGCAAAAGCAAAAGGGGCCACCGCCCCGGGGGATGCGTGTGACAGACGCAGGCGCCGCCGCATAACCAACCGTTCTCTTTCTTCTTTATTTGAGGCGGGCGCCGTTCTGTGCCTCCGTCCTCTTCTCCTCCACCGTCCCGCCATTTCACAAGCAAATTTTAATTTTAATGTGCATTTTTATGTTCATCATAATGCATAAATATTTAAATTAATAAAATGATGACACGAAAAAGGCTTTTTGGGAGGGCAAAAAAATTAATTGTTTTTCTATTAAAAAAACGCATTTGACGGGAAAATGAGCGAATAATTTGGGGATGGCGGCACTCACAAAAAGAAAAGCGACAAATTAAAACTTTAAAAGCAATGCTGTATATATTATTTATCCAAAATGGAGAATTGTGAAAAAATAAATCACATATTACAATTATTCGTTTTATAAAATTTATTGATTTTAGCAACTTATAAAAAATTTATTTAATAATATTATGGCTGCAATAATTTATATATTTCATTATTTATATTTTTTATTGTACATTCTCGATTGAGAAGAATGATTGATATTTTTCAAATTCTTTTATTTAGTTAGATTAATTCTCCTTTCCACAATCCATTTCAATCTTAAAACATATATTTTCACAAACCTACAATTTTATTTTTAAAGTATTATTAATTTTAATTTAATTTATTTCATTTTTCTCTTTTGTTCATTAATTTTAGGCTTAATCCAACATTATTATGTTTTATCCTTTTTTTATGCCGATCGCTTTCTTTGGCAAAGTGGCAGTGTTTTTAGCTGGTTGAAAATGTGCCGAAATACAACAGTTGGAGACACTGCCCCAATGCCGATGAATTAGCGGATATCGGCAACAACAAAAAATATATATTTTTGTTTATTTTTTCCCCGATTATTATTTATTTGATAAATTTTAATGCGTCAGAACGTTTGTTTACAAAAAACAGACAAATTAATGGACACACAAAAAAGGACGAAAAAGGTAAATCCATTTTAATAAGAAAAAATATTAATCGATTTAGGCTAATCCTTTTAATAGAAAAATGATTTTTTTTTGTTATAAAATTTATTAAAGTCGACATTGATTTTGTCATTAAAATGTGCATATATCGTTGAATTTATTACAATGATAAAGAAAAACGTAATAAAAAACAATTAATGAGACAATTACAACAGATTCATTTCAATGCATAACGAAGCGACGGCACAAATTCAAAAGCAAAATTTTGGTAATTTTAAAGTGAAAAATAAAGAAAAACAAAAATGAATATTATTAATTTAAAGGTTTTTTTTTTTGGAATAAAAATTATTTAATAAAAAATACATTTTTTATATTTAAAACAGGCAACATTTCCTGCTGAGTGGAAAAAATCAGATTAATAATTAAGATTAAAATTCGGGGTGAATAATACTCCCGACAAATTTTCCCTGCTCATCCATCGAATTTTTGTGTTGGCTTTTTTTCAGTTTTTCGAAAAATACTATGCATATTTGAAAATTAAAACTTGTTTTGGTCCGGGAAAAAGTTACAGGAGATGTAAGACTGTGCCTTTGGCTGCCAGTTCGGTCCGTTCGGTTTTGGTCGTGCAGAACTTTTCTATTGCCAATCCCAACATTTTCACACCCGCCCACTTCCATTTTTGGCATCCTAAAATGCGATTACTCACTTTGCCTGCTCTGATGACCAACACAGTCGGTTTTTGGCCCCGTTTCCCTTCCCAAATTGCCTTTTTGGCCTCCACCTTTGCACTGTTTGGCCATATGCCCCTTTTTCCCCTTCTGTTGGGCCAAATTCCCCTCCCCCCGCCCCTCCCCTCAGCCCATTCCGTCAACTTTTGTGATTTTCTTCTCATTTCTTCCCTTTTTAATGGGTTGCATTTACATTTTTTGTGTGTTCAATTTTACTCATCGAATAAATCAAAAAACAAAAAAAAATTTGGTGCAAATTGACGACAGAAACAGAGAAGAGAGGAGGGAGGGGGGAGCATCATCATTAGGGTAGCAACTTTTAGTGACGAAAAATCCCGAAATAGTTAACTAAAATAGTGAGTAAAAATGCCAAAATAGTGAAGAAATAGTGACAAAAAGTCCGAAATAGTGACGAATAGTGACATAATTTTCAGCCAAAAATTAAGCAAAAATAATTTTTATTCACTGATTGCATTGCAAATGAGTAGGGCTGGGATTTTTAAGGGCAAAAAAACAAAATAGGTACATGAAAAAATAATTTTTAAAATTAAAATTCTTGCCACGAAAATACCTTTTTGAGAAAATTTTTTTCATTTCTTAGGAGTGCTTTTTGAAATTTTTTTTGTCGATTCTTAGGGGTGTATTTTTTGAAAAATTTTTAGGTCGATTCTTAGGGGTGTATTTTTTGGTTTTATTGCATTTTTGTTAAAGAATTTTCCAAAAAATGTCGAAATAGTGAAAAAATAGTGACAAAACGCCAAAATAGTGATTTTTTACTATTTTAGTGACGAAGTCGCCAAAATAGTGATTTCTAGTGACGAAAAGTGACGTCCAAATGAAAAAATTTTAACGCAGAAATGCGTTTTTTGAGCTCCTTTCTTCAAAACAATTGAGCAAAAAAAAAGTTTTTTCACTAAAAGTTGCTTCCCTAATCATCATCATCACCTCCATCACCTTCTTCAATCCATGTCCGTTCCATTCTCGTTGTTCACACCCCCGCGCTCTCTTTTTCCCCTTTCCCTCTCCCCCTTAATGATGTTCATCTGCTGTAGTTCATGCGCAATAACTCATTTGTCAGTACGATTTTTTTTCTTCCCCAGCCTTTTTCTGTTGCTCCACTTTTGTTTTTTATTATCATTTCATTAGCTGGTTTTAAAATACGGTTCGTTTCGGTTCCCTTTATCGACCGATCACTTCGCATTTAGCAAAAAATTATGCAAATCATATGCGGCGAAAAGTACGGGGAAAAGCTGTTTTTGACGGATGACAAACCAAACAACCAAAGCTTGGAATGCACTTTTTTAAATGCCCCTATAATTTTTTAAAATAAAATTCCTTTATGAGTCATTCATTTTGGGTCATTGACAGAACCAATCAAATGAAGTGATCATTTGATTTACTGATCAGCAGAAAGCAAAAACAGTCATTTATTATATTATATTAAATATATTTTATTACTTTTAATTAAAATTTCTTTCTTTCATCAAAAATCACTATTAAAGGGCCATTGCTCATTTTTATTCACTGATTATAATCAGTAATAAAAATGGAAAATTAAAAAAAAATAAAACAATGCCAATTGACGCAACTCATAAACTTATTCATTTCAAAAATTAATACAATAAACTCCGTCCGCATTTAATTAAATTATTTATGTATTCTAATAATGCTTGTATACTTTCTGAACTCCAAAAAAAACTTATCTTACAAAATTTTAATAATTTATTTCTTATGGTAAATACATTTTCCATGATTACCCTTGTCAGCAGATGGAAAAAGCTCTGATGCACAATTTTTGACTATTAGCATAATTACTTTTTGCTCCCTTTCCCACTGATCATTATTTTAAAAGATGATCGCTGATCATTTGTTTACCAATCGCTGCTGACACTGATCAGACCTGCTGCTGCCCCTGCTGCAGTATGATGATGAACACTTAACCATTGCTGAATGGGCTGTTGCCGTGCCGTGGTGTCCTTGTCTGTGTGTCATTGCCATTTGGTGATGTGATTGACCCAAATATTGTCTGTGTGTGTGCTGATTGAGCTCATCATCATCATCATCATCATTACCACCATCAAATTTCGGGTCAATTACCCTTCCAATTCTCGCAACCACTGCTGATGACTCTGAGTCCTGCTTCTGATGAATGAATGCGAATGAACGAACGAAATGAATGGACGCCCCCCCTCCCCCCGGGCATCATTTCCCCGTCCCCTCCCGCCCCCCAATTTCTCTGAGAACGGATGCAAAAGTGGAGGGGGGGGGGGCAGCACATCGCAACGTGGAATAAACTGCTGGAGGTCACCACCAGCGACGTCTTGAAAATGTGATGAGCGAGAGGGGGAGGGGGGGGGGAGAAAAGTGTTGAGACGGACAACGGACTGACCATTTGTTGGCGATGCTCTCCAATAAAACATTCCAAGCAAAATTTGATGATTTTGATCAAAGGTAAACCCCCAGCAAAATCACAGGCCGTAGAGCCAAAGAATGAAATTTTGAGGGCGACGGGGAGGAATCTCCAGCAGAAGAGAGGAGGACGAGGAGAGACCGGTTCTGTTTATTTATGGCTTTGTTGGACACTTTTCAAACAGAGCAAAAAAATTTCAAAGAAACTTTTTTCGAACATTTTTTCCAAAAGGATAAATAAAAAATGGAAGAAAAATTAATTAAAAAACAATTTGTTAAAACCAATCCCTGGCTTTGAATGCCTCTACGAAAATTCAGAACCCTAAATTAATAAATTCATTCATTTATGTTTGTTACTTTAAAGAATTTTTGGGCATTAAAACACCCTCCAAATATGTCGGCATTTTTAGGATTTTATAATTTATAAAAAAATATTATTTTATTCGCTTGCCAACCTAATGCATTAAAGTCCCATTTATTTTTCTTAATTATTTATTTTTTGAAGGTCATTGCGATATTTCGCGACTTTTTATCTAAGGAATTTTTCACTGTTCGAAAGAAAAAGAGATGGAAATATATTTTTAATAAATTAATTATAATTAATTAATTATTCCCAATTTTGACAAAAGCCAAATTTCCTTCTGATGGACTGCCCTTTTGAAGGTCGTTGCTAATTGAAGAATCATATTTATTTAATTGATCACGGGTTTGGCGATTTTTGACAAAAACGACAAAACAAAGCAATAATATTAATTGTTATTATTATATCGCCGCACTTAATAATTAACACTTTAATTGGACTGGTTTAAACGTCAAATGCCCACAACATCAACAGACGCCTGTCAACAACGGTTATTTGCATCTCGAATTATTCGACAAAATTTAATTTCTGTCAATAATAACAATAATTATAATTATGATAATGGACGGGACGACGCCCACTCGCCAAAAAAGTTTGTTGGTGCCAAAATAAACTGCCGCCAATTCAAATTTTAATTAACCCAAAATTAAAGATAAGTAATATATATCCCAATGAATTCTGTATTGTTTAAATATTAACCCTACCCAACCACTAACTTTCTTTTGAATTGGCTACAAAACTGTCCGAGATTTTTTTTTTTGGTTATTTTTTTTTGCTATTTTTTTATTAATCTAATTTTTTGTCCGGACACAAATTTTGTCAGGCACTTCCGACATCAAAGACGGCACCGACAAAGGCGCATTTTGTCGGTTAACCACCAGTGCTTTTCCTCTTCCTTTTTCCTTGCCCTTTGCGTTTCGCTGGCATTGCCCATGGCTAAAAGTGCCATTGAGTGTTGTGTGGCTGCAAATGTGCCGGAAGTGTGTGCCAAAACGTTGTGCGACCCGGTGAGTAATGCAATGGGTTGATGACAAGGGGGGGGAAATTGAAATGTGGGGATTGACTAAAATGGGACTGAAATGGCGAACAAACGATCAACAAAAAGTTGATCTGTGTTAGCCTAAAACTGATTTAAACAAATTTGGTGGACTAAGCTTTTTCATTGGTTAAAAGCACAGTAAAATTGGGGCAAAAGGATGCCCAAATTGGGACCATTAAAACGGGAGGAAAAAAACCGTAGTGATGAGTACCGTAGTAATTATCCCATTTACACAATTACTCTCTCACTTCTGTAATAACAGAGTCAGCCCCCGAGTGATTTTGCCGTTTACGATGTGTTTGAAAGCAATGATTGTTCAAAATATCTGAACCAAATTGGCAAATGTTTGGCCTCGGGGAGGGACCATTTCCATTGTTGCTCGCGGGAGGCCAAAGACTTGGAAGAGAGCGCTTGCTTCGGTAAGCACTTTGCTTTTTTTGATTTGACTTTGATTTGTTGGCTCCGCCTCCTACTGCTCATTTTCGTCTCTAACCCCTGAAAATTTTTTCATCTCCGCGCCAAAAAAATCGTTCCTTCACCCCAAAATCTTCGGTCGGCTCTGCCCATAGAAATTTTGGCTCCCGGCCTAAAATTTCGGTTAGCTCCTCTGGCTTTTAAAATTTCCATTCCTGCTTTGATTGAAGGTGGGCGTATTTCGCACGGTCACAAGACTCCACCACATAATTTTTCAAGGGAAAAATATAATTTTTGGTAAGGTACCCAAACACTCGCCACCGACCTCCCTTTTCAAGAAATTTTTTTTTTGAAAATCCGCGCCAAAAAATACCGACAAGAGCAAGTACGCCCCGCACCTAACCCAAAGCCCAAATCTTCGGTTCTCCCGGAAAATGCATCAGTGAAAAGAGTGTCAGCAGAAAATGCGTCAATGTATAAATTTCGAAAAATATCACAAACTCTCGTAAACACATTGACTCTCGCATTTCTACCGACGCATCTTTGTTTTGGAGTCAAAAGAATAAAAATTTCCTCAAAGGACAGAGAAAGTAAAAACTCCGTCACTAAAAGTCATTACTGTTTTAAATTAAAATTATTCCGATTTTTAGCAATAAAAATAATTAAAATTTTGTTGATCATTTTGACCAGGTTTGTGTCGCGGGGAAGGAGATTACCACTCATGGAACTCCTTTCAAACTTGCCTTGCCATAAACATACGCAACATTTTTTCATGGTAAATATTTTAATCAACAGAATGCAATTGCAATTTAAAAACCTGAAACAAGTGTCATAGTATCATTTTCGTTGAATTGTTTCAACTTAGGCTACTGCATTTTTTAAAACTTTGGTTGCAGTATACTGTATTCCTTTTTCTTTTTTTGTTACTGTATTTTTAGTTTACAAAGGGGCTACAGAAAGAGTCCGTCGCCCCCTCGGAACATCGTTTTTCAATACGTCGGCACAACTGAGGTAACATTTAAACGTTTTTAATTGCTTATTTTTGTGTAAAAAAAATATTTTTGTTCCGCCCCATTTTCTTCCGCTGAAGGTCGAACTTTCGTGGGTCGAGCCAAAATTTAATGCGCATTTGGTGGACCATTATTTGATTTATTTGTACGAGACGACAAACAATGGGCACATTGACCGCGAGACGAAAATTCGAATTGGGGCGATGGGCAAAAGTGCACGGCTGACCTTGTTGGAGCCGGGAACAAGTCCATCAATCATTTTTAATAACAAAACTGTTAAATAAGATCAAATGGCGGAGGAGGAAGGGATGAAATTAAACACCAAAAAATGGACAAATTCGTTGCTGGCATATGCCGCTTAACATTTTGTGTCAATATTCAATTTAAAGTTTTAAAGATTTAAAGCCTTCTTTTACACAATACGGAGATAGATCGTCTGAATGAATTTTCTGCACAATATTAATTTTAAAAAATTACTATAATTCTTTTTGAATACATTAAAGGCAAAAATAAGTTTATCCCCCCCCCCCCCAAATTGGTCTTTTTTGTAATTAAAAGTACTCTCTGTAACTTCGAGGATCAACCACTTGCAAAGTGTTCGTTCACTTTAGGGTATGCCGCACGAATCATAGCACTCGCTGAATCGGACGATGATGAGGACAGCGAAGACGGAGAAAGCGGGGCACGGTCACTTCCCACGGAAGCGCATTTTAAAGTGATAAAGTTAATTGGCAACAATGATTGAGTGGATTAGTTAATAGAAAACAGCATAAAGAAAAATAAATAAAATATGCTAATGAGAGTAAATAGGCAATTTAAGAGTCTGAAGATAACTTCTCAGTTTTAGTTCCAAACCTTGGTTTCCAACTCTCGAATATCTAATCTCGGTAAATTCAAGAACAAAATTCAGACCAATGGAATGCCACCGCAAACGACGGCGTACAAAGAGCAAGTGCAAGTGCCGCCAGGCGCACATTCAGTTTTAATCGCTTGCACAATTCGAATTAGGTATACCAAATTAGTTATATCGCAATCAAAAAGCTTGGTTAAATTTAAGCGGCGGTGCCTCCCGGACTGAGGAACCGCAAATTCGGTGGGAGCACAAAACGGACGAAATGGGGGGACGATTTATGCAAAAAACAAAAAACCAAGGCAAAATGAAATTGATTTGAATTTAAATGAATATTTATTTCAAAGTTTAGATCACTTCAACACAAGTTATTACGTCTTTTCGAGGTTTCGGCCACGCAAATTGATCGCCTTTTTGAAGATAAAAAAGTTGCGCAGCACAGATTTTGGCACTTGGACATGCAAAGCGGCAATTTCAATTTTTAATTAATTATTTATATCGACTTTTTTAAAGTAATTTAAATAAAATTAGGCAGATGAATACGGCGAATCAGAAAGCAGCATTCGGCTGACGGAAAGCTCTGTGGGACCGCCGAGTGCGCATCCGCCAGCAACTCCGTTACAGTGTTGGTAGGTACTGAATTTGATGCATTAAATTAATTTAAAAATTTATTTTATTTTGCATAGCATCAAAGCTGGCATACAAGAAAGGTTTGCATTCATTTTTAAATATTTTAAACTTTTAAAAAAAAGTAATAATAAATTTAATAAATTCAAATTTTATAATAATTTAACCCTTTATTATGGTTTTTTCTTCATTTTTATTTCTTATTGTTTTTTGCATATTTTTCAGGTGTTTGTCAATGTGCGGGTCGCCTGAAGTTGAGACAAAACGTTATGTGCCGAGGCCTTTCATGAATCAGAATTGTAGCGGTGAAATTTCCAAAGTGATAATTACCAATTAACTAATGACTTAATTATTTAATAAAAATCTTTTAAAAACATAAATATTTATTTTTTGGATTATTTTTTAGGTTTTGTCCTGCGCAATGCCACAGGTCGACGACAGCGATTGTTGCATTGAAATGCGGGTACTTTTCGCTTCATTTTAAACTATCAGATTTCAGGTTGAGTGTTTAGTTGCCTTCTCAGTGCCTTTATTTGTGCGATTTTCGTGTGCCTCCGACAAATCTTTTGCCGCCAATTTGCTTAAATCACATTTCCTCAGTTGAAGTAAGAAGGAAAAACAGAATAAACATTCAATTAACAAAAAAAAATATTTTAAACAAATCTTATAAAAAGTTAAAAGTAAAATTATTATAAATATAAAAAATAAAAATAATATATAATTCTTTATTTATACCTTGTTTATGATATATTAATCAGTGAATAAAATTATTCATTTTAGCAGTGCCGCCTTTTTGGCACTCAAAAACGGCCAAGTTCAGTACGCAATTTGAAAGTGGCGGCAGAAGTTGGCACAGTGTCCTCCTCCTCCATTCTGTTGCGCTGGGACACTGCCGATCGTGCCGACATTTACTACGTTTACTGGCGCGGCCGAAACGCGGCGGAATGGAGCAACCGATCGGCACGGAACACGACGCTAATGAGGATTAATGTGGACGCGGCAATGGTCGATGAGGTGCATTAAAACAAAATTTGGCTTACTATGAAAAAAAGGTCACCGGACCGGTGAAAAATTAGGACATTGAAAATTGGTCCAGTGTCTACGGATTTTTTTGGAAATTTTTCAAAAATTCATGAAAATTAATGTCAATTAGTTGTAGGGCAAGTTTAAATCTAAGGATTTGATCTATAAATACATTTCACCTGCTCATGGTCTTTTTGCATATTAAGGTGGTTGTTGTGGGTGCCAACTTTTACGGACTTGGGCCAGCGCGTGCGCTTAATTTGAGGACACATTAACTAACCGCCAATTAAACGAATAATTAGGGACGGTAAATATAAGTATTATGCGTGTATGTATATGATGTTGTATTTTTGGGCTGGTCACTAAAACGCTAAAATCCTTCTATAGAAAACCGATTATTAATTTATTATTAATAATTCTATTTATAAAATGTGAACCCTTCCCTCTCCCCTGGCGATGCTCGAGAAATGCATACAAAAAGCGAGAGAAGTAAGCATAAACACGAGAAAATTGAAATTAAATTAACTTTATTAAACGAGTATCGAATCCATTTTCAATGCTTTTCTGACAAAATATACCATATTCTTAAGAACAATTAAATAATAAGCAGAAGGACATATTTATACAAACTTGTAAATTTAAAATAATCATATTTTATTTTCTTTTTTTTAATTTCGGTTTTTGCTTTTTTAATTCCAAAATGAGTCACTCACTTTTATCGGGCTTCACCTTCTCTTCCCCCCCCCCCTTCCATCACAAAATACGGGGCTGGCTTCTTCTGGTGCTGCAATATGCAAATTGTTTTTATTGTACAACACATCGCATTTTCTTTTCTTGGCTTTTCCTCATTTTCTGCACATTTGTGTCGACAAATAGCACAAAATTTTCCATTTTCTGTCGATCTCATTCCGCTAAAAATTATTTACTATTGTAATTACCCAATTAACTGTTTAATTATGTCATGCGAAAGTATAAATGTCTCTTTCCTTCTCTCAGGGTCATTTGAGCTTACCAAACAGTGTTGTTATTGTTCACATTCTCTAATAAAAATGCATTTTTATGACCAAAAAGTTTTGACTCAATTAAATTTTTTTCGAAAACAGACACAAAGAAAATTATAAACATAAATTAATTCATTTTTATTATTATATAATTGTGTTATTTCTTGTTTTCCTCTATGTTTAATTTCTTTTTTGCATTGTCTTCTCACATTTAATGTATAAATTTTTAAAAAATATAAAAATTGAAACATTATTGCAATACACATGTGAATGTTATAAATTGTACAATATAAATAACAAAGAATATAGAGAATATTTTTATATATTTTTTGACTCGATTATTAATTGGATTAATTAATTTATTTTCTATGCGTTTGTAAAGCGGAATCCCAATTAATAAAATATTAATTATTCGAGCCCTAAGACTGGGATCCAAACGAATTTTATTGGGACTTCCGGTCCAGGTCCCGTTTTTGGATTAAAGGACCCGAAAAGCCGCGGAAAACGGGTTCTTGTCCTGTTATTTCCGTTCCGGTCCCACCAACGCTGTAAAATGCATAAAGCGATTAAAGTTTTTTGTTCATTTTAGCCAAACTCAATTTATTATTTATTAAAAAATAAGTTTTTCTGTAAAAATAACAAAATAAACGACAATAAATAATTAAAATACACAAGCCCAGAAGAAGCAGCAGCTGAAGAGAATTGGTGTTAGAAAGTGTTGTGAAATAATTGTGAGGCCGAAGAAAAACAAATAAAATTCTGTTAAAATTTTCCTTTTTATCGAAGTTTGCCTTTGTTTTTTAATTGTTTTAGTTTGGAATATTACCAAATAATGGAGGACGGGCACTTTTTGCAGTTTTATTCAGCAACATTTTGGAAAGTGGCGGCTTTTGCTGCTGCATTACTTTGATGTGTCGTGTACTTAATAATTCTAAACTTTGTTTAAATTTTTTGTTAATGTTTTTTTAAATTTTTTTAAAAGTTTTCGAAAAGGGAAATTTTTAAAATTAATTTTAATTTGTTATTTTACAAATTCACTTTTTCTATGGGGATATTCTCTAAATTCCGAATTTTTATGCTCCGATTCCTTCATATTCTTGGACGCAAAATTGCTTGACACGAGACTAATTGGTCTTCCATTTACTGCAATTTGTGGGTCTAAATTAATATTTTACGTATGGATTAGGATGATTTTAATTAATTTTCTTTTTAGATTATTTTAATATTTATTTTTGTGTCTTTTTACTTTCTTTTCTCACCCTCCATTTTGACATTGTTAATTTGTCCCAAATTGTTCTCGTCAAATTGCATTCTGTTCATTCTTTCCTTAGTTCCATTTTCTTTCTCCTCTTCATTTGGTTTTGTTATGTTTTGGATGTCCAAATTTGGCAAAATCGGTGGCAAATGGTCCGCTAAAATAAACAAAACAAAAAATTATATCAAAAAAGTTAATTTAATCGACTAAAATTTAATTGTCCAACTCTTGCCTACAATTTTAAACACATGCTTTTTGCATATTATACCATTTATTTGTATTTTAAAAGGTTAATTAGTAGGGATTGATGCATTTAAAACACATAAACAAATAAATTTAAATTTTTCGAAGATTTTACAAATAAGAATATTTAAAAATCAAATTAAATTTTATGATGAATTTTTGAGAGAATTTTTCAATTGAATTGAGGAAGGTTTTCTGAAATTTTTCGGTTCGGTTAAGAACAAAAATACGAAATATGCACAAATAAGCATTAAAAGTGGAAACCCTTAGCAATAGGATTAATATAGACTTAGTTATTAATTGTAATTTTATTTTTTAATTAATGTTTATTAATTGTTGGTTTTCATACTGTATGCGTTTTGCTCTGTTATTGTTTTTTCATTTGAACTGACAACAGTTTGTGGCACGGGTGTCCTTATTGTTACTGGAGTTGTTGTTGGCGATATAAATGCTAATAGAATCTCAATTTAAATGAATCGCCAATAAATGCTTCACCGTTTGCCTTGACATTGCCATTTTGGTCCATTTGTGTTAATGACATTAATGTCGTCGATTTTGCCGTTCCGTTGTTGCCTGTGGCTTTCTCCGTCGGCGCCATTTCTTGCACAATTACCGAACGTACATTAACTATCTTCATCACACCAAACAATAAAAAAGTTTAATTTTATCAAAGTTTTAATAGTTTCGGCCCATCCGTTTGCACTTCTTTTTTCTTACCGGCATATTCGACGGTTCATTTGCTGGGACATATGGCGGCGGTGTCGGAAGTTCAGCAGCAGACGCCGTTTGAAGTTGGCGGGTTGTTAATGTGAAAAGAGTGCCATTGACAGCAGCTGTTGGTGTACTTGTTGATGACGTTGTTAAATCAATGTCTGCAAATTAAGCGAAATATTTATTTATAATTGTTTATATTTTGGACCACTAATTGTTGTTGTTGTTGTTTGAATCAGTTGAGCTGGTGAAGTGACAATTTGGTCAATTTGCTGTGCAGCAGTGGTGCCATTTTTCGTCCCATTTTGCGATGGCATTTCTGTTGTTGTTATTGCCTTGCCCCCTTCTGCTGTTGGCGTTGTGGAGAGAGTCGTGGCCGATGAGGAGGAAAAGGCCGGTGCCGATGCTTTCAATCTCGCTTTTTATTTTCCATACCATTTTTTATTTTTAAATATATTTTATTTTTTATTTCCTTTTACTTTTGATTATTTCCATCGGCATTTGTTGTTTTTGTTGCTGTGTTCCCTCCGTGCTATTACTGCTCGTCACTGTTGCTGTTGGTGTTGTTGTACTTATTGTCGTCGTCGTTGTGGTCGAAGTGCTTGTTGAAGTTGATGATGTAATGCTGATGTTGCTTATGCCCAGCTAAATTGTCATATTTTAATTTAGCTTTCCACCAATTTTTGTTCATCGGATTTGTTCTTATTATTGTTTATCTCTCACCACAGTTTGTGCTGTCGCCGTGCTGTTCCGCCCATCTCCATCCTTTGCTACATTTTCGTCGCCATTGTCCAAAAGTGTTTTTGTCAATTTTTCCGTTACCGTAATCGCTGCCAATTCCTTGCTGATTACTGTAATTGTCTCTCTTTTGGGTTATTAATTGAACAATTTTCTTCTGATCACTCGCCTTCCTTCAACATTTTGAGCTGATCAGCTCGACTTGTTTCCTTTTGCTGTTGATCAGCAGCAGTTGGAATGCTTTCGTCAATCGCTTGCAAAGGCTTTCGCAACAAATTCGTCTTCCAAAAGTCGAGTTTGTTCGAAATTTTGCCAAGTCTCTCCTTCAAATTTTCCAAACTTTCGTCCACTGATGACCGTTGCTTCTCCGCCACTTTGTCGTTGAAACCGATAAGTTTTGGTGGGCTGTTAAACACGCCGAAATTGGCATTCCTCGCAAAGAACGGCTTAAACAGCTGAAAAAAATGTTTTTTTAATAACTTCATTATTTTGACCAAAAAATTATTATATTTTTTTTAACCAGCGATGCCTTCTTTCATTTTGAAAAACCTCGGTTCGATCACTAGGATAAGATCATAGAAAAGCATCAAAAAATTAAAGACGAAAAGGAAAAGCAAAAATCAGCGGTTAAAGGATTAAAATAAACGATGACCGTACAGGTTTAAATAACAGAAAAATTACGGTTGATTTTTTTTTGAAAAAATTGGACGGAATGATCAAAAAAAAACTTATGAGGGTGTTTAATTTTAATACATAAAATTCTATTCTCTTTCAACATCGGCATTCGTCTTACCCGTAACGGCACTTTTTTCTGTGCGCTTTGCTGCCTATTAATTGGACCCAAAATGCTTTTGTCTGCTTCTTTTTCGCTTCGCTCGCATTCTTTCGCGCATCCCTTAACGGACAATGAAAATTGCTTTTGGCACTTCATAACTGGCACATTATTCGGTGAAAGTAATTCCAAAAATAATTCTTGATAAATTTACACAGCAGCAGCAGCACCGGCGCGGGCACTGTTTGCCGCAGTTGGCGCCGCACGGTCCGCCGCCCATGGCGCCTTTGCCGTAATGCTTTTCCCATTGGCCTCCCTTTTTTGTTCCATCCGATTCCTCCTCCTCCTCCTCTTCCTCCTGCTGTTGTTGTTCCTCCTCTTCCTCCTCACTTTTTCTTTTCTCTTCTTCCTCCTCTTCTTCCGCCCTTTAAATAAATAAAATTTAAACATTTTAATGGGTCCGTAAAATGAAACTTTGTTCGCAGGCATCAAAAAATGACTGCCTGAAATAAATCCTTATTCAGAGTTTTTACTTATTAATACATTAAATGGCACATAAAATATTTTTGCGGTCCGGCAAAAATCGGTTTCAAATCTTGGGGTTTTCAATCCCAGATCGCAAAATGATCACTGAATAGCTGCTGATAAGTTATGATTTCACTCGAAATATTCCTTTTTAATTAATTTCTGAAATATTACCAATTATTTTAAATAATGATTTAAATATTCTATTATGTTTAACTCTGCTTTTTTCTTATTATATTCTGTAAATACATCCTATAATAAGAAATGCTAAAGTTTTCGGCCTCGGGTGGCAATCGAACCCACTCGTTCACACATTCCATGTGCAACTCTACCATTGAGCTACCAAGGCACACCCGCCCATTCTTTTTTTAATCATATCAACCCCCTTATAATGTAATCAACGCCCCACCAATACACAAATACCGTATAATATTCTTCTGCCCTTTGCTTGTGATCATTGAAATTTTGTTTTCGAGTTTGCCAATGTTGTCACACTGTTGGCACTCTCCGCCACCGCATTCCGATGCCATCGCTCTCTTTGACTGCGTTTGGTGGACAAAAAAAGTGCCAATTGGCACTAAAATTGCTTTTGTTGCTGCCGCAATAATTTTTGGTGATGCCGCGGCATTTTTGAGCTGCGGCCCATCCGCTGACTCTTGAGCTTCCTCATTGAATTCTGATTTTTTTTAGTGTCGTTATAAAATGTTTATTTAATTTTTATTTATATGTAATTTATGTTTCGACCTTCAGATGTTTTTCCATTATTATCAGCATAAACTTTGCAAAAAGGTCGCCAGAAAGGATTTGCTTGTGCAGCATTTCTTCTGTAGTTGATCGTCTGCATTTTGTAGAATTTGTTTTGCACGTCAAAGTTTGGTCTTTAATTTGTGTATAATTAGTCAATCAATTTAAAATTAAATATTATTATAGCGAAATACCTTGAATTAAAATTGTTAATGCAACAACATAAGTGTCCATTTTTGCTTAATAAAAGTCGTAAAAAATATTTTGAAAATTATAAATAAAAAATAAATAAACTGACCTGCTGCAGAATAAAAATGAATTTCCAATTTTCTTAATTTATCTAATTAATTGACTTGACTTTTTTATTCATTTAATTTATTACCACATTTATTATTATGAGTGCAAAACGTAATGATATCGCTAATAGGCCGAATATTATCCCTCTGTTTTTATAATACATTTACTTCCCTTATTAACAAAATTGTTAATATATTTCTAATTAAAAGTTGTTCGGAATGCGCGGCGAATGATGAAGCGAAATGCGCTTCCGACAGACGGAACAAATTAGCAGCCCATTAGCATGACTTAGTTTACTTTCCCCGTTTTTTGGTCCCTAAATTTGCTATACAAATATTTGAAAGTGAAAATAGAACGGAAACTAGTTAAATAGGTTCACCAATATTTACATAAACATTATGGAAGTGAAAAAGAAACAAAATATTAAAATTAAAGGGGCTAAATTTATGCATTTGAAATGTTTACATTTCTAATGCATAATTTATGTATACAAAATGATTTCTGAACCTTAAAATTTTGTTTGTTTTTTTCAAGGCAAATGACAGTCTAGACAGACACTTCCTTTCACGGATAACAAAAAATATATGCAATGGAATAGTTTGTATAATAATATTGATATTATATTAAAATGGCACTTTTAGGAAACGCGCTGACAGCCATTTTGGCTCATTTAGGAAACGCGCATGGGTGGCACTGTTTAGGAAACGCGTCAGCACGCCCCCATTGAAGGGTTATACCCCAAAACTATTTTTATCATAATTATTTTTAACTATTTTAAAGAAATTACCAAATTGGAAACGTAACACCGGCAATCGGTCTAATCCGATGCACATTTGCATCGCCAATGCGAAAGGACTTGCGGATAAGATAACTAATTGAATGTAATAGCAATGTTTAAGTGTGACTGTAATGATGCCGAAAAGAAAGATGAAAAATTTAACAAAATATCCGGCAAAGAGGAAAATGACGAAGAAAGCGTACAAAGCGATCAGAATGTTGCATTGGGAGTGGATGGTTCTGATCAGCAAATTGATATAAAAATTAAATGATTTTATATTAGGATCCGGTCAATTAAAAAACCCAAAAAAATTTGCGATTTTATTAATTTATGTTAATGAAATATTAAATTATAAAACCTACTTTTGATGATGCAATGAGGGAAATGTTTTGCTTTCCATTTAATTTTACCTGCTGCTGATAGTTGAATATGTTTACATAATTTAAGAACGGATTATAATTTGTTTGATGAAAAATGGATTTATTAAGATAAAGCTGAAAAAGTGATCAGAGTTCGGGACCGGATTTTCAATTTTTGCTTACACCATAAACATTCAAAAATTGTTTCAGTTTATTTGCTTGAAAATTAAAAAAAATTATTCAGTGATTTCATTAGAATCTTTTTTCATGTTAATTTATAAATTTATGTTGTTTTCGAAAGTTTTTGGGAAACGCACTACGTTTACCGGCTCCCGGACAATCGGACAGTGGACATTCCGACAAATGGACAATCCTACAGTGAGGATTTGTTTGATGCTCGTTGGTCTCGACTCGAGAAAGGTCTTCTCGGTTCGTGGTTTTTCTAGCTCGGTCTCGGTGTTCGAGACTCGAGACTAAAGATTTAATTTTTTCACATTAGTAAAATGAGATACATTGAATTAAATTAATTCGACATTTTAATAAAATGATTAGGCATTCTGCTTTTTGTTCCTATTGGCTTGTCGGCATCCAATTAAATGCTCAAAACAGCAAAATGAATGATTTTGGCGATTTGGTCCAATTTATGGGCACAATTCCACTGATCCCGCGGCTTTAAAAGAATTTGTGATGTGTTCATTTTATTCAAGGACAGAAAAGTTGAACAAATTGTAAAAGTTGAGATTTCAATTAATAATAAAATATTGAAATAATTTAGAATGCGAAAATTGCAATTCGAAGAAATCAAAGGAAAATAATTCACCAATTAAAGAAAGATGTATTTGTTTAATTAGTTATTTTGTTCATGCTAATTAGTTTTAAATGTTTGTTTTACTTTTGTTAAAAATTAATGCAAAAATTTCATTTTTATTTGGAAAGCGAAAAAATACTTTTTAAATGAAATGATGTTTTCAGTGCACTTTGACTTTTGTGTTATGTGCAAATTTGTAAAGTTGAAAAAAGATTTCACAATTAAAAAAGTGGATTCTCAAAAAGTCAGTCTTATAATTTTCTTAAATTCCTCTGAATTTCAACGACGGCAAATTCCTTTGATTTGCTGAGTTCGTGCCGAAACCGTCATAATCTGATGAACATGAATGGTATTTCTCGATTTTTCGTTTCCAATTTTCAATTGTTTGCTAATGATTTCGCGCAATTTTGACGAAGCCCACAAAAGCAACCTGAAAATGAAAAAATTAATTAAAAATTTGGTCTTTGGTGTTTTGTTACCAGGCTGGGATGACCACCGTGGAAAGGTCATTTACCCATGGGTTCTGGTTAAAATTTGCGAAAAAAAGAATGTCATTTTGGGCCGATGAGACATTAAACCATTCTTGGACATAGGAAAAGCGATTGTTGTGCTCGTCAACAAAATTTGTTGCAGTTATGCAGACAAAAAACTGAAACATATAAATTATAAAATTGCTCAATATTTCCATCTTTTGGCATTAATTAATGTGACCATAAATAACGCCATGAGCAGTTGGCCAAAGAATGTGGCCACCGTGTAAATGGTCATTTTACATTCATTTGCCGCATTTTGGCCATTTTGTTGGTAATTGCTGCGCAATTTGTAGGCCAAAAGTGTGGCCACATTCAGAAAAAGGCAAACGATGCCAAAAAGAACGGCAGACCAAGCGGCGATTTCGCTGCTGTTCAACTCCTAAAAGGACAATTTTAGTAAAATATAATTAAAACTATTAATTAAAATAATACATTTTCCGTCTTATGGTCGTCCAGAGTAAAGGTGGCATTGTCATTTTGAACATGGATGTACATGTCCAACCCAAAAATTGGGGCGGTGAAAGGCAGCGGAAAGATGAAAGAGAAAGCGACAACAAAGGGCAAGCCGACACGCCACAACTTTAATTAAATGGGAATTTAAAACAAATTTAAAATAGGTTAACACCTTTTCATATTTCAACGGGAAAAGAATGGCGCTTAATCGATTTAACAGCAAAAAAGCGGTCAACAAATTCTCCACATGAAAAACGTAATAACCAATAAAAAACAGAAATGCCAGCAAAAGCCGCGGAAATTTGAGGTAAATGGGAAGGAAAAGGCCAATCTTGCCAAAACGATGGGCCAAAAATGCAACGAAGTAATTGATCAGACTCTGAAAAAGAGATTAATTTATGTAAATAAAGCCGTCCGTAACTTTAATTGCAATGATTAATTTTTAATTATTTTCCTACTAGAATAGCACGGATGATAATGAGGATGAAAAAAGGGGACGAAAAGTGTTTGAAGTTCGCGACGATGACCAGCAACAGCGAGCAGTACAGCACGGCAGACGGAATGCCAATGGCCAAAGCGAAGAGAAAGGGGCACAAATTCGAATTGGCCAACATGGCCATTGCGGAAAAGAACGGCGCGGAGGCGGAGGAGCCCATTAGGGGAGAGAGTGTGGAAGTGATGTAACAGGGATAAAAGAATGACTGAAAATAATTAATTAATAATTAGGTATACATATTATTTTTTAATTATTGTTTTGGCATTTTGTCTGTTCAGTCGGCGGCAATTCAATGCCATAATTTGTGAAATAATTTTATTTAACTTACGCCGATTTTTTTTCAGTAAACCGGCGGCTTATTTAATTATTAGAGAGAGAGAGAGTGCTTTTACGCACTTAGAAACGCCAAATATGCGTTTTCCAAGATATTAACTAAAATCCCCCGCAAAAACAAAATAAAATAAAAGAAAATTTGCTTTAAAAATTGTCAAAATGGGGATTCAAAAATTCTCATACAATGGAATATCCATATTCTAGCCTTTTCACAAAAAATGTAAAAAGCACCTCCAAAATGGTTTTTTTTAAATCAAAAAATAATTTTTATTTACCAAAATTTATTCTTAAAATTTGTGTTGTTCCCCGACCTTCGAACGGGGAGAGAAAAGTCGGAGATCGGGCAGGAAACAAACACCCACGTTGGGGAGAAAATTTTCATAAAATTTTTAAAAATTTCTCGAAAACAAAAAATATTAGAAACTCATTTAAAATAGGGTCGCATGGGTCCGGATATTTAGGCAAAAACTGTTTCAGGATCCAAGTTTTTAACCGGGTCCATCTGGTCCTGAAAAATGATTAATAACTTATTCAAAAATAAATGCATATTCCACGAAAGAGTTTGTAATTTTAATTTATTAAATAAAAATATTTTCGAAAGTTCGATATAAAATCAATTTTATTTTTTAAAAAACTAGAAGATATAAACATTTTCAAGAATTAAGATACTTAAAATTTTTAAATTTTTTCAAAAATTGTTTGAGATTTTATTTTAACTCAATTATTTTCATGAAATCCCTGATCGGGTCAGGGAGTAACCGATTTCAAATCAATTTTTGTCTAAACTAATTTTTTCTGCCTTGAGTAAAATTTTTTCTCTTGAAAATTCGATTTTTTAAAGCTACTTTTTGTTTTTACGTCCTAATTTTTATATTTATTTTTGTACAAAAATAGGGGTATCAGTTGCGTCGAAAAAAATTTAAATCAAATTTCTTTGATCTCCAAAAAACAACGGAAAATCAATGGCATAAATTATCATAAATTTAATTTACACAAAAAATATAAAAGCTGAGAATTTTTTTACCACTTTACACCCCTAAATTTGAAACATTTTGCCTTTTCCATTTTTATTGCCTCTTTTGAGGTTTTTTTAGGGCCTAAAGCCTACCTACTTATGCAATTTTTATTGCCTAAAAATATTTTCAATAGATATGGGAAAATATAAATGCATAATATAAAAAAACATATTCTTTTTGAATAAAAAACTGAAAAACACTAAAAATCCTATTTTTGATTATCTCTTATTTTTTAAATTTTTCTTAGGATTTTTAAATTTTCATTTTTTAAATTTTGCTACGACATCATTTTTATTGGGTCCGTCTGACAATTAGCGTTTAAAAGGCCAACATAAAACAAACATTGTTTAAAACTGAATAGGACAATGTTTCTCATCAAAGATAAATTCAAAGGCGAAACATTTTAATATTCTCAGCTAAACAATTTCCTTCAATTTGTTCTTTTTTCCATTTTGCACGCGATTTTGTTATGTAATTAATAGAAGAACTTATTATTGTTGCATTTTGTCTTCATTTTCAAATTCTTAGAAAGAAACATAAATCAATGACAAAATTAAATTAAAAATCAGATAAGAAAATAAATAGACAAAATGTGACATTCGGCCAAATTATACAATAAAAAGTTTATCATCATACCATCAGCAGGGCAGGAGGACCTTCAGCTTTTTTCTGGGTTTTTCTTGGTTTGAAATAGGGTTACTCTGGTCGGGTATTTTGGCAAAACCGAGTCTGGGTATTGCCGGGTCCAGAAAAGCCAGGTTCTGGTTCCGGCTACCGGTTCCGGGTCTTAAAAAAGCCGGGTATCCGGGTCTGGACCCGGTCGGGTACCCGGGCCCATTTAACCCTAATTTTAAATATGTGAAAAGGTTTTCTTATTACAAAAACTTATTTCACCTATTTTGGCCTTTTGCCCAAACATCTTTACAAATACCCCCGAACAAATATAAACCGAAACTGTCAAATTTCAAAAAAAATATCATTAAATGAAATTCATAAGCATTAACTATTTGGATGAAAGAAAAATATTTTTTTAATGAAAAAATAATTGATAAGACTCTGATTCTTTGCATTCATTATTAAATTTTTAAAACTAATTATATGATTTCGTGGGAGCGATTTTGGGAAAAACCAGGTCGAGATTGGAAGACGCTATGTAATTTCGACACTGGGTAAATCCGACACTGAACTATTTAAAAAACTTCCACTGTTTTACTGCATTTTCGACATTGGACCATTTCGACATTGACTATATTCGACACTATAGAGAATTTTTTAGAAAGTAAAATGAAAAATTTGAAAATGTTAGTATTTACGATAATTTTCTATTTCATTTTCCAAATCGTAATGATCACTGCCTTTTATGCATTGTTTATTTTGATCCAACTGAACAGAACATATTTGTTAGCTAAGTTTTGAAAAGAAGCGAATGCTGAACAATTTGACATTTGTTCGTATTTCAATCAATTTGTCTGCCACTTTCGTCTCATCACATCAGTAGAGGTGCGCCGTGACTCACGGTCACGGTTACCGTGAAGTTCCCGGGTTTTTTCGAATACGGTCACGGTCATGATTCACGGGGTCAATTCACGGTTTTCCGCGAATAATTTACACTGGATAAAATTGAAAATTTCAGATTTACATATTTTTTCATATAGAGGCTTATTTAAATTAAGTTTTTTAAACTTTTGGTCATTTTTGGGCAAAGTTTGCTAAGAAACAATGCAAAATTTTCAAAAATTTCCCCGGCGGCACCGCCGGCCCCTTACCCTATTCTTGAAACTTTTTTGAACAAAGCCAACTACCAATATTGTGCGAAAAGCAACAAACAAAAAGTCAAATTTCAAAAAAGCATTATATTTCTTTAAAAAATTCGCTCGAAACAAAGTTATTTTGGGCTAAATCAATTAACCCAACAAATTTTCAAAAATTTTCACTAAAACCCCTATTTTTCTTAAAAATTGGGTAAATATGTCTCATAGCTCCCAAACTCAAAACCACTTAAAAAAGGTCGGAATCGATTTAGAACGGCCCAAATGATGAGAAAATACTAGAGTTGAGCGGGACCGGGAATTTTGGGCTTAACCGGGACCGGGACCTTTTCGGGTTGAAAAACCGGGAATTTTTTGCTGGGAAAACCGGGAAAAAACCGGGACTAGTCCCGGTCCCGGTCAAAACCGGGACTTCGGTACTCAGTTGTCCGTATTCAGGTCCCGGTCCCGCTCAACTCTAGAAAATACAAACCATGGGTGCGCTTGCCAATGGACACTTCAGTACCCCTTTTTTTTAACTTGAAAAATGGCAAGCGCACCTATAATTGCAATTTTTTCATCGTTTTTTGCCTTTTTTAAATCGACTAAAATTGCAAAATTGGCTCATTTACGGACAAAATCTGTTAACAATTGCACTCAAATTTTAGATTTTTCCCCCGGCGGCGCCTAACGGCACCGCCGGACTCCAAAAACTTATTCTCCTCACTTTTTCTTTTCTCTTCTTCCTCCTCTTCTTCCGCCCTTTAAATAAATAAAATTTAAACATTTTAATGGGTCCGTAAAATGAAACTTTGTTCGCAGGCATCAAAAAATGACTGCCTGAAATAAATCCTTATTCAGAGTTTTTACTTATTAATACATTAAATGGCACATAAAATATTTTTGCGGTCCGGCAAAAATCGGTTTCAAATCTTGGGGTTTTCAATCCCCACTCACTGATATTCTTCAGATTAACAGATCAGTAGTGTCGCTGGTCTGATCAATTCTCTCCTTGTGGATTGCGACTGAAACAAATTTAGCGCCTCTGGCGACGACGTCAATGCTTTTCTCTGCTTCTTTGCTAGCATTATTGCTTATTCAAAAGTGTGAGCACATCTGCACCTGTTGGAGCTGCCGTTGATTTTACTGATCCGCCAATTGGGCGATTTGCTTTCTCTGCTTGTCTCTATCCACCTCTCTGTCTCTCTCTAAATGCTTTCTCTTTCTATCAGTTTCTCTCTTTCTTTCCACCTGTCTCTCGCTCAGCCCTCTCCCTCCCTTTCTTTAGCTCTGATCACTCAAAAGCGCCGTTATCCCATCGTCGCCCCTCCCCCCGCCCCCTCTCTGCCGGGGTTTCTTCCCATTTTCTTTTGGGTTGCCTATCCGATGAGTGTTTGTGAGTGCTCTTCTCCAAAGCAACAGAAAAAGCGGAAAGAAGACACTCTGATCGATCGATCTCTTTTAACCAACTTTTTTCCTCTGATTTTCCGTCGCCGTTCGCCTTTTCAAGCAAAGCGAAATTGAAGTGTTTGCCGTCCACTAAAACAGACGGATTTATTGTTAGTTTTTTTAAACAATATTCGCTATGTCAGCCATAGTTTTGCCTCCCCCCCCCCCCGCTTAATTACTTCCCACACATTTTTCGTTTCTCTTTTTGATATAATGAAATGTTATTTTATTTATTAATTTTTAAATTGCGAGTAGCAATTTTAGGGAAATATTAATGTCATATGGTATCTTTATCCGTTGTATTTCCTTTTTATTTAGGTTTTTGTATTAAATTAATAAAATGGCCACAGAACAGCAGCCGAGTGATAAAGTGCTTACAACAACAATTGATGGTAAATAATTTTAGAAATTTTAGAGGGAATGCAAAATTTACTTCCAGCAGAAGCTGATGATGGACGTGACAACAATCCGATCAGAGACATACGCCGTAGAGTTCATTTCAGCGATCGCTCCCAAAGGGTTCTGGACGACTCGGACCATTTGCTGAAATCCATCCGAACTCGCCGAGCGGCACCTCTCGCCACTTCCATGTCCATGTCCACGCTACCCACCTCGTTGGAGCGCAACGGTGATCAAAGTCTGCAGGACCATGCGCGGAAAACACTGATCAGAGCGCAGCGATCGGTCAGCCCCGAAGAGCCACTGCTGAGCGCATCAACGTAAGCAATTTACAGCATTAAAATATAAAATAAAAGGTGAAAAAAACAAATGAAAAGTAAGCGAAATAATGAAAAATATAATTAATCTATTAAAGTATTACCGGAAACCGGGGCTAAAATCCCGAGTTTGTAGGAATCACGGTCCTGGGTATCATTTTAGGGCATGATTCGGGATTTGTCTCCAAAAATGAAAATTCCAGCAAAATTTTCTGAAAATGACGAACTAATAGAGTACCAAATAATTAATCTCTTCTAGTATTTTCCAAAGCATTGAAAATGCCGATAAATGTCACTGAAAAAAATTCTAAAACTGGTTTGAATTGAGAAATAACTTTTGGGTGCGGTGGTGAAAAGCCGGGGCCGTTGTCCCGAGAAAATTGCGGCGAGATCCCCGACCCCGCCCGGGCTATTGGTTTTAAAAGTCGGTTATATAGCAGTAAATTTTATCTTTCATTAATTTTTAGTAGATTATTTTTTACTCAGGAGCCGTTATCTGCAGCACACCCCGAAATTTCCGAGAATCGATTTTGACGATTGGATTGAGGAGGAAACGCAAGCGAAAAAGCCGGCATGGAAAGTGCTCCAAGAGAATGTCAAATCGTCCTACAACAAAGTGCGAAATGTTGTTGCTCATAAAACTATTTCATTAATTTTATGAAAAAATAATATTAAATTTTTAATTTAAATGTCCAATTTCGTTTTGTTTTAAGCCCCGGGCAACCGCGGAAAGGCATCGAAATTTGAACGATTTTCAAAGTGCACAAATGGACAATTTGGAATTCAATCGTGCCCGACGACGACGCGAATCGGCAGACCTTCCGTTTACTGAACTTACCCATTTGGACGGCGAAAGCTTTTTGCCGCGGGCGCCCTCGTGGATGGCAAGCGGAGCATTGGCACCCCGGGGGATGCCCAAACTGATCAACACAGCGGGAAGTGGTGGGAAAGGATACAAATAAAAATATTAAATTTAAAAATTTCAATAGATTTTATAAATAAAGATTTTTAAATTCAGGCCCGTATTGCGCGCCGCATGTCGACAGGTCGCAGGGCATTGAGCGGCCCGAAATGAATCGCTACACCAAAATGGTCGACGACGTAACGGGTGAGTGGAATTAGCCTCTTAATGTGTTGAAAATTTCAGGGAATGCCATATGTTTGTTGAATTTAGTCAAACAAAAAAGGATTTATGACCCAAAAATTCTGTTCTATTTTGCGATGCGCAATTTCCGTACTGAATTTTTCTGTGATTTTGTGGGGCCAACTAAGAAAAATCAGAGGTCCAAATTAATTAATGATTTATATAGCATTTAATGAGTGTTAATTATGCCATTCCATTGTGATTAAGCACGCCTTTTAAAGACGTCCATTCTTCCCGAGCACATGAAAACATTTACGCGGAAAGAGTTTCGTGAAGCGCCAAAAATTACAGACGAATTGGCGGCCGATGATGAGCTTATGGTGAGAAAAGTGTTATTTTTATTAAAAAATAATTTGTGTTTTAAATTGGTTTCTAATTATTTTTAGCCATATATGCCACGACCGTATTACAGCCGACCCAACAGATTGGACAAGGACTATTTTGACTTTGACTTGCAACATTCCGTCGACATGTAAATGATTTTAGAAATTATTTTTATTTTATTGACAAAATACGTCCAATTTTAAGGTACCGTAGACCAGAAGGAAAATATTTACCAACACCGTAAATTTAATTTTATTTTTAATTTCACAAAAATAATTAACACAATAAAATTTGTTTAAATGCTTCCATTATCAGGCCACAGCCATGGGAGACGAAGCTGATCAAAGAGTTCAAAGCGAAGGGCGAAGCGCCGCTTTCCGGCCACATTTTTACGAAAGGACCCGCGGACTATCGCGCATCGGGCACATCGTATCTCAGTGCAGCTTTAAGGTGGTGGAATAAAGGCGAAAAGGCCATGACATTTCAAAATTTGAAAAAGCGTAAAGCCAACCCGGCATTTTGCTTTGAAATTTTGAAAGCGAATATCCAATTTTGTGGAATGACCAGTGAAAAATAATAGACTTGCCGCCGGTGGGAGAGGGGGGGGTGCCCATAGGCATGGCATGCTAGTAATTTTTCAAAATTTAATTAGGATGAGATTAAGCCTCACATCAGCCAAATCTGGTTTGACTATAATTAAACGATGTCAAAGCCATAGAACTTTTGTTTGAATTACCTTGGTTATGGGACGGGCATAATGAGAGAAATGTGACCATTTTCTGTTTTACTGTTCTAATGTTTAAATACTAAAGGACGCCATCGTTTTGGGAACATCGATTTGCTTCAATTGGCAACCAAGTCAGACAATCGGACCCGATCAGTTTTGAGAGTCTTGAAAGGTGAATTTTCCTTCGTTTTCAGCAGTTCCCTAGCCAAAAAATAAATGAATAAATTCTGCATTTTTTGAATGCTTTCGATTGGGCTTTACCCACTTGCAAATGGCTTTGCCAATGTTCGGAAATGATTTAATAAAAATTAATTTTCAGATTGCGTCCTCGCCCAAGCAGATTCACCACTTACTCTGACCCGGACTTTGAAGATTATGAGGACCCAAAAGCGGCCGATGATTGACCGATGGATTTAATTGCTTTTTACTGATGATTTGCACAACAACAGACGGAGACCCTTTTCGTTGATTTCGCATAAATTGTTTTTTATGACAGAGATAATTTTGGTGGGAACAATTAATTAGAGAGATTCGTGTGTGTCCTTGTTTTACAAATTGTTTAACAACAACAAAAAACCAAATTATATAACCCAAAATACAGGAGACATTTTTTGAAGATATCGAGACTACTCAAAAAAAATTATTTAACCTTCGGGGTTTGTTGACCAATCATTTAGTTTTGATTGAGTTGGGTCCCAATTGCATTAATTGTAAAAAGAAATAAATTAAATTTGAGCAAAAAACTTACAATTTCATTAGTGTTTTTGTTGGCTTGACAATAAATTGGATATTGACCAACTGCTGAACTCGCTTTTTGTCGTCAATAACTAAATTTTGCATATTAAATTAGTATTAACAATAACAATTCGTTTGTAATTGCCTTTATAAATTGAGTATGAAATGGGCACTTAAAACTGAAAATTGGCCATAATTCACTCGTTGAAATGCCGTCGTCCCCGTCAGACATTGTCCCCCTTTTTGCTCACATATTTTTCTCGTTCGAACTGATCTCCGATTTAACTGCTTTGTTCATTACTTTTCTGAATTTGGCCATAATTGTGCCCACCAAACTGCTGCATGCCAACCTGAAAAGCATTCTGATCACTCAAAGTATGCTCTTTGTGCTTTATTTAGTAGTCCGATCAGTGATGCTTGTCCAGAAATTCTTTTCCAAGGACATATTTGCCCAAGGCAATATGAATTTTTTCACTCATAGTCTACTGTTCTTTTTTCTGCAATATTTCGTCGATTGCTTGGACATGCGCTGATCATCGAACGATTTATTGCGACAGTACGCAAAAATTCACATGGAAATTTCTCTGTGTTTTTCAATTTATCTTGGTTTGGCATTACGGTAGGTTCCGTTATTGTTTGACTAAACTTAACTAATATAAAACGGTGTCAAATTCATATAAATAGGGCTGCCAAAAATATGTACAAAATGTGGTCAAAATATGTACATAAATATGTACAAAAAACCCCAAATATGTAAATAAAATTTTTAAAAATGGTTATTTTTTGGAAAAAAAAATTCCTCGTAAAGTGAAATAGGGAACAAAATGCCTTAAAAAGTGACTTAAATAGGTCACCCACCCTTTAGTATTTAAAAAATTACTTTTTGCTATTTTTCAGGGGTACATTTTCAAACAAAAAAAAAAATTATTTTTTCACTTCTCAAATATGTAAAAAAAATGAAAATATGAACAAAAAATTTGCTGAAATTTTGAATTTTTTTTGAGGATTTCCAAAAATAGTAAAAAATCCTCAAAATATGTAAAAAAAAATGAAAATATACAAGAAAAAAGTCCAAAATATGTACAAATATGTAAAAAAATCTCGAAATATGTAAATATGTAGAAAAACCCCATAAAAGTCCCGATTTTTGCTCGCAAACACAAATTGAGTTACGGTAGTCACTAAATGCGGCGCAAAATTCAAAAGAAAAAAATTTGAAAATACAATTCACATTAGAATGGACCAATGCTTTAGAAGCTTTGAGTCAAAAGCCCTATTGAAATGAACCGTACCTTTTTAAATTGTTAAAAATATTTTAAATTATTTCATTTTTAAGTTTACCATCGCATTGATGAACACGATAAACTATGACCACTCTTGGGTGATTACTCGCTCAATGTTGCTTACCTGTTCATTTTCTACGGCACTTAATCTTGAATATTTAGTATGATAAATTAAATTAATTGAAATAAAACAATTTAAACACTTTGCAGTCAATTAGCATCATTGGACGTCACAATCTAAGAAAATATTGTGACCAAATTGAGAATGCCACTGCAAACACTTATAACATTGGACGGCGTTTGAATGTAAAAATTAAATAATTTAATTTAATTCAATTTTTAAAAAGGTATTGGACAACGTACGGTCGGCCAAGCAACTTTCGCCAACATTTCTATGCTTATTCATATCAAATTTCTGCTTGAGTGTTGTGTACATTGCCATGGCATGCAATGCTTTCCCAGAGGCTTATCAAATAAGTTTGGCATTTACCGTTGCCGGTTGGGTTGCCGCAATGCTCGGCGCCGCCACTGAACTCACAATTATGACGTAAAAGTTTTAAACAAACGAATCAATTTAAATTAATTGGATAATTCAAATAGGCATCATCCGGCGGAACGGGCCAACTCCGTCTGAGCCAACTTTGAGTCAATATAACTCTTGAAGTTATTGACCGAATCAAACAATCTTGATATCATTCGAAAGCTCTTCACAGGCTCTATTAGCCTACTAAAAATTACAGAAAATTTCGAACTATAAAAAAAGATAGAAATAAAAAACTTTGAAGATTCTGCCTTTTTTGCGGTTTTAAACTGACAACTTTTTTGAGAGCTGATTTGGGCCCCAGGGTCTTTTGGGCCCCAAGTACAGAAAAATGAAAAATCACAGTAAAAACAACTTTTTAAATTTCAGCATAAAAATGTAAAATAAACATTTTAAAAATAAATTCAACAATAATTTTAACAATAAAAAATGTAAAAATTAACAGAAATTCACGGGTTCATTCGATAGTTGCGAGAAATTCCCCGGAGAAACTCCAAAATAATGTGAAATTGATTTTTTGAACTCGCATCTCCAAAATTTGTCAAAGTGGCGGGGGATCCCTCAGGCTTAGTTTTTAGAATCTTAATTTTTAAAAAAGCACATTTTTCTATTTTTGGGTTGGGGCCCAAACGACCCCGGGGCCCAAAAACGGGGGCCCAAACGCTCTGGTCCCCGATCATCCGGTGTTAAACAAACGTTTGGCCAATCATTTGAAAAGAATTTTCCATTTTAAATTTCGACGAGTCAACGCTGCTCAACAAATTACTGCTGAGAAGGCTCCCGATTGTGGTGAAAATGTAATGGATATGCATTTTAAAATGCTTCAAGAATCTTGGAATAAATAAGATTTTTAATATGAAAAATACTAAAATATCCATGCATTGAGAATTTTAATATTTTGAGCGGATGTCCTTTTTTAAAACTCTATTAACTTCCATTTTGGAAATTTTTATCTGTATAAATCCGACTCTTTATAAACCTTTTTTTATATCGGATAATAAATTTTGAAGAAAATAAAAAAGTTCAGCACGAAATAAGTACAGAAAAAGCACAGAACAAAAAATGAACAAAACAATTTGCGTGAATTAAAATTTAAAATTGCCATTTTATATTTTTACATGTCTCTCTCTTTTCTTTCACTCTCTCTCTCTCTCTCCCTTTTCTCTCTCTCTTTTCTTTCACTCTCTCTCTCTCTCTCCCTTTTCTCTCTCTCTTTACTCTCTCTCTCTTTCTCTCTCTGTCTCATTTCTTTCCCCTCTCCATTCTCTCGTTGTTTTTTGCGGCATCCTTTTTTGCTAAGTCATCCGTCCGCGGCGATTGTGCCACAACCGTTGGTTCTGTCGCTGTTCCGCCACCCTTCGCCTTTCCCTTCTTCCGCTTAGAACTTCGCAGCCACATTGTGAAGCAACCGCTGCTTATGATGCTGCCACCACCGTTTTTTGCTTAAATTGACACTTTCCATTTTTTGGTCCCCTAATTAGTAAGTTCGAGAAATATTTCAGTTAAGAAAGAATCTTTATTCTGACCTGTTCACAGTTTTCCCTCTCTTTCTCATTTCTCTCCCCCTTTCCCATTCTCTTCTCTTTCCCTCTGTTATCTCTCTCTACCGCTCTCACTCCTTCGCCCTTGCCTCTTTTGCCATTTATTTTTCATTGTCTTTTCTCGTTCCACTCTTTCGCATCTTTTTTCTTTTTTTCCTATTCTAATCTTCTCTCCCGCCTCCCCCTTCTCTCTCTCTCCCTCACTGTGTACCCCATCCACTCTCTCGCCCTCTTCTCGCCTCTTTTCCTACCGTTTTTCTCCCTGTCTTTCCCTTTCTCGTCTTCTCTGTCGCCCTCTTCCTCTCCACTGCTATTCTGCTTCTTCCTCTCTCTGCTGCTTCTCGTCCTGCTACTGCTCCGATTGTTCTCTTTTTCTGCAGATTGTTGCTGTTGCGAATTCGCCGTACTCTTCGGCGTTGTCCCCGTCGTTCCTCCGTCACAACCGTCGACAGTTGTCGCTGCATTTTTAGCCTCATGTTTTGGTGTTTTTGGCTCTCAAAATTTTTTTAATAATACTAATAAATAATTGGAGAATTCCTAACTTTTGTTTTCCTTAAATTCAGAATTTAACTCAAAATTCACTTAAATCTGAACAATTGGTGGAACCTTAAGCTACATATCGAATGCTAATGAATAATTAATTTGGTTAATTTTATGAAAAGCTACGATTTCTTTTTGTTATAAAGTTGGCAGTTTTGCTAAAAACTCGGCAATTTTCAAAAGTTTAGTGGTAAAGCAACAATTAGCAATTTTCATTGATTTGTCAGACATTTCTTTCTGTAGGGAATATCAACAATTTAAATTTTTAAGGTCAATTTTTAAACTGGATTCATTTCCACATTACCTTGCTGTCCAATTGATGTTATTTTTGGCGATGAACTGCTGCTCGGGTGCATTTCGACGCCTTAAGTGTCTTTTTGTACATAATTTATAAATATATTAAATTTAATTATTTGAAAAAAGCGAAAATTTTTCTGTTATGGTACACCGCCACCCCGCCCGCTGCGAATGTTTTGTTTTCATGTAAAAAAATAATTCAATTAAAAATACGCTAAAAATTCCTCCCGAAATATTGTTAAAATTTGGTTGGAGGGAGGCATAAGGGAAAAGTAGCAAATGGACAATTATGAGGTATAAAAGTCTCAATTCAAACCAACATTTTTATTTTTGTACAGTTCTTAGGCACCATTTGTTGACTTTTTTTAAATTTTAACTTTTGGGGTGAAAGAAAAAATCGAAAAGCATCTTTGCTTTACTGACCTTCCACAATCGAATCGAGCGGCTTTTTCAACGACACTGAAAATTAGTAAAATTTACAGTTTATTTCAGTTTTCAGAATCCAGGTTGAAACTCGTTCCAGTCCGGTATTTCCCTTGTTTTTCAGGTTTTCCCTAATGACCGGTCACTCTCTCTCTCGTAATAAATCAAATGAAAAATGTCCATCAATTGTTGACAAATCAAACCCCATAAATAAGTATTGAAAATGCTCAAATTAGCAATTTTCCAAAATCTGACAAAAAAACTTTCTAGTAAGGCTGTGATTTCTAGACATTTTGTCTGCGAATTTTAAATCCCAGGCATTATAAAGCCCATCTTGGACTGAACGCCGATTTGACCCTGGAAGTTTTGCATTTAGCAAATCCCAGCCTTTCTCATTAGTAGGGCTGGGATTTTTAGGGTTTTACCTATTTTTTTGCGGCTTAGTTATGATGAGAGAAGCCCAAAAATAGCAGTTTCTCCTAACAATTTTCGATTTAGAGCGACTTTTTAGCACCTAAAAACACCTATTTTGGCGTTTTGGCACCTAAAATAGTTTACAACCTATTTTGGCATTTTTCGAATTTTTAGCACCTATTTTGGCATTTTTGAGAAAAATTCTTAAGGAAAATACAAAAAATTGAAAAATAGACCCCTAAATTTCGACTTTCTTTCCACTTCTTACAGCATTTCCTTATTTCTTTATTAATTTGAATGCCGAAAGAGGCCAAATCAAACGCTGCATTAAGCACAAAGTTTGACAAAGTCATCGAAAACAATCCGGGACTTTACAAATTGATTGATATCGCCAAAATTTTGACTGGCGGTCGGGCGGATGTTGATATGGAACCGGACGTATTGGCATCTATGAAATATGCGCCGGTGACTTCTTGTGACGTTGAACGCAGTTTTTCAATTTACAAATCAATTTTGGCCGATAATCGAATGAGTTTTACCCCCGAACACCTCGAAATGTATCTGATTTGCAATTGTTTTCGCGAAATTGATAAAGACTGTTAATAAATTTGGATTTTTTCGTATAAACACACTTGATTTCTTGAATTTTTAATACCTATTTTTGCACCTATTTTGGCCTTTTGGGGGGTTTTTAGCACCTATTTTGCACTTTTTTAGCACCTATTTTAGTACCTATTTTGGGATTTTTAGCACCTAAAAATCCCAGCCCTACTCATTAGCTTATCCCTCCATTTGCCATGGGAGGACAAAACGAACCCAAAGAGGAGGAACATTTGTGCTGTTGCACAGTGCCGCCGCCCTTTTCTCGTCCATTTGCCGCCACCGCCGCCGAATTCGACGTCGTTTCATTAGCCGCTATTGGAAAATGAGAAAATATTTAACTTAATTAGCCTGTTAAGGTTTTAATTGGTTCAAAATCAATTATTTTGTAATTGGAGCATTTAGGCAACTTAAGAATGCCGAGCAGAATGATCCCAACAGTTCGTGCTATTATTGCAGGGATAAGATGCTTTTGAACCAATAATAAATTGCCAAATTTAGAGACAGTGATTAATTAGGAATTCTCTTGGATTAAACAAAATTCCAAATCATTAAAGTATAAAATAAGTATGAAAGAAAAAAAGTTTCAAAAATTTTTATGTTTTTCGCTTTTTACCAAAACTTTTTTTACATGACATAATTCTTTTTAAATCTGTGAACAAAGAAAATCAAAGAGATTTAAAAAAAGGTTTAGATTAAAAATGAGAGTAATTACCAATTGCTCTAAGCCTGGACTCAATTTAATGCACTTAATTGACCGATTTCGCCCAATAATTTATATTTTCTAATTGTTTTCCGTTTTCCGCTAATTCGAACTTTGATTTGTTTGCGATTGCGCAGTTTCGCTGCCGACGCCTGCCGTGCGAGCATTTCGCAGCGAATTTTTGACCGCCGCATTCGTCGGCAAATGGCCAATGCTTTTCGAATTCTTTTGCCGAACCGCGGCCGTTGCGCGTGTGCCACCACCGCCCGAAATTTCGTGCAGCAGCACCAAACTGTTGGCAGTTGCGTGGCGACCACCGCCAGCAGTGCCACCGCCGCCCCCGCCAATTTGGGAGGCCGAATTGGCAGAAGAAGCGGCCTAAGAGGGAAATGCAAACGCATGCAATTGAACCAATGAAATTTATTTTGTGAATTTGCTCGAATCGAACTTATTGAAATAATTGGGTGGCCAAAAAATAATAATAAAAACATTGGGGATGGGGTGGGACGTGCCGCAACTTCGCTCCCCTTGGATACGAGCATGATTTTCTTAAAAATTGAAAAAAACATAAAAACTCCAAAAAAAAATCCCTCAGAAATTATCAAAAGAGCTAAAAATAGCAAAGCCGCATTTTCAAAAATCATTCGTCCCTCATCAGCAGATAGGCAGCTTATCAGTGAATTTTTTGATGTGGGAATAAACTCGGCAATGGCCAATTGTCGGAAAGGCTAAAATCGGCTTTCTCAAGTTTTTAAATTCCTGCCCATTAGTTTTTTTGTAAATTAATTGCAATTTGATGAAACAGAAAAATGCGGAGATTTCACTTTCAAAATTTGTTCACAAAGTGCCATTGTCCGTCCCTTCTCCTATTTTCCCTGCTCCAAATTTGGTCCGAATATCTTTTTAAATTAATTTCTACCATTCCTTATTCATTTGGCATTTATTTCACATTTAATTCATTGCTTTTTTTAAACATTTGCCATAATTTTATGAACGTACCGCATAAAACTCTTTCAAACTTTGCGCACGCGAACGCACTGAAAATGGGAAATTAATTAATTCATGACACAAAACATAATTGTTTTTTGTTTGTTTTTTGTATCGTAAAGCCAAGCCAAAATAGGGGTATATTTTGCCAATTAAAACAAATTAAATTCATATGTTTTTCATATGGAAATTTTGCTCGAAATTGCATAATTAACAATTTGTACCGCTAAACAAAACCTCAAAACCCTCCCTGCTGATCATTGATAAACCAGAGAATGATTCCCAAAATACCGGCACAAACCATTTTTAACGCGGGACGGAAGCGGTTGGGACGGGAACAGCTTCATCTCCTTGGCTAAAGGCAAAAATAAGCACCAATGATCAATTGCAAAATTTAAATTAAGTTTATTCCTCTTTAAATATTTAAACTAATTAAATATTTTATATTTCATTAGCTTTTCATTATCCCTCCCCCCTCAATTTACTCATTATCGGCGCCAGCATTTTCTTCGTCTTCTTTATGAAAAATTGCGTTTTTGGCTGAAATTTGGGTTCAATGGTCATTAATTGACTAAAAGTACATTTAATTAAGGCATAATAAATATGTACACGTGGACATTATTAAAAATAAACAAAAATAGAAAATGTAAATATTTTTAAATTTTAAATTGTTGTTATTTGACTTAAAGCAAACAAATTAATGGAAGAACAGAAACGGCCGATTCCGTCCAGCCATTTTCGTCTGATTGTGAGACAATTTTAGAGGAAAACACCACATATTTTTCCATAAATAATGAGCTCAAATAAACTAATTAGAATTGAAAAAGGTGCAAAGCACATTAAAAATTATTAACAATAATTGACAGATTTTCGTGCAAAAGACACCGTTTTTTATGTTTATGGTAAAATTAGACATTTAATTTTTAGTTGGCAAGTGATGCTGAATAAAAATTTAAAAAAAATCATCAAACTGAAGACAAAACAATTTGGGCAATCTCGAAATGGGGCAAAAACATATCACCCAAAAAATAGGAACCATTTTAAATGTTGGGTCCCAATTGCATTAATTGTAAAAAGAAATAAATTAAATTTGAGCAAAAAACTTACAATTTCATTAGTGTTTTTGTTGGCTTGACAATAAATTGGATATTGACCAACTGCTGAACTCGCTTTTTGTTGACGTCATGAGCCAAATGAGGTGGAAAAAGTTGGACATTCCATTAAAAGGGTGTTAAAATTTACACAAAATTATTTGCTTAAGGGAGGTAGGTGTACAAAAACCATTTGAAGATATCCATTATAAATGCCGTCGTCCCCGTCAGACATTGTCCCCCTTTTTGCTCACATATTTTTCTCGTTCGAACTGATCTCCGATTTAACTGCTTAGTACCAAATTGCATTCAATTAATATGCGCGTATTGTGTCGAGTCACCACCAATTCACATTTAGCAAAGTGAACGTGGCGGTGTGCTGCTCTCCCTTCTCTCGTCCCCCACAGCAGCAGCTCATCTCACAAATCACTTTTACCACTTGTTTCCCTCCCCCCCCCGGCAATATGAATTTTTTCACTCATAGTCTACTGTTCTTTTTTCTGCAATATTTCGTCGATTGCTTGGACATGCGCTGATCATCGAACGATTTATTGCGACAGTACGCAAAAATTCACATGGAAATTTCTCTGTGTTTTTCAATTTATCTTGGTTTGGCATTACGGTAGGTTCCGTTATTGTTTGACTAAACTTAACTAATATAAAACGGTGTCAAATTCATATAAATAGGGCTGCCAAAAATATGTACAAAATGTGGTCAAAATATGTACATAAATATGTACAAAAAACCCCAAATATGTAAATAAAATTTTTAAAAATGGTTATTTTTTGGAAAAAAAAATTCCTCGTAAAGTGAAATAGGGAACAAAATGCCTTAAAAAGTGACTTAAATAGGTCACCCACCCTTTAGTATTTAAAAAATTACTTTTTGCTATTTTTCAGGGGTACATTTTCAAACAAAAAAAAAAATTATTTTTTCACTTCTCAAATATGTAAAAAAAAAAGCGAGCCGCACTGCTCCCACCGATGCGGCGGCCGCCGGGCGGGCGGAGGGCGGAGGCAAATGAAAAATGACGGCGGCGGAACGGAAGGAGAACGCCGCCCGCCCGCCCCACGGCGACGGCGGCGGAAAGAATGTTTCAGCGCAACGATCACATCGTTTGCACAGCACAACAGCGGGTCAAAGTGTTTGCGCTGTCGATTCAAATGCACTTATTCCCATTTGCGTGTCATTAGCATAAAAACGATGATGACATTTTGAAAAATTATGTGGAACTAAAAAGAAATTATAAATTTTAAAAAGCATTATCCATGTTTTTGCTAAATCAGTTATCTGTTTAAAATTTGACAAATCGCTTCATCTTGATTAACAAGCTCAAGCGGCACCAAAAATTCATTAAGTTTTTAATTGTTAAACTGAAAACGATTCAAATGCATTTAAATATTTTTCGCAAGAAAAAAAAAGATTTTTCTTTTATTAATGGGCGCTTCAAAAGCATCAAAAAATTTTAAAGTTTAACACGTTGAATTTAACATAATTAGCAATGTAAGACAGAAAGATTTTCCAGAAGAGGATTTTCTAGCATATAATTAAAAATAAAATTAAAAAATTTAAGGAGAATTTAGTGAAAATTGTTTATATGAAAATGATAAATCAATTTTTCGATTAATTATATAAAAAGTGGTATCTGACAATCAGAGAAGTAATGGAAAAAATAAACCGGCTTTTACGGGTGAAATAAAAAAACCGTCGCTCAATTTTTTAAAAGTTGATAAAATTTTGTTGGCCATTCACCAAATAATTGGACGTTTTCCAAGGCTTTCTCCGTCAATTAAACGGGCGACGGACACAACACAACGAGAGAGTTCAGTGCTTATCAGTTGATAAATTAATTGACAATGCGATTCGGTGCTCATTCTTTTTTGTTATTAATGGGTCAGATGACTGGCACTAATTGCCATTTCCTTAGATTTTCAAAATAAAATTCAAATAAAATAATAATGGCTAACAATAAGTAATGCGATTGAGACATTTTCACGCCCACAATTGTTTAATAAAAAAAAATATGTTAAAAATGCACATTTATTTAAATTTTTCTTTAATAAAAAAAGAAATTAAATTTCACCCAGTGATATAAATTGATCAGCAAGGAAAGAGGAGAACATTAGAAAAGTTAAGTTTTAAGCGTAATCCGAACAAAAAAATGTAATAAAAGGAAAAAAAAACAAATTAAATTAGGGAAAAATCCCCAAAAAATTTCCGTTTTTAAATCAGCAAAAAAAGGAAATATTATTAAATTGGAGAAAAATTAAAAGAACATTGAAGAAGGTAATGAAATAAAATTAAAATACTCAAAATAACATGGGCATAAAAAGAGAATTATTGAGCGAGTCGAAGATTTCTAAAATCTATGCCCAAGGCAAACAGAAAGAATTTATGAGAAAATTAGGCATTTCTGAAGATACATTTATTTGAAATATCAAATGGAAAAAAAAATTCACAAAAGTAAAATATTATTTTAAATTTATTTTAAAATAATATCAAAATTAAATTTTATAGCACAAAAAATCACATTCAATGAGGAAAATTTAAAAAGGTGCTGAACAAAAGCATAGAAAAAAACCCAATGTTACCGAAAAAGAAATTGTGCGTATTTTGAACATCGGCTGAAGAGCAAATCGCTTGTCATAAAATATGGGACAAAAATCACAAAATATGGGCATAAAGGGTACTTTTCCGTTTGGGGGCCACACATTCAAATTTTAAAAAAATTTGACAATCAACAACAGTGTTGTTTCATGCCAAGCTCCCGTTCACAAAAAAGGATCGACGTATTTTCATGGGCCCACCAATAAATAAAGTGTACGATGGTGTCCACGGGCAATTTAGCGCGCTCTTTGTTGACATTAAATTTCTGTAAATTCCTTCGAATTCATTAAATAGTTAAATATTGTATTTTAAATTCACGATTTTTCGTAAAAGTAAAAAATGACCATTTTTCTACAAATCTAACTATAATTACGAAGACAATCTTACTAAAAATTTAGAAAATGGAAATCTTATTAAAAATTTAGGAGCTTTATTTCGTGCCCGTATCCTTTTTGGGCATTCGGTTCCATTTTACATGTAAATTCCAGAAAAAATAATTACTTTGAGCAAATTTTTGATTTGGTTTTGGTTGAAAATGCATATTTAGCGGAATTTAAAAAAAGGTCACATTTAGCACCGTTTTACCAAAATCCGCTAAACTGAAAAGAGATTCTCGGGCCAGGAAAAGAGACGGTCATGAAAGATTCAAAGATAATAATTGTCCTCGCTTTTCTTGACTTACCACTCACTGACCATCACTTTTTGTTGTCTCTGAAAATGGTCCATTTTTTTGGGGGTCTTTGGTGGTGCTTTCTTTCCCCCCCCCCCGCAAAAGTTCCCTCGCTCAATTTTCCCTAATTATCGCACTTCTGTGCTTCTGCTGCTGCTGCCCGGCTGGCTAAGGCTCTTCAGCTAAATCGGCTTCTTCTGCTTCTTCTCTCACACCGTTTTGTCTTCCTCCGCCCCCGCGTCCTTTCGCGGAATGCTTTTCTCCCGCCTCCCCCTTCTCTCTCTCTCCCTCACTGTGTACCCCATCCACTCTCTCGCCCTCTTCTCGCCTCTTTTCCTACCGTTTTTCTCCCTGTCTTTCCCTTTCTCGTCTTCTCTGTCGCCCTCTTCCTCTCCACTGCTATTCTGCTTCTTCCTCTCTCTGCTGCTTCTCGTCCTGCTACTGCTCCGATTGTTCTCTTTTTCTGCAGATTGTTGCTGTTGCGAATTCGCCGTACTCTTCGGCGTTGTCCCCGTCGTTCCTCCGTCACAACCGTCGACAGTTGTCGCTGCATTTTTAGCCTCATGTTTTGGTGTTTTTGGCTCTCAAAATTTTTTTAATAATACTAATAAATAATTGGAGAATTCCTAACTTTTGTTTTCCTTAAATTCAGAATTTAACTCAAAATTCACTTAAATCTGAACAATTGGTGGAACCTTAAGCTACATATCGAATGCTAATGAATAATTAATTTGGTTAATTTTATGAAAAGCTACGATTTCTTTTTGTTATAAAGTTGGCAGTTTTGCTAAAAACTCGGCAATTTTCAAAAGTTTAGTGGTAAAGCAACAATTAGCAATTTTCATTGATTTGTCAGACATTCCAGCAACAAATTGTTGTAATTTATTTTTGGGGATAGCAAAAAATGTTTCCTTCTTTGACTCGCCCAACGATTGTTTCTCTCTCCGCTTTTTTCTTCTGTCCGTCCAATGTTTGTCCACCATTTTCGAGCAGAACAGACGAAAACTGTTACAAAAAATGCTGTAAAAATGGCAAACTCTGCTTTTTAATGAACCTTCCCATTATATAATTTTTATAATTTAATTCAAATAACTTATTTATATTTGATATTTTTTTTGTTAATTTAATGACTTACGCGCAATCTATCGAAATATAAAATGCTTTTACTTAATTAACTCTTACATTACTTGTACTAATGGTGCCAAAAATGCATTTAATTGTTGAAATATTTTGCAAATTATTTTAATAGCCAAAGAAGAATAAATGCTTTGTAAAATGGATTGTTTTAGCAAATATTGGCAGGGAATGCCCATTAATTATTGTAATTAACGAACACGCAAATGAGTTGGAACAACAATCTTTGTACAATTTCGGTTCCGCCGACCATTTCGGAAATGTCAATTGACCAACGTCTTAATAATCAGCAAAATAACGAAGAATCGGACGAAGAGAACGAAGGTTCTTCTCTCGAAACGTCCACCATAAGAGCACTTCAGGTGATCGGAAGAAGAAAAATGGAATTTACTGATCAAAACCCAATTTGCCTGATCATCGAAGGCTTTTGAACCAATTTTCGGTTAATTTGGCCATTTTAATTGGTTTAAAACCGGTTTTTTTTGTTTCCATTTTATACCTCGGGACTAAAAGTTATGGGCATTATAAATTAATTAGTAATTAATTACAGATTGATTGGGAATGACTGATTTTGGGGGACTATTTGCGGACCAACAAAAACTTTTTCAAAATTTTTCCTCAATTTTTAAGTTAATTTTCTGGGCAGATTTTATAGATTATATAACTTTTTAAATTAATTTTATTTTACCTAATTTATTTCTGATTACACTGAATTTAGCTGCTGATTTGGGCAATTAAATTTACTTACAATTCTTTAGGACGCCAAAATGGAGACATTTATGATCGCGGTAAGGAAAATTTTCATTATCTTTACTAAAAGATAAGTTTAATTTTTGGACCAATGAAAATGAAATATTTTTTTTATAATTTTTCCATTTATTTTTTACTTAAATTTAAACAGATGCTCGAACAACGCGACAAAATGCAGGAACAATTGGTAAGGCAATTATTTATTACTTTTTATTGGCCAAGGGACGACGGATGGGCCAAGGCCAAGCTGATTTTTCAAAATTTAAAATTTAATTAATCATTTTTTGATTAGGTGCGAATGCAAAAGTGCGTCGAAGAAACGGAAGAGAAATGCCGGGAAACGGAGAGAGAGCGAGATGTACTGAGACGGCAAATTCACCAGCAGACCAAAGACATGCCATTGGTCGGCGAGCGGGGGGGGGGGGCTAAGCTTGGCACCAATTAGTTGGGAAAGTATGGCAAAATTTGACCTGGGGAATTAGAAAGGCTCGCAAATGTTTGAACTGTTCAAGGAGATTCCAAAGACTGGGCCCGGGTGAAAAAGTTTGATAATTTTTTTAATTAATTTTAATAGGTAGCTCTAATTATACATTAAATTTTTTGCTGATTGTTAAATTTTGAAAAAAGGAATTCCGAACTAGGCCGGATTTGTTAAATTATTTTGGTAGATGAAATTAATTTGAATTAATTTGCCAAACTGCCATTGGACACCATTTTCTGAAATGCATCTCTTTTTTAAAAATTCAAAAGAAATTTTCGCTATAAGATGCAAACAAATGAGGCATTATATTATAAATAAACCATTTTTTGCCAATTTAGGAAGTGCAAAATCTGACCCACGAATTGGTCCAATGCCGGGAGCAATTGTACGAGAAGGAGGAGGAAATTGTGGAGATGAAGGCGGAACGGAACAACACCAGACTGTTGCTGTCAGTGAATTTGTTAAACACACTTTTAATATTGTTCCCCGCTTTAGGGAACACTTGGAATGTCTTGGTAAGTTGGGCATATGCCGAAAAATTCAAGGAGGACGGGTTAATGGCATTTTTTGATTTTCTATCGGTTTTCGTTTGGCATTTGACTTTGTTTTCTAAGACGGAACCGGTGCCAGTTCGCGCCTTTACTTAGAAAGGACCAACTTCGTTTCTCGATGGGTGTTCGAATTCGCCACCCTTTCCCGGGTTTTCGGGGCTCTTTTTAAAGCTTGGGTTTTTTACTACCAATGAAAAATGGTAGAAAAGTCGTACATAGGACCCGAGACTCCTCTTTTAGACTTAAATTGGCCCTGGGCTTATTAATCCCTTTCTGTTCTTTGGTTTTTTCTTAATTGGTAATGATACTTTTACAATACTCCCCCCCCCCGGCACAGTGTCCAAACATGAAAAGTCTCTGCGAATGACTGTTGTGAAGCGCCACGCGCAGTCCAACCGCGACAACAGCGTTTCCTCCGAGGTCGAAGTGCTCAAGGCGCTCAAGTCGCTGTTTGAGCATCACAAAGCGTTGGACGAAAAAGTGAACTCCGTAAAATGAATAAAATAATTAATTTTCAATTTAAATGTCATTTTTTTAAATTTAAAAATTAACTGCACATTTTCCATAGGTCAGAGAACGGCTGAGAGTGTCCATTGAACGAGTGCACAATTTGGAGATGACACTCAGCGCAACGATGGAGGACAACGCGGTACTGAAAGCGCAGCTGGAACTCAGCCAAGAACAGCAGCAGTCGGCAGCACTGCAACACCAGGCAGAACAATGCCCGGGGGGGGGGGGGATAATTAATTGATTAGCCCATGTTATTGGACACCTTTTAGTTGGGAAGATTAGCCCACTTTATGGGGTCCCAATTTTATTGGCCTTGAAATTACATTAATAAATTCGGCTTTATTTTAAATATGGGCAAAAGGGGAAGCCGAATATAGAGCCAATAATTGGGCTATTTGAATGTTGCCATTTATTTTTCAGCGTGTGCCAAACGGCGATTTGAAAAATTCTGTCGATTTCTGCGCCAACGGAGGCGCTCAATCCGCCGCTGTTGTTGAGCTGCAAAAACAATTGGACAGGCTCAGCCAGGAGTATAGCACCAGCATCAAACAGACCAACGAACTCAGCTCGAGGCAAAAATTGTTTTAAAATAATAAATTATTACAATTTTATGGCCGGGGTAAAAAAAGCGAGTGGAAAACAAAAATTCAACTCCCGTTTTAATAGTGATTTTAATGACTAAATTCACCAAAAAAAGAGATTTAGGTTCGACAATGCCGATAAGCACCGCAAAATTGGAATTTTAATTGATTTTTTTAAAGGCATTTAATTTTTTTGAAAATTCCATTTTCTTTCCCTATTTTTACTAGCTAAACAACAAACATTACCAAATTAATCCTATATACCCAATTAATCCTATAAGTCATCCAAATTATTTTTAGGAATTCCGAATTGCAAACGGAGCTTTCAAATGCCGAAAAGGAGGCGCGGCAAGCCAAAGAGAAGATGCATAGCATTGAGCAGCAAATCCAAGAGGTGGGACATAAATGGAGGAAGAAAGTATGAATATGCATTCCCTGGATCATCAAACTCATGTCCCAACCGGTCTTTGGCAAAAAAAAAACTCGAGAAAAGCCAAAGCCACTAAATAATGTTGTGTTGCAGTTACAAGCCCAGCGGGACGAGCAGGACACGCGCGTGTCCGTGCTGGAAGGACGGATGATGGGCGCGCAGCGGGAGACGGCGTGCATCCGCGACCTGAATGACAAGCTGGAATTCCAGGCAAAACGGGGAATTTTGAATTTATTTAAATTACAATCAAAATGAATTAAATCCGAGCATTTATCTTCTCTTTAAGATTGCCAACAAAGACGCGGCCATTCGCATCAGTGAGGAGAAAGTGCAGCAGCTGAAGGAACGCCTCGAACTTGCGGAGGCGCAATTGGCCCAAAGTTTGAAGAAGGCCGAGTCACTGCCGTCGGTTGAGGCAAATGTGTTTTTTTTGAATTGGCACAATGGCGTCATCCTGCCAAAGCCTCTGAGATTGCTTTTAAATTTGGGAGATTTACCGCTTTTTATTCTCTGTTTTAGGCCGAACTGTTCCAACGTATGGAGGCATTGTCAGCAGCGGAAAAGGTGGACAAAACGCCAACAAATGAGAATTAATAATTATTAATTTTAAAGAAGCAATTGTCAGCGGAGGAACGCATTCACCGAATGGAAACGCTTTTGGAGGAGAAAAATGCCGAATTGGAGCGGACATTGCAACGCGAACGGATTAATGAGGGACACAATGTGAAGAAGGGGGGGGGGGAAGACGATTTGCCAAATTTTACCTATAAATATCATCCCTAGTCATAGCTCGTGCCAGATTTTAAAATAAATGCAAAGTCTAACCCTACCGATTGGTGGGTGCCTCCCTGGGAAATTATTATTTTTAATCTAATAATGTAATTAATGTAAACCTAACTTTGCTCAGAATCGCCTCTCCGCCACCGTCGACAAATTGTTGAGCGAATCGAATGAACGCCTCCAAATCCATCTGAAGGAGCGAATGCAGGCGCAAATTGACAAGAACAAACTGATGCAGCAGCTTGACCAGGCCAAGAAAATGTTTGACCAGGTGGCCATTTGACACGAAAATCCGGCCAATTAATTATATTTAATGACTAATTAATTATTAATTAATGCCCCTTGGACAGACGGAACGGTTCAAAGAG